>CM067217.1:7318000-7732845 GCA_034190945.1 Octodonta nipae | reverse complement strand
GAGTCTAAAGTTCAACATGTTTGTTTTACCCCACCTGTCGAACAAATTCCGTTTTGGCCCTCCTATTTTTAGGCTATGCTTTTGCTATAATGGATTCACAAAATTTGATTATACGGTAAGCAGGAATATCTTACATAACCTACTGAAGCTGTTTGTCCAAAGTAACACAGTAACATGTTCTTAACGCTGTGTCTAAGTATTTTAAAATGTATTGTTATGGTTACTCGGTCACGTTTTTGTAATAATAGTTATGTAATTCATTCAGGTTTGTTAGTCATAGTTGTATACAGTTAGCTTTTTTTTCTTTTATTCTCTGATGTTTATGGATTTTTAATGTTTTCATCTTTTTTTTTGTTAGATCTCATAGGCTATATTTAGTAATTTAGTATAGTTAACATTAACCCTGTAATTGGTGTAATAATGTTGGGTGAAATAAATAACTAAATATTGTCGTAATCGTATTTTACGAACAGAAGGCAATACTTCGAGTGCCGTGGTTTCAAGTTTTCAGAAATTGTGTTCACATCGGGGGTTCCGCAAGACTCCGTATTGGGGCGACTCTTTTTCTCTTCTTTATAAATAACATCGTTGGTGTCGATATTCAATATCTTCTATATGCTGATGATCTGAAAATCTTCACTGTAATAGAAAATGTAAATGACTGTTTTAGGCTACAGAAAAGTCTTGACAATGTGAATGCCTGGTGCAAAAAAATCTGCCATTAAATGCATCAAAGTGTCACTTAACGACTTTTACCAGACGGCAAACTCCTATTTCGTTTTATTACAAGATAGAGGTTGTTACTTTGTCAATTACGAACAATATAAGAGATCCTGGGGTCATTTTTGATAGCAAACTAAATTTTAATTAGTATTTTAAAAATATTGTATAAAATACTTGTAAAAGTCTTTGTTTTATAATTCGAAACTCTGGGGCTTCTTCAAAGTTTCCTTGGACTTCCATCGTCTTGAAAAAGTTGATCTCACCTCAACATTTTCAAGGCGATGGAAGTCCAAGGAAACTTTGAGGAACCTCTCTGTTTTATGTGCGGAAGTTGTAACTCCGTAAAATTAGACTCTTTTAATTCCTCCATAAGTGTAATAAAAAAAGTAATCACGTTTTCTCTCAGACGTATAGTGTTTAGTAACGAATTGTCTTTATTTTTGATATTTCTCTGTTTGTCTTTGTCCTATAATAATTGGTCTTCGAACTGTTGAAAAGTATAATAATAATAAATAAATAAAATAAAATAAATAAAATAGGCACTCCGAGTTCAGCTACTTACTACGTCGTTAGATTCTGAATTCCAATTTTGCTGCACATCAGCCTTTTTATACCACTGCAGTTGCTCTCGATTTTTCCCGTAGTGACCCTGCCATACTAAGGTATATAATTTTTGTATTTTGGAAAACAATTTATATATTTAGTACTTTTTTATGCGGTCAGGCAATTGGGATTTTATTATACATTTGTTTATTCTCAGCATTAATTTTTATTGAGGATTATTAATTAACGGTGATAAACTGTTTAAACTTGATGATAGTTGAAGAAGTAATTTCACATTTGTCTTAACCCTCTTTAGGCGATTTTTAAAGTTAATATTGCTAGGTCTATTTTTTAGACTAAGAGACCTTCCTATGTTATTAGCTGCATAAGAAGCATACTTATTTTAGTTTGTGATAAGTTATTTGTTGATAAATGATGTTACTTAATTATTGAAGTTCCTAAACAAAATTGGTTAAAACTTACTCTCATAGAATTGATGCACAATAGACGCTAGTTAACCTTTTCTTTCTATTTTAGTCATATTCAAGTCAATAAAGTCATTTTCCTGTTGTGTATGTTTAAGCACTTTGTGGACTTTGTTACAAAATAGTGCTTTCACCAAAAATGAGATCACTTTGATTGATATCTTGTGATTGGGAATGTTACTGCGTCTTTTTTTGTGGAAAGAAATATTTAAAATAAACAAATATCGAAATTAGTTCACCTGAACAGCCAGTTCATCTCTAACTACAATGGCTGCTGCATTACCTGCTCGTGATCCAAAAGGTAGGGTCGCTTGGAAATTCTTGAAACCGAAGAACCGTAAGTTCAAAAGGAAATCCAAATTGGTGTGACCAACTCAGAGTTAAATTTCCGAATGAATTCAGCGAGCAGGGTAGCATCGACGTCGACGGTAGCTGTTGTTAATAAGGATTAATTAGAGCTAACGGTTGGATGTTCCCAATGTGGTTATGGCATCGACTTCAACCAAATTAATTCAATTAATTATTTGTATAATATGACGTGGGTTTAAAAGCGAAATATAAACTCTATGTAAATCAAAGCGATATTCGATTTTCGAATAATGCTTCTATTGAAACTATGATGGTATATCATTGGTTACTGTGTTTCAATTGTAATCGATCTCTTATCAAGTGAATTTGGTTTTTTTGAAACTATGGAGTTATACCTCAAATTATAATTTTCCAATTAGATTTGGATTTAGAAATTGGCGAAAGCGTCTATTAAATCATCTGGTCAGTTATAAGATATGTCTGATTGGTCGGAAAATTATGATAATCAATACTTCTTAAATGAGATGGCGAATCCCTAATGTTACCAACTAAACCTGTTAAGGTTTATAATGAACCTTTGTTGGTGCTTGGTTTCATTTGTAAAATGAGGATTTGGATCAATGTACAACTTCAGTTAAATGGAGCAATTCCACAATATGATACTTTAGCGAATGAATTTGGATTATGATATTATTGACCTTGTTAAACTTCGAAAAAGAATTAAACATATCTTTAAATAAATAGCAATAAACAATGGTTTTGAGCACCACCTCATCGATAACCTAGTAAAACAGAAAATGATCCAAAAGACTCTAAATTCAATTTATCCAACTGATAAAAAGCCTTATGATTTCTTTAAAACTTTAACGTACCTGGGTCAAACAAGTAATAAAATTAAATCATTTTTAGAAAAATAGGACATAAGTCTTATTTATAAAACTATATCAAGAACGACAAATCAGAAGTAAATAATAATTTTAAATACGGGGTGTACAAAATTAATTGCGGGAATTGTGATAAGCTGTATATGGATAGGACATTTAGAAACTGTAATACCCGTACTAGAGAGCACAAAAAAAGTTATTTAACACACAGGATAATAAATCTTATTATGCACGTCATTTAATAGAGGATAATCATAACTTTAATGATAATGTAAAAAATTTACTTGTAGAAAGTAATCCCAATAAAATTAATTTATTAGAATCCCTAGAAATTAACAAATACAAATATTCAGGTAGGCTATTAAATAGTCAATATGGGGAAACACGTGTCGTTGTGTCACAATAAAGTGTATTTTTGTTTTTTTTGTTTCTTTATGATCATATATATCTATATAACTTAGGTATATTATAAATTACTGTAGTGGTGTTTCAATGTCTAAATGGAGAGCCATTATCTACACAGTGGAAAGAGAGTTGGATTAACCATATTCATAAAAAGACATCAAAATCAAAATGTAACAACTACGGCGTCTATCAGTGCAGGAACCCTGTCGCGGTTTTATGGACGAATACTAACAACATCAATTGCACTAAACTATCAACTATATCAAACAGAGCTGCAATTTACGGGAAAACGTATCCCAGTAGCCAAAGAAATTCACTGGGTATTTGTGGACCTAACCAATAGCCATCTACGAAAATACGCGACCAAATTCAGGGGTGGATTTACACTAGGGGCAGTAGCTAGTGCCCACGGCGGCAAATTTTCTAGGGCAGAAATCTTCTAGGGGAGCAAAATTTCGAAAGTGAATTTTTTATTAATTAATTAATTCAATTAATTATTTTTTTATGTAATTGATAATTCAATAATTTCAATTAGTGCATTATTTGTGAATTATAATTTTGGCACTTTACGTAAAAGTTAATAATCAATTTGATTTAATTAATTTATTTCTTTGAAAATTTAGAATATTTTTTTCTGGAATTAAAGAAATTAAATTATCAGTTTTTTTCGATATATTGAAAATATTTTGGAGTTAAATTTGATTTACCCTTACCTTACCCTTAGTGTAAAATTTATAACTTAAAAAAACAAATACATTTTTTGTTTTGTAATAAATTAGATATTTTAATTTAAAAAATAAGATAAGTATATAAAATATAAGTTTGAATAAAATTTCAGTATTAGGGCGACATTTTTTCCGGTGCCCAGGGGCGCCATTAAGTTAAATCCGGCACTGACCAAACTAACAGTAGAACAAAATTAACATCAACGTCTTCTAATGGTAAAACATGACTAACTGACAAAAACTTCAACATTTTTTATCGATGCGTTTTTTTTTGTGTTTTATCAAAAAGATCTCAAAAAATCGGTAACAATTTAGTTTTTTACCTTTTACACAGAATCGATACACGCAACCGTGTTTGGTACTATAAGCAGTGTTGAAGAGAAATAAAAAACCTACAAAATGAGCTGCTATACGCTGAACTTCGGTAATTGGTTCCTTAGATATATTTTTTTAATTACAATTTATTACAGACTTTAAATCAGTTATAAAGGAACTGGCACCAAGGCCTTCATTTTTATAATTATTACAACAGATTTGGTTAATTACTTTATTGGAACCTTAACCCGAAATTCCAAAATTTTCTTTATTTTATCGATAAAACATTTTTATTAACTGAAACAGTAGACCTTCTGACACCCAATTTATGTTCTAACAATAAATACTGTAGCCTGGGTAGTTTTTGCAAACTTCAGTCAGACATTTTTTTAAAAGGCTATATTACCTCACCGGATGACCCCATCATTATGAATAGACCACCGTGGGAATACATATAGGTATAGAAAATATTTTGGCATTCCGAGTCATTTCCTCCTGGATGAGTCCTTTCGAAAAATTGCAAATTTTAATTTTAAGCAGACACCTATTTATATTTCTAGCATAATATGGATTTATGCAATAATGTTAGATCCAGATTATAAAGACGGAGATTATAATGACGGATCAATTATAATACGCAAAATACGAAGATTAGTGTAAAAGATGTTTTCATTTGTAAATTATTCAATAAAAGATCAAAACATATATGTAAAGAATTTTGGCTTGTCATTACTCTATATTTATTAAAAGAAAATTTCTTAACAGAAATCTGAATTTAACAACATAGAATTTTTAACCCACTGAAGAAAAGCATATTTTTTTCCTGTTAACTATTATCAATCTGTATCAGCGTTTCATTTTTATATAAATAATATAATAGTATAAATAATTAAAAATATGTATGTATTGAAAGTGTGGACAAAGGAACCTACTATTATTTATTTATGTTTAATGGAAGAAATACAAACAAGACAACTAAAATTGTACGGCCACACAATAGGAAATGAAAGGATACTGAAGAAAGTAATGCAATTGTTTCCACCTGAGCGAAGAATTCTTCTGAGTCTTTTTTGGAGTAGACATGTAACCCCGACTTTCGGTATTTCTCTGTAATTTTTGTAGATACATATTGTAGGTCTTCATTTTGTGCAATTACTACTTGGTCATCTGCATAGAATGGGGTATACCACGTTATGCTAGCTAGGGATTCCCCTAACTCTACATTTTTTTTTCTCATATTATAAGGGAGAATTCCCCCCCTCCAAATCCTACTCCACTGAGTCACTGTGTTGGACTCAGGGTCAGCTACCCTACGTCCGGAAAAATACGAAAACACCCTTCTTTTACAAGATTCTTTTTCTCCAGTATAAAATTTATATTTTAAACATAAGTTGACTCTCTGAAACAAGAAAACAATTTGTATTAGATCATCGACGTACATACATGCAAAAACTTATTTCGTCCCAGACATTTCTCGGCTCTTATGGTCTCTTAAGTTAAAAAGGCAATTATGTGGCCCGGGACGACAGTTACTGTTATTTTACTGGCACTAAAAGTTGATAGGATGAGGTTATTAGTATCAGGGATGCGCTTTTAGCCTCGAGTCGTGAACAATATTTAAGGTTATTACTGCTGAGATCTTTACCTAATATATTTCATTTGGTCTATATTTATTTTTATCAATGAGATTATGGCTAGTCTTTATTGGTTCTTCGAGTCTAGAATAACATTTGTAATCCGGGTATTCGCCTCGAGGACATTATATCGAATATATTCTGAGAATACGTAGTTTATTTAAACATATATTCAGGGCGATGCCATAGTCACCATTTTTGTAGCAAAGGGGCAAAACTCACATTTTAATGAACATTTTATAAAATTCTGTTACATTAGGATGAAAAGGGTTAATGCATATAAATGTATTGTAAGCCAAATACTTTCATTTATTTAATCACACGTGAATTATTTCATTTTATAGACATACGAGTGAAGATATCTGCGATTAGCCTTGTTGAGCTAGGTATCTAAAGGATGAATTTTAAATTTTTATAATACGTTTTGCATCTGTTAATCTTGAAGATAGCCCATAACATTGTCGCAATAAGTGAACTGTTACAGCCCCTATGTTTCACTAAGTAAGGTTTTCGAATTCTTATTGAAATACTACCTTTGCTTATTAATTTTAAATGCAGATAGCCAATCTGCAGACGTTTCTTGATATACGAGGGCTGCCTTTTATATTTCGGGATTAGAGAACAAAAACAAATATTAATCATCGAAAATCGCTTTATTGTTTTTCAAAATATTCCCCATGAAGATCTATACACTTTTGCAGGCGTTTGAACCAATTGTCGAAGCACTCTGATTGAGGTATCTTCAAAACGTGCATTCTGAACGCAGCAACCGCTTCTTCCAGTGTCGAAAAACGTTGACCTCTCAGTTTGTTTTTACGTACAGGAATAAAAAGATGTCATTTGGTGACAAGTCAGCACTATACGGCGGATGACTCATCAAATCGATGTTTTGAGTGGTCAAAAATGCAGTTGTTTGAGCCGATGTGTGAGAGCTCGCATTGTCGTGGTGAAGAGTGATCCGTCTTCGGCGGTTGGTTTTCCTCATTTCTTGAAAGACAACTAGCAAACAAATGGTTGTGTACCACTCAGAATTGACTGTTCTGCGTTGTTCTAGTGGTACGGTTGCGACAGGTCCAGTGTTTCCCAAAATAACAGGCGATCATTTGCTTGGAAGTGCTTCGTGCGTGAACAACTTTTGTTGGATTCGGCTCATCTTGAAACACTCATACAGTCGACTGCTGTTTACTTTCGGGCCCATACGCGTAAATCCACGATTCATCACCTATCGCTATGTCATAACTGTGTTTTGAAGCACCGCGATCGTATTTTTTTAACTTTTCTTTCGACCAATAGACACGAGCATTTTTTTGAACGATTGACAAATTATGTGGGATCCAACGAGAACAATTTTTTTTGACATTCAAATGTTTATGCAATATTGAATTTATGCTGGTCCCAGTAATGTGTAAGGTTGACTCAATCTCACAATAGGTCACATGACAATCTTGCAATATCAGTTCGCGCACAGCATCTATGGTTTCCGGGAAAACAACTGTTTTTGGACGACCTTCACGAAATTCGTCTTGGAGTGAACTACGACCTCGATTGAAGTCACCATACCATACCATACCAAAAATTAAATTAAGTTCATCCATGCACTCTTGCTGACTTAATTCACGTCGAAAGTTTTAAAACATAATCGCACGAAAATGTTCACGATTTAATTCCATTTTTTGGCCGAGATGAATCGTTTAAGTTACTGTAAACAACACATAGCGCTCGTATGTCAAAACGTTCTGAGTACGTATAACTTCAAAAATGTCAAACTTTACGATAGGGCTGTCAGTTGTCAGATTGCAACACTAGGGTTGTCCAATCCCGAAATATAAAAGGCAGCCCTCGTAGTCCTTATATCTTAAGCCTTGATCTACAGTTATATCTAAACTCTTAAACTATTCTTGATAAAGAATTATATAATTATTAAATTTTACGCGATGTTCAAATCCACTGACAAAACCTTCCTTGTTGTTCTTTCTACCAAACATTGTAAAAACTGTTTTAGATGTAATGGGTAATAGGCAGTGATTTTTAGATCACCGAAACCATACATTTCAATCACAGTTAATTGCCGATACAGCCTGTTCACTTTCCTGTGTGAAGAATGACAGATATACATTATACACTTTCTTCAATTTGTTTTTATATGCTCTTGACTTTTATTAACGTTATAACACAGGTATGATATTTCACCTGTCGACTTCAAAAGTATGAGAACGTTTTTTTCCAATATTATCTAATATCTCTAAACAGCATGTTGGTTAAACATGTTTTAATGTTTCATTTTTTACTTCACTAAAATGAAAACAAAATAAATCATATGCTATAAAAAAACTATACCTCCGAGTAAACAGCTGGCGATGGAAAAAATATGCACATGATCTTATGCTTGTGTCTCACACGTCCGTCGCCAACAAAAGATGATCACCTTGAGTTCGTAATTTAAAATGTGGTTGGATATATTCATTCTATTCCTTCAACTTCTGAAACAGTTTGGGATGATAATTATCGACCGATTTGTACCCGTTTTTGCTTTCGATAGGTATTAATATTATTCATTCAGATGTTATTCGATCCGTCAGTCCTATCCGCCAAAAGTCGGTAACTTCAAAAGCGCGACTCGATGCAAGGGATGGCTGATTTCGTGTGGTTTTCTAGAAGAAAATATGAGTACCTGCCAGGCCAAAAGGATTAATGGTGCAATAAAAAGCAATATAATAAAAACCTGCAAATGCCGAAAGAAAGAAAGCATACCCAGTAGTTCAGTCACTGGAGGTTTTTAAGTGATAAAACACTTAACAACCGTTAAAATTTGTATGTTGAAATGCATGTAATTGTGCTCTTTTCACTGGTAGATTGAATCCTAATAATTTTCAACATTGGTGGTCGTATTCGCGGACGACGGAGGTGTACGGATGTGTGAGACCCCAGCATTAGAGGACCCAAGAAAGAGAGACAAGGAGAAAAAGAGAGAAGGAAAGAGAGAGCAAGAAGAGAGTGAGCAGAATCAAGTAGTTAGATTATAAGCAAAGTAATGGTATAGTAAAAATAGTGAATTATTATTATATGCAAAATCAAAGTAATAAAGAAGATTTATTTTTGGAGTTAATTAATTACTTCTAAATGAACCCACGAAATACCTAGCAGTATTAGCAAAAAAAAATAAATCACCAATTTGTTTTCGACTATTCTATATAATTTACGTGATTTTCCGGGGTGATCGCTTTAAGTTTCACTGCTCCTGATCAAAATGATAATCATACTTATGAAAATCCTTATTAATGTTTCGAATGTTCTTTGTTTTCATTCTTAAGATCGACGTGAGTCTCATCGATACAATTTAACGTCGAAATTGATCATCTATTATCTACAATGTTAATTTAATTTGGGATGCATTAAGATGAAGGTGTCCTGTCAAAATTCATTATACCTCCGCCCACGTTACAGGTGCAATTGTTACGCTCGGTGTATTGCTGTTTTAGGATTAATTGTCGTCCTCTGACTAGCTGAAGGGTTGTTTGGTGGAGAACATTAACGCCCATGCAGTGTGTTATGTTTATGTGACTAGGTGAGCTTTAGTTAACGTAATTTCAACAAATATTATCCGTTTCATTGTTTGTTTTGCAATAACTTAACACTATTATATTGTTACGAAATTTACACAAAGGCGACCCTGTTTCATTTCACTACGACAACAATCGCTTTGAGATAAAAAATGGTTCTCGAAAAGACTCGGCACCTGTAGGAGTGATGACTGATTTTACCGGAGAATTCGACGCTGGTTTTATAAAGGAAGCCGGCCAGGATCGCGAGTTCAGTTGGTTGTACGAAGAGCTTATATGTGAAATTGTTATTGTGATATTTGAATCAGCTGTTGTATATTCAATGTAAATAAAGTTCTAGAAAAGTGAAAGTGAATATTAGTTTTATAATTTTAAATTGAACCCACGGACTATATTGCAATATGTTATCATTAGACAGACTATGACTTGTGGTTGACAATTTTAGTACTGAGAACGGAGGTTTTCGCGACCAGAGTCATAGCTGATTTTGCTTTTTCGCCCACACTTATAAGGGGCTTTTTCAAGGATGAAACAAAAAACAAATGTTACTTACCTTGAGGCGACTCCATTCATTTAGTATTTTTCTCACAAACACACTTTGAAACATCACTTTTTATTCAACTTGTCACACTGACGCACAAATTGTAAATGAATAATTTACACAAATTGTAAATGAATAATTATTCAATTTGTGCGTCAGTGTGACAAGTTGAATAAAAAAGTGATGTTTCAAAGTGTGTTTGTGAGAAAAAGACTAAATGAATGCCGCAAACTAAGTAACATTTGTTTTGTTTTTTTGTCTCATCCTTTAAAAAGCCCCTTATAAGTGTGGACGAAACGTCGGAAAACTTTGTTTATATCCCGGTTTAGGTATATAAATAAATTAATTCTAAAAAATGACGAGGTCTAAATCCGAAAAAGCAGAATCAGCTAATTTCAGACTTGTCCCAAAAAGGATGTAACTAGCAAGTATTTTCAACTGATAAAATACAGTTTACAACAGAAGGTATGCGATATAAAAATAGTACACAACAAATCGAACTACGAAGCCGATCACAGCACCACGGAGTAAAAACTCTTCACCCTCGCCGTTAGAGTTTTACCCCTCCAGTTATGTTATCGGCTATGAACTATGTAATCACACACATATGTACATCCTCACTTGACTACGTTCAATCTATACGTGTTACGTCAATGCTTTGTAAATATTATAAATACTGTTCGTAACATTTGGAAACCTATAACTTATTATCGCGAAATGAATATGGAGAATTAGAAGACCAGCTCAAAGCGTCCTCAAATCGGGAGTCTTACTAGGCGTAACATCGTGACCGTTTGTGTCCTAGAACAGAAATCGAAGGAAAAAAATTCGTAGGTTAACTAAATTATATCAAAGCAATTATTATAAAAAATCGCGATTTTGGGGTTCATTGAACGCGTTAAAATGTTGAAACACATAAGTAATTCACAAATCTGCAAATAATACAGTTGTGATCATTGTCGGGGAATTATTTTCGAAGTTATTTCTCGCGCAGAACCTGAATCCGGGCTCAGAATTGGCCTATCATGTAAAGATTTTGAGAAAATTAAGGTTAGATGCACCAAAAAGAACTATGATGGCTGTATTGAAGGTTCAATACCGAATGCCCAAGAATCTAACCATTCCATCATCCAGTATCAGATCGTTCATGTTTTTAGAGTAGGTAATACTTCACGGATTTCTCTGGAACTAAACTCAATCTACAACCTCCCACATCGAAAGTGTAATATTCCCAAAAGTACAATGAAGAAAGCGGCTGACTCAAGCGAACAGAAAAAACTGTAATCCAATATAAAAATAAGCTGAAATATTACCGCCATTCTCATAATTTATTCCGTAAACTCCCGACATAACTCTTGATGTTTTGTAAGTTATCAACTGTATCACTTGAATGTGCTTTCCACTCTTTTCCGTAGGCTTCATCAAAAAAAACCGCTCTCTCCATAACGTTCACCCATTTCTATGTAAATCGAGATTTATTTGAGTCAGTTTTTATCATGTTTTTCTGAGCAAATAATATCCCGGTATATATTTTTTAGTGAGAACAGTGGAATCTCCTCGGGGAGAATGCGGGCCTAAAAGAAATACACACAAACGCTGATTCCCCGATGGCACTTATTTCCACCTAAAAAGATGAAAGACTTTGTGCTTTGTTTGAGGAATAGATTTATTTTCAGCATTAACTTTTGACGTCTATAATAAATTTGAGGGTATAATGAAAAGCGTTTCTAAGTGGAACGAAAAAAACTTTTTTTGTAGATTCTGCATTGTACAAGTGAAAGAAAAACTTACGAGCTTTATGGGGTCTTAGATATTATCAGTGGAATGTCTTCGATGACACATTACATATAATATCAAAAAAAATGTATGAATTAGATGTTGGGGTTTTAGTTCAATGCTGGTTCAATGCAAGTATATAATTGACGAAGAACCTTTAGCGGAACAATCAATAAACACGTGCCGTCGCGTGTTTTAATTCACCAAATAAAGTTAATCACTAACCTTTTACGTCGAAGCTCTGCAGACGGTGTTTTCTTGGTTATTCTTTCTTCAGAGGCAAGCCCCGCAGCGGCAGGAACTGTCTTTCTAGAGCTTCGTCTGGACAACACGTTACACAAAAAATAGTATAGTAGTAATGTTCATTGATTGAGCAAACAAAAAATGCGGGTTTAACAACAAATGATGCGCTTTTGTAAACACAAAGGTTGTTACGACTGGAACTAATAACTCGCGGAATCGTAACTTCAAAAAGCGGCCGTCTCTTCAGGCGGAATCAAAAGTGTCCGTAAAGTTCGGAGTACAAAACACGAATCACGAATACTGTCTATATTTTACACGCAAAAAACCTTAAAATTAGCATTAGCGCGACGGAAGGTTTTGGAAAAGGTGCAGAAGTTTAAAAATCAATGAAGTAATTCAATCAAATTTGAACTATACACTAAACAAATTGCGGGAACGCACCAATCAGCCTTCAGTTGTATCATAAATTCAAGTGCTTTTAGTGTCTACAGAATTTTTAATTTTCATGATGATGATTTGACCTAACCTAACCTCAGAAAATCTTTTGGGAGGGGGTTGGTTAAGTTTTTTGATGTGTAGCTGGCTGATTGATTAGGATCACAAAATTAATTTTATTCTTTTTTTCCAATATATAAAAATTGTATAAAATATAAATTTTATGGTCATGAAATAATAGAAATTAATCTTATATATAAATGAGAATATTTGTCTGTCCTTTATAGAACCTAAACGGCTGAACCGATTTTTATGCAATTTTTTGTGTGTGTTGAAGGGGATTTGAGAATGCTTTAGAGTCACAATTGCACCCTGTAGGTGGCGGTAAGATCGGGTTCTAACTCCTCCTAAACGGCTGGACGAATTTTAATGAGTTTTTTTGTGTATGTTTAGGACGGTCTTTGGAGGGTTTAGATTCACAATTGAACTCGGTGGTGGCACTAAGATCGGGTTCTAACTCCTCCTAAACGGTTGGAACGATGTTAATGAATTTTTTGTGTTTGTTTAGGTGGGTCCCTGGAGGGTTTAGATTCCCAATTGGACCCGGTAGGTGGTACTTAGGTCGGGTTCTAGGAATTCTTTTTATTTTTTACTTTTTTTTCGCACATGTATAGAGTTTATCGAATTCTAATATCAAAAGAACAAGACAAAACAACGGCTGTCGGGTTCGCTAGTAGATAATAAAGGACAATCACATTTTTTCCGCAAATCAAATAAACACATATAAAGCAAACAAAAAGCGACTTCAAATAAGGAACTTAACTAACATAACTAAAAGTTTTAGTTAAGCTTCATTTTTGAAGTTGTTTTTTTTTATTTTAAGTTATATAAAGGCTTAATTGGATGTAATTTACAAATTTAGTTAACTTTTTCGATAGTGCCAAAAATAAAGTATTTTATTTTTAAGCAACATTCGTTATTTTGACCAATCTTATTTGCTGTTGAATAGAATAGAGTAACTTGTGGTATAAATATTTGTATTAAAAAAGTTTTGCTTATGGTTCCAACTTAGGTGTATTCACTGTATTATAGACAATTTGAGAATCTCTTTGGTATGATAATTATAAGGCATTTTAATTTAATAAGACTCATTTAGTAGGTTCTCCTCAGTGAACTTTTGTAATAAATCAATTTTTTCATTAAAATAAAATCATTATACAATTTTTGAAGATATAAGCTGATCCGACTGACGTTGCTGTAGTCAAACGTCTTAAATCAATTTTTTTTATATCGATTATAATGGGCCGTTTTGATGAAACTATATGAAAAAAAAATTATGTAATTCATAATAACGCCATAACGTGTTCAGTTAATACAACTTAACGTCTCAATAATGTGTTCGTATATATGTATACTATAAACTTAAATGTGTTAAATATATATTTAAAACTGTTTTAATTAATAACAAGGAAGAATAAAAAACCAATTATTTTTATCACAGGTTTATTTAAAATATTCAATCGAATGACAATTTGCAAACTCTTTTATTAAAACACTTTATAATAATTCCACTTCATAACATATTTCAACCTCTCTGTTAATGCAACTGCATCTGGCATGTACACAATATATATTTTTAACTACCCTGTATAATTATAATTCTACTCCGGACTATATTTCAACCACCCCGTATATGGAACGGCTAATGGCCCACGCTATATAAAAATTTTTAAACTTTTTTGACAAGCCTGTATGATTACAACTTCACTCACAATATTCTGTTTATGGCCTTATAACTTTTTTTAATCACCCTATATAACTAAAACTCCACCCAACCCTATAGTCCAAGGACATTGTAAATACAACTGCTAATGGGTTAATTTATAGGTATAACAGTACACAGCCCCACAAAAAGTCTTCTGCATGTTTTTGGGGTCGCTGAATCCGAATCCGGTGTCAGTTCAACCTCATCACGCCAGGGTCAAAAAGTGTTTTTGGGGTGGTTAAATCCCACTCCGGGGTTGGTTTGGCTTGAGGTCAAGCCAAGGTCAAATTTCTAAATTCTAATCAAAAACTCTGAAAAAAAACATACTTATATTTTTTGGGTCGCTAAATCCGAATCTAAGATCAGCTAAAGTGTTTCTCCAAAGTCATACTGAGATATTTCTAATGTCAATGACATCGAGTTGTTTTTTTGTTCTAGTCTATTGGTACAACTACAACGCAAGATCGAATTACCTTGAAAGAAATTAACGAAACAAATTGTAGTAAATTAAGATGTCTTTTAAATCGATGAAACCGAATCTTGGTTAATTTTTTTTAAGTCACTGTCGAGATCATTATATAATGTCTCGAAACTGACACTTTTTCAATGTTCAATGTTCAATCTGTAAAACCAATTTGTTAAAATACTCTGGAACCTTCTTTGATATCATCAACTGAAATAACATTTTCTCTTTTATTGTCAATGTCTGGAGTTATTTTTTGTACAATTTCAACCCCTGCACACGCTTTGTCTATACTCTACTAAAGAATTTGATTACAGATAAAAACCAATTACTTACGATTGAAAAACAACTTAAATATCGTTCCTTTATGGACACAATTGGTCAAATTTCGTCCACAGGCGAAACTGGTATCTAGAATAAGACTAAAAGAATATCTTTTTGAAATTGCCTTGCTTTACTTTATATTCTTTACAATTTTCAAATGTTTTTGACAAAAAAGATTTAAAAATAGATTTCGGAAGCCGTTACTTTGTGATACTCGATCATATTCATAATGAAAGAAAACAGAATTTGACTTAGTTTTTATATCACTTTTTATTTTCACTTTACTGTAACTAGTTTCGGCAAGAGACTATGCCATTATCAAACAAGAGCGAACTGATGAATGAATTACAGATCAGTTTCAGTTTCATGTCTTTTTTGTCAGAGTTAAATTTTTACAAATTTCTTATTCCTAGTCCATATTTTTATACTTATTTCCCTAATTTGTTTTCCATGTTTCATATACTTTTCCCTACGCTGTTACAATATTTTCCCTACGCTATTCCTTAAGATATTTTATTCACTAAAATATTTCATTCCCTAAGATATTCAAGTTACCTGTTACTTCATCTTCTGTCTGCAGTAGCGCCATCCTGGGTCTCTTCGTCCTGTGTTTCTTGCTTTCGTCGTAGTTTGTGGCCTCTCGTAGTAGTGGGTTCCTGTGGTTTTCCATTCTTGATATCTCCTTCTTAGTCCTCCTTATTATTTCCCCTTTTATAGTGCGTATCCCTATATCTCTTCTTAGCTGCTCGTTTCTCATGTACCATGGTGCGTCCGTCATTCTGCTCAGAGCGTTGTGCTGAATCCTTTCTAATTTCTTGGTGTGTGTGTCCGCTCCTTGTCCCCATATGCTTGCTCCGTACATCATCAATGGTTTTACTGCTGCTTGGTAGATCGTTTTCTTTATCCTCGGGTGTAGCCTGCTCCTCCGTCCTATTAATGCGTTTATCATGCTGATGCGCTGTTTGGATCTCTTCGCTGTTTCCTCTATGTGTTTCCCCCATTTAGCTTTCTGTCGATGTGGATCCCTAGGTACTTTACGTTTTCCTGCCAGTTGATTGGTGTTCCTGCTACAGTTAGTCTCCTGGTTGGCTTGTCTTTTTTCTCCTTCCTATTGCTATTGCTTGTGTCTTTTCTGTGTTGATCCTGATCTTCCATTTCTTGAATTACAGATTGATATAATGTTACAATTTATACACAAAATTTTATACAAAATGGGTGTTACTTAAGTATAATGATGGATTATATTTATGACATGAAATTTGGGAAAAACCCATGAAGGTATTATTTTATTACATTGTAAAAAGGTTATTAATTTTTTTAGAACACAGACATACTAGTAAAAAATAACGGTGGTTAAGATATGACAGCCTGAAATTTTGGGAAAACCCACAAAGATATTATTTGAATACTTCCAATAGGACACTTTTCTGCAACTCTACCTGTTCATTTAAGATTAAACTCGAAGATAAAGGGTCGTTAATACTCTTGAAAATTTGAACTGATTCTAAATTGGTAATTATCGGTTTAAAACTGTGTATGTGAATAATTTCTTTATCTTCTAATTTTGGGAAGGGATGGCCTGTTTGTAAGCAGTGATTTGCAAATGTTGAGTTTGTTTTGTTATATCTAAACGATCGAAAATGTTCATCGTAGCGGGTGTTGAAATTTCTGCATGTAAAGACTGTTGCATTCCGAACATAAAAGCCTATAAACTCCAGAATTTAGATATTTGTTAACTGTTTTGTCTTTGGCATTGAATATTATTAAATATTATTCAATATACATTATAATATACGTATATATTTATAATATATACGTATATTATTATAATATTAATAATATGATGCCATACATTGTATGGTCAAGTCGGATAATAATATACGTAACACAAATAAGACAGTTGCTGTAGTACCAATAAGGTAAAGCAACGGAACCAAACCAAAGCCAAGCTATCCCAACAAGACGACAACGATTATGCAGAAGGAAAACTGCATTAGCGTGAGGACCTGAGTTAAGTCTCAGGGGGTGGATGGCAAGTTGGCTGGAAGTGCTCATCAGTAAAATTTTCTGAAGGGCAAATCTAGTTCCTGGGCTCGCGCATGGGTGTGTTTGTATCTGTAATTCATTCATCAGTTTGCTCTTGATTGATAATGACATAGCCTCTTGCCGAAACTAGTCACAGTAAAGTGAAAATAAAAAGTGAAATAAAAACTAAGTTAAATTCTGTTTTCTTTGTATATGAAAAAAGATTGAGGAGAGAAAATCCCAAAATACCTACATAAAAATATCCACTAATGATGATTTTATTAACAAATCTCTTGATGCTGTTGTTAGCTGTATCTTCTGTGGACTATACAGGGTGTAGCATATGTTATTTAACGTAAAAAGTTATTTAAGATCCATACATTTCTTTCTATTTACTTTCAACCTTCCTGTCAATAGCAAAAAAAAACAGTGTGTCTGAGCACTTTTAAGGGTATATAACTTCCTAAGAGTGCGTTTTAGGGCATATGTTAATAGAAACTTTGTTTTAATGATTTCTATTTACAGCAAAAATTTGGAACTTTTTAGAAACACCCTGTATAATTAAATTAAATTAATTCATGAAAACAAATTTTAATTTATAGTGTTAAAATGTGCTAATAAATACTTAACTTATAATGGCATTCTCCTGTATGACAAATTATGATCCACATACTGTGTGCATAAAGTAAACAAGTGACTCGCAAATGAATTTGAGGTAAAAACAAAAAGAAACTCGTAACAATGACACATAACAAGACATGAAAAGGCCTAGTGTGGAATTTTTGCGCTCTAATAAAAACTGTTTACTGAGAGCTTAGTGGCATTGTGTTTTGTCAGCGATATAATTGCCTGTCACTCAAAAGTGCAGGCTCGGAGCTTGTTATTGAGGCCTTTTCTCAGTTAAATCCCTCGAGAAAATGGTTTGTTTTTCTTTCATTCCACTGTAACTCTTATACATTCTAGGAATACATGAGAAAGATGTTTTCTTTGTCCCTTATACTTCACTTCAACCAAAGTAGGTCGATCATTTACGAGGACATTCTGTTTTTTTTTATTGACTTAACAGAAACTATAATGAAATTGCATGAAACGTTTTTCATCTACATGTAAAGCTACGTAGTAGAAATCTTGTGTAGGATATTATTAAGTTAAGAAGTAGAGATAATGTATATTTAGAATATGTTTCTGAAAATCGAGGAATAATTCATTGAGATGGAACTGGGAGTAGCAGCTTTATTACTCACTGTAGGTTTCAATTAGATATCTGAGATGATTGTAAATGATTAGCTTTGTTTAAAATGTAAAAAATATCACCCTTTAATCTATTTTAATATATTTTGAGGTAACTGAGGCACATATACACGCATTTTCATGGGTTCTCTGCATCCAAAATCAGTCCCATATCTACAATGAGAAAAGTTATCAACTTAAGATTCCGCTTGGAATTTATATATGTACGTGTACAAAAGAATGACACCTCGAGAGAGTATTCAATATCTCTGACAGGTGAAGTTGATCTGAAAATTTCATCGTGACATTCTAACCTAGGAAATTCGGCAGCAATTACATGGAACGGCTCCAGATTCGAAACCTCTATGTGCTAGTTTCCCCGAAAATCTTAGACATCAGTCTTTACATCTCGCGACTTCAAATTTAACGATATGTATCAAATAAATAAAGAAGTTGTTTTCTGAATGATACTTGTGGCATATGTTTCAATGTCTAAGTGCTTCTTGGGAAATCACACCACAGTTTAAAGAAAATTGCTGTATATTCCAAAACTTTCGGGGTATAGATCAGACCCCGTTGTCAATGGTTAAGAAACTACGGATTAAAAAAGGCACAATTCTAAGGTGTAAATTAAAATATTTGACAATGTGTATTATTTGATTTTTTGCTACCCGTAATTCGTTTACATACTAATTTTACATCCGTTACCATTATAATTAGGTATATATATATATATATATATATATATATACCCGGAAACCACCTAAAACATATATATATATATATATATATATATATATATATATGTTATATAAGTTATTCCATCGACTTATGTGAAACCATCTAGCAACAGTTCCCAAGCTGAGTCAGCATCCACGTGTCGTCTCAGGTTACCTTCGACGACGTACATCCGTGAGAACAGCAAACGCTGCGACAGCTTAGTCAGCATTATTATGTTATAAATTGTTCAATTGCCTTATGTCTGCATTCATTATTACTTACAGTTCTGTCTAGTTTAGTTTAACACTCATTTTGTCTTTTTATTGTTATAAAGTATTATATTGTTATTTTCAAGTTTTATATTAAAAGTTAATAATTGTGCAACTATAAATAAAATCTTTTTTTAAAAAGAGAAATTTTGAAAGTGTGATATAACAAATTGGCGCAGTCAGTAGGATCCGTCTAACGTTACTAGAACACGAGTACTCTAACTGGTAGCGGCGGATTCCTAAGCCCTCAACGGAACAACGAACCTGAAGGAAGTCCTCACTGCAATCAAACGTAGAACACGGCGCTTTCAATGTTCCTGTTGATGTAAGTAATGGTGAATCGTCATTCGTTTTAAATAAATATTATTTGATTGAGCATTGATTTTTAATAATTTGATTTAATACATTCGATTTGATTGATTTTTATTGATTTTATTATTTGATTTTTATATATTTGATTTGAATGAAATTTTGATCTATTTCATTACTTGATTTATTTGATATATTTATTTTATTTATTTATTGCCATTTCATATATCTGATTTACTTATTTTATTGATTTATTATCTGAATAACTGATTTATTTGTTGATATTTTAATCTATCGTGTTTATTTGCTTTACATTTTTATACCATACTGTTCTATCGTTCAAACAATCGTTAATTCCCACTAACGTATTCTACAGTTCATCAATTTTCTACACCCTTTAACATTTTATTCTATAAACTTTATACTCCAATTCATTTATATCGATAAACATGGCACAAGCTTCACCAAATTCAGGTACCCCTGAAACAGAAAGATATCGGTTAACGGAGATATTTTCCGTTATACCCGAATTTGAAGGCGACCAAATTTCCTTGGGAACCTTTATAGATGCGTGTAATTGCGCATATAACATGTCGACCGCGGATCAAAAGTATTTGTTAGTGATCCACATCAAGAATAAACTGAAAGGGAAAGCGGCGCAGTTAGTAAATTCAAGGAACCCCGTATCATACCTTGAAATCAAACAACTCTTGACCCTACACTTTGGAGATTCTCGTGATCTCTCGTCATTAATTCATGACCTACAACGTTTAAAGCAACTTTCGAACGAATCTCCATTAACGTTCTACAATCGTCTCCAAGTATTGAGTGCGAAAATGCACTCCTGCATTCACAAAACCGCTGGGCTTAGTCCAGAACAAAAAGACGCCCAGACCACTCTAGTGGATACAATGGTTATGAACACCCTTCTTACGGATTAGAACCCCGCTTAGGTCAGGTTATACGTGCCAGTAATCCTAAAGACCTTCTAGAGGCACACTCCCGTATTAGAAGAGAGCTTCAACTTTCTTATTTCGAGGACCAAAAAACGAACAAAGCTGTTCCTCTCAAACTCAACTTCCAAGCACGAAAGCCGACACAACCACTTAAGTGTCTTCATTGTGGTCGATTAGACCACATAGCTGCAAATTGCCGTTTGAAAACACAAAATAGTTCTCAAACATTTAATCCAAACTATAGACCAAATCCTGTTGGGCCTAACCAACAAACAAGGCCAAACTTCCCCCCAAATAATCCCCTGGTTCAACAAGGACAACAGTTTCGTCCACAAAACTTCCAGAGACCCCCTTTTAGGTCTCAAATGAACCCAAATTATTCTCGTCCTTCGGTTATACAGAATAACCCGAATAACCGTCCTGAAAGAACACATCATTTCAATCAACATCAAAATGATGGTTACTCACAATATTCGGATTATTATACCGATAATTACAATACTTATGACTACGAGGATGATAGTCAAAATTATTCAGGCTTCGAACAAACTTTTGAAGATACCCCTATCGAGCCTTTTAAAAGTCATCAATATCAGGATTTTCTAGCGCTTCCGAGCCTAGACCAACCTCCAGATTCGACAGCAACTTTGTGCGAAGTCGAAACCCAAATTCAAAACCTCAATCTGGACGACTTGAACCCCGACTTGAACTTCCCGGAGCAACTATTTCTTTAAGCCCACTTCTTACTGTGAACTCTAAAAATCTATATTACATTCTTGACGCTTCTTCTAAATTTAAACTTCTTATTGATACCGGAGCTGGTATCTCTATCTTCAAAGAAAATACCGTAAAGAATTTCACCCAAAGATCTCCTGAAAGGGTAACGATTCAAGGAATTACCCATGAAAAAATCCCTATTTCACAATCTACCTTAATCCCATTCGCCCCACGTAACCCACATAAAGTTTTTATATACGATTTGGACATTGAGTTTGACGGCATACTACGATTAGATTTTCTCGAACACTATGAATGCATAGTTGACTTAAAATCTAAGCAGCTAATAACAAATTTTAAAACCATCCCTTTACACAAAGTTCCCGATAACGATCAACCCTTGACTGATGTACCCGACACACCCAATGTTAAGCCAAATATTACTTCACAAACACCAACACAAAACAAAATAACTATTGAGGCACGCACAGAAAAGATCTTTAAACTTAAATGCGATCTTTCTAACATCGACGCCATCTTACCAACCCAAGAAATTGACAGAGTACGACTTCCAAACGCACTCGTACACATTAACGCAAATGGCGAATTTCTAACTTCCATCATCAACGCTAACGCGATGCCCAAAACAGTAACTTTTTCTGATTTAAAACTGGAACCACTTGACAAAACTCACCCTCTTCTGAATTTCAATACAGACGATTATCATGAATCCCAATACATAGACAGAAACTCGACCATTAGACAACAAATTAGAACTGAACATCTAAATGACGAAGAACGCGAACAAATCACTGATCTTTGTTTGGAATTTCAAGACATTTTCTATCTTGAAGGTGACCCCTTGACTTTCACTAACGAGGTTAAACATTCGATTGATACGAATAACGTAAAGCCCGTTTTTACTAAATCATACAGATATCCTCAAGTTCATAAAGAGGAAGTGAAAACCCAAATTGGAAAAATGCTTGAACAAGGTATCATTAGGCACTCCTCATCTCCTTGGTCCTCCCCTGTATGGGTCGTCCCCAAGAAGCTCGATGCTTCTGGTAAACAAAAGTGGCGAGTAGTTATCGATTACAGGAAATTAAATGAATTGACTGTAGTTGATAAATATCCTCTGCCAAATATCTCCGATCTTCTCGACCAACTTGGAAAGTGTCAATATTTTTCGACACTGGATCTCGCTTCCGGGTTCCACCAGTTGGAAATCCAAGAGGAAGATATTCCTAAAACTGGCTTTTCTGTCGAAAATGGTCATTACGAATTCGTTCGTATGCCATTTGGTTTAAAAAATGCACCTTCTACTTTTCAGAGGGTCATGGACAATATTCTTCTGGATATACAGAATGAACGTTGTCTCGTCTACATGGATGATATCATCGTCTACTCTCCGACCACCCATGAACATATTTCCCGGTTAACAGAAGTTTTTAAACGACTTCGGAAGTCTAACCTCAAAATTCAACCTGATAAGTGCGAATTTCTTCGTAAAGAAGTGGCTTATCTTGGCCATCTTATCACACAAGAAGGTGTAAAACCAAACCCTTCAAAGGTTGAATGTATTCAGAACTTTCCGCAACCCCAAACTCCGAAAGACATCAAATCTTTTCTTGGTCTCGCTGGGTATTACAGACGCTTCATACCAAATTTTGCAAAGATCTCTAAACCTCTGACAAAACTACTCCAAAAATACGTCAAGTTCATCTTTGACGCAGATTGCAAGTCTTCCTTCAATGAACTGAAGCAAGCCCTTGTATCTGACCCAATCCTGATATATCCAAACTTTGAAGAACCCTTCCTGCTCACTACTGATGCTAGTGCTTTTGCTATTGGAGCGGTTCTTTCTCAAGGCCCTGTGGGAAAAGATCTCCCTGTCGCATATGCTTCTCGCACCCTCTGTGCTGCAGAGACACGATATTCCACCATCGAACGAGAATTGTTGGCCATAGTTTGGGCTGTTAAGCACTACAGACCGTATCTTTTTGGGAGAAGGTTTACACTCCTGTGTGACCACCGTCCGCTTACTTGGCTCTTTTCCATCAAAGATCCTGGCAGTCGTCTAGCCAGATGGCGCCTTAAGCTAGAGGAATACAATTATAAAATTGAGTACAAGCCCGGCAAGGTAAACCAAAACGCAGATGCTCTTTCTCGCATCAAAATCAACCATTTCAAGCAATGTGCTGATTTCCTTTCCAAAATCAAAATTTTCGCTAACAACGAAACTGACTCCGAACAACCTGAAAACTCTGACAATGACGACGAACATGACGAAAGAATTATCGCTGAGTTTAATCGATTTGTTCAACTCTACAAAACTGAATCAATAATCGATTATTCTAAAATTGAAATATCCAATTCTCAACTTCTAGACAAGTCCCACAAACGCATAGTTACATTCTTTTGGCAAAACAAAACTAACGACTTACACGACAAAATTATTGATGACTTTTTCGAGGAAGAACCTAATTTCAGTAATGACACTCTTAACATCATGGCCAGTAAATCTGTCAGGCATAGAAAATACTTAGTTGTACCTTTGCCCTATGACCCTGAAACTGTCGTCTCACATCTTTTCAAAATTATTTATACCAACCAAGACCAATTTAACGACTCCGAAACATACTGCATAGAAAATAACATAGAACTTCCCATTCTTGAAATTTTATCTTTCATTCTCTCCGACAAAGAAATCAAACTCAAAATCTGCCAAAACATTGTTACAACTCCTACCGAAGACGAAATTCCTATAATAATACAACAATATCACTCTGGTAAAAACAACCTCCATCGTGGCATTAACGAAACCATCAGACGTATTAGGGAAAAATACAATTGGACCAGCTTAATTAAAACTGTAGAACAATTTATCAAATCCTGTGAAACGTGCCAAATGGTAAAGTTCTGTAGGAAAAACTTAAGTGCACCTTTTGTTATTACGGAAACACCCAAGACTCCTTTCGAACGTATTAACATTGACATCTTTGAATATCCATCTAGAAATCATGCACTCACTATTAGGGACGAACTCACGAAATTTACGCAACACTACCCCATTAACGACAAAACAGCTTCAACTGTCGTAAACACCCTTCTGATTTTCTTTCAACATTACGGAACTCCACTTCGCATCCATTGTGACTATGGACGTGAATTTGACAACACTTTAATGCGGGATCTATGCCAACTATACGACATAAAACTGACATTCTCCAGCGTTCAACATCCCGAGTCAAACGATTCTATTGAAAGATTTCACGCGACCTTAGCAGAAATGATAAGGGCAAATACAGCGGAACATCCAGACGAACATCCATTTAATGTCCTCCCTTATGCCATCATCTGTTATAATAACACGAAAATAAAACCACCGGTTTCACGCCCTACGAACTTATATTTGGGCACACTTCAAGTAGGCCTCCAGAAACCCTTTACAACCAGGAAAAACTGATTTCGAAATACGTAAGAGACCTAAATAACAGAATGGACTATTACTACAGACTCGCCCGTGCTAAAACCGAAAGACAGAAAGAAAAATCTAAAGTGCGATTTGACCAACACGTTTCTACTAAACAACCCGATTACAAAGTAGGCGACAAAGTCTACGTAAAAGAGTCCCAAATTAAAAATAAAGCCGAAAACAAATTCAACGGCCCCTTCGAAATTACCGCAATACGAAAAAACTCTGCCACCGTCATACATTTACAAACAAACCAAATAACTAAAGTTAACTTTGACAGACTAAAACCCTATTTTGAATAAATCCCTTTTTTCAGATTCTGTGGACTGTTTTCAGTCGTGAACCTTCAACAGTACTCCATTACGCCTGTTAACAATACTATAGGAGTTTTCTTCCATGAAGAACGCACCCTTAAAATTTCTAATGACAAATGGACACTCCTTGTTTACAAAGATCTAAGCCCATTTCGAGACGCTATTTTAAACAACGACAATATACTGAACAGACTTTTAGACACTATTAACCACAACAAAACTAACGTTAAAATATTCAAATTAAAAGTACAGACTCACGTAAGCCTCCTGAAACAAATATCAAAATCTGTTAACATCAAATATACAGAAATTTTCGCTGACACTGAGACTTACAGTACCAACAGAAAGAAACGCGGACTCATTAACGGACTGGGATCAATTTGGAAATCTATTTCCGGTAACTTAGATGCAACAGACGGACAATACTTTAGTGACTCTATAAATAAAATAACTAAAGACCAACATCAAATTGAAAACTTAATGAAACGACAATTATCCGTAACAACTTCGGTCATTAAGAACCTTAACACTACAATACAAAAATTTCAGTCCGAAGAGAAAATATTTTCGGAAAATATTGATGCAATTAGGAAGTCAATTGAGTTCATTACAGATGATCTTGCTTTTTATGAACTTCAGGCCAATGTCTTGGATTTGTGTGAAAGCTTAATGGAAAGTTACGTATACATTGAAGATACTCTCAACGATGTATTAACTGCAGTCTCTTTCGCCCGTCTAAAAATTTTACATAGCTCAATTATAAACCCAGTAGATTTGGTCGATTCCCTTCAGAAAATATCACAGTCACTTCATGAAAATAACTTACCACTTCCAACCTATAGTTCAAATGTTGCTAGATACATCGATCTAATAGAATTGGAAGCTTTTCAAATCAATACTAAAATTGTTTTTGTACTAAAAATCCCCTTAGTCAATCCTGAAATTTATATACTATACCGCTTGTATCCAATCCCAGTTTTGGATTATCGAACAGGATTTCACCATATTCTCCCAACAAAATTAAAATATATCGCGAGAGATGACGATTCGCTATTGTACGCATCTTTCGAAGACTTGAGTGACTGTAAGCCATTATCTAAAGAACATAAGATCTGTTCCAAAGTTATTCCACACACGATAGACAAAGAAGCCCTTTGCGAAGCACAGCTTCTTAGACAGCCAGCAGCCCTTCCTTCAACTTGTAAACCTTTAATATTATATGCCGAAGAGTATAATATTCAAGAGATTGACCTGAACCTTTGGTTAATCTCGATTTCCGGACACTTGCCCATCAACATCAAGTGCAAGGGAGAAGATGTCGTTACCCAATCCATATCGACAAATTCTCTACTGCCCATCCAACCCAGTTGCAATGCCTTCATCGGAAACACCAGGGTCCATGCCAGAAGGACCACCAACAACGTTGACAACATCACACTTAAGAGTCACCCAGTCAACATCCCCTACAACTGTTGCGACAACCTGCCAACCATCAGTCAACTTCCAAAGTTGAAACCTATGAGACTACAGGAATTGGATGCCAGAGACCTGAATATCGCTAACCATAAGCTTAGCCAATACTCCAGGGAATTGGAAAAGCTCCTGGACCAACCATTCTTGGAGAAACACACCTCCTGATTTACGATCATCACAATGGCAACAACCGCAATTGTGGTTGCCCTCCTTTCCATCGGCATCATCAGGAAGAAATTCCAGAAGCCTCCAACAATCAGCCCTTCTGCCGATCCAGCACCACCACCAGGCCCATCAACCATCAAGCCCATGGTAAAACTCCATAGCCTCCTTAGTCCTGTCGAGGATATAGAATTGCAGAACCTCCCTTAAAAGTCGATGCTGTAGCATCAACTTTTTTATATGGATGGGAGTTGTTATATAAGTTATTCCATCGACTTATGTGAAACCATCTAGCAACAGTTCCCAAGCTGAGTCAGCATCCACGTGTCGTCTCAGGTTACCTTCGACGACGTACATCCGTGAGAACAGCAAACGCTGCGACAGCTTAGTCAGCATTATTATGTTATAAATTGTTCAATTGCCTTATGTCTGCATTCATTATTACTTACAGTTCTGTCTAGTTTAGTTTAACACTCATTTTGTCTTTTTATTGTTATAAAGTATTATATTGTTATTTTCAAGTTTTATATTAAAAGTTAATAATTGTGCAACTATAAATAAAATCTTTTTTTAAAAAGAGAAATTTTGAAAGTGTGATATAACATATATATATATATATATATATATATATATATATATATATATATGGTTGATGATTTATTCCGGTGTACATCCGTTCGTCTGTATTCGTTTGAAAAATCACTTGACGTTTCGCCAAAATCATATTTGGCTTTCTCAAAAGATACTAAGTAACTTAGAGTTACTTAGTATCTTAGTGTCAAGTGATTTTCCAAACGAATACAGACGAACGGATGTACACCGGAATAAAACATCAACCACATATTTCCATCCGTGAAACAGTATACACAAACATATATATATATATATATATATATATATATATATATATAAGAAGAGAGTATCTTTAAAGTAGATCTGATCAGAAAGACCTAGTGACCAATTATAGATAGATATGTGTAAATACTGCATCTTCTCAAAAATATGTGAATCTTTAAAATATAACTTTATAACTTGGTATAGAAAATTATGATAATTATTATATATAAAATTTCTGTGTCCGTTAGTAAATGATTGCCATTTTCAACTCTTGCTTTGAATATTTCTCATTCTTTTGTTACATTTACACTTTTCAATGATTGTTTGGTTCAAGTGAATAAAAAAATAAAACACGGTAAACCTCAATGTAAATGCCAAATTTCCATGACAAATATGTAGCTTAAATATCAAGATATGCCATGAAAGAATATTGTATAGGGTGTTTGTCACTGTTTTCATTGCAGTCGAGTGAAATCGCATAAAATATTCCATTATTGTATCGTTTAGAATTTTTTTTAAATGAGCGATGTTTTCGATGTGATAGGTGTGTGCGTGCATCGAAGTTCAAATAGTAAGGAATGTACGCAGTTGAAATATTGGGAGAAGTAAAATAACAGTTAGACAGGTGAGTTCAAAAAATCTTACAATTAAATGTGATCTTGGATGGTACATAAGCAGTTCTATATATAGGATGGATGAAATATAAGGTGGAATAGAATTAAAGTTATACAGAGTGTTTCAAAAATGTGGTATGGGTGGCACATAAGTAGTTGCGTATACAAGGTGGTAGAAATAGGAGTGAAGTAAAAATATAGGAATACAGCTTGGATCAAATTACTTTTAAAAATTGTTAAATAAGCATATGCAGTAAGGATATTTGACTCATATGGTGGAATGGAATTATAGTTATACAGCGTGGTTAAAAAATGTTATTAAGTAACATGAGTAGTTGCTTATACATGACATATAGGGCGAAGTACATAAGCAGTTACATATATAGGATGGTTGAAATATAAGGTGAAATAGAATTAAAATTATACAGGGTGGTTCAAAAAATGTTGTATTGAGTGGCACATAAGTAGTTGCGTATATACTTAAGAGTGAATTAAAACTATAGTTATACAGAGTTAAAAAAAACCTACAAATAGTTAAATACAATCAGGATTTTCGAGTTATAGGACGGAAGGTTCGAAAAATGTTAGAAGCAGTTACATATACAGGATAATTGAAACATAAGGTGGAGTGGAATTATAGTTATACAGGGTGTTATATAGTGTAGAACATAAATATTTGCTTATACTATTAAAAAATTGTTAAATAAGCATATGCAGTAAGGATATTGAGTTATAAGGTGGAGTGGAATTGTAGTTATACAAGGTGGTTAAAAATACGTTATATAGTGTAGAATTTAAGTAGTTGCTTATACTTGACATATGAGGCGAAGTAAAATTATAGGTATACAGGATGAATTAATCAGTAGAAAAACAGAAACGTTGTCAATAGGGTGGAGAGGATTAATACTTATACAGGGCGGTTTCAACATCATGTAGTTGTAAAGGGTGATTCAGAACATGATAAACAAATAATTTATATTGGGTGGCCAATACACAGAAACATATACAGGGTGGTTGCAATATAGGGTGAATTAGAGTTATACTTATAGACAGTGAGCCAAATAATAAAACAACTAAAAAAGTTAAAAAATACGTGGATAATGTAAACAAAATACAAATTAGAGAGAGTGAGAGAGATAAGAATAATCTAAAATAATCAATAGAATTGTACCTTAAATCAGATAAAAAAATAAGTCAGAAAACAGTTATTGATTGATTGCACACGGTTTCTAAATTGTTTTTATTTTAAGTCAGTTGACGTCGGTTATCTTTTAGATATAAACTATTTCTAGAAAAACTTGTTATGTAACCGTTTTGAAAAAAGTATGTAGAATTAATAGAGGTTTCAAATCGATATATCAGATATCGGAGTTGCCATTAAAAAAAAAATTTATGACGTCATAAAGAGCATATTAAAGACGCCATGAGATTTCCAAATTTGCACATCATTAAATTAACATTGGTAAATTTTATAATACCATACTTTACGTGCACACTATATAATTTTTGTAATTGTTGTGCTACCCTGCACATCTAAAAAACAACAAATTTCTTTAGTTATATCAAGTTCAACTTTCAGAACGAACTAACTTTCGATTCCAAATTTGTACTTTATTTAATATTTAATGCTATTGACAATGAGGTCAGATTAAGGCCGAAAAGTTTGAATTTTTTGCAATATACAGTCACCTTTGAAAGCAACTGGAAGAAGCCACAAATATGCTACAGGAAACAAGGATCTCGAATGTGCTTGAAAACAGTTACTCAGCAAATCATTATAGTACAATTGAATGACTCTTCTAGTGAAAACAAATACGTGGACACCGGAAATCAATTATTTAATGCCTGTTAAGTGGAAAATTTTATATCGAATTTCCGTTAAAGCTTCCACTTGATGCAAACGCTAATTCATGCCAATGGTTTTTCTTCTAACATTACTTTTAAAAAAATCAAACTTAACTCTATCTAGATAATTCAATATTTGTTTAATCACTGCATTGTTTTTATACCTTACTGACTTTTTCGGATAATGCTCGAACAAAGAGAGGAAACATTGCCCGTGAGTTTGTCCAAGTAGATTCAGTATCTCCTTTAGATGACTTCTTTATCATAAAAATGTGAATAAACATCAAACAAGGTAATATTTAATTTGGCAATATGAAAATATTACTGTTTTTTGTAATTGCTTACATTTCACATTTCTGCCAATTCTACCATTTTTGACTTATTTATCATTTGTAACGTTTTAGATATGTATGGTGTGTTTCACAATTTCGACCATCATAATATATCGTGATATTTTTGCCACTTTTCAAATGCATTTTTGCTTTCTTGCACTTTACTAATGATACAATGTAATTTATGAGATTTTAGTTTTTTTGACTAAGGGAATCCATAACTTATGAAAACATCTCGTAACTATTTCCATATTTACCTTGTCGCACCTAAAAATATTTACCTTATTAGAACACCAAAATAGGAATTGATTCTTGAAAAACCCTGTATATTTTAGTATATAATAATAAGAAGAAAAGGGGGGTTGCCATTGACAAAAATGGATGACGTCATATTCTTTACTTGGGATACTCTCTACATTTCAATCTCCCATAATAAACTCATAAAATAATAACACAGCCCTACTAGTTAAAGCATTTTTTTAAATTGGCAGTGCAATTTTTAGCAAGTTATCTGATTAACTATAATATATAAAAATCTTCAACGTGATAGGATTCTGTCCTGGAAAAACTGTTTTGAATTACCAATTATAAACCTTCACTACTATTAAAGTCTCACAATTTTTCTTAAACATTTATATATAAATGGTACGAATCAGCTACATTTGGTTCTAGAACTCTGTCCATGACTGATTCATTGGGATAGTTGTCTGCTTTACTATTTGGGATAACAACTATCTACTATTTTCATTCAGTAGAACACAAGCTCAGAGAAGAAGGAAGATAAAGACAGGAGAAGAAGAACAAGACTGATTCAAATCATCGCGTTACTTTAGTGAGCGATTCTCTAGATCTGCAAGTTTCTAACCATCCAAGATCTTTGATGTTTAATATGGTAAATAGTTTAAAATATATTTGCTTTGTCAAGTTGATGTTTTTGGACATGAGATGAGCGCCCTTTATAACCGTAGTATTTACGTCCTCCTTTGTTACTAAAATGTTTGTATCATCAGCATAGATCACCAGATGATTCCCAGCATCAGGCATAGAGTGTGGCATGTTATTTACATATATTGTAAATAGAACAGGACCCATCACACTCCTTTGGGGTATTCCCAAGGACAGTTGAAGGTGCCTGACATAAAACATATTGTATTCTACCAAGACACGATTTAATTCACATCAATGCACTTCCTTCATATTTATTAGGCTTCTCAATAAGAATGTTATGATTCAAAAAATCATATGCCTTGGGTAGATCAAGAATTATAACCATTGTACAATCATTTCCTCAAATGCTGAAAGTATACTTTAGCAGAAGTCATACACTGCTGTTTCTATCGACAGAGCTTTCAAGTACCCAGCTGATTCTTATTAAATAATTTAAAACATTGAAGAAAATATAATAATGTATTACACACAGCGGATTCAACTATCTTCGAAAAACAAGGTAGTTAGCTAATCGGTCTGTAATTCTGAATTACATCTGGATCACATTTTTAAACAATTGATTTTAACAGCAAAGTTCTAATGCACAAAATTTACTTTCCGAATTATATTAAAGACATTCCTAACAGTGAAATGTCTCATATAGATTAAATTTATGTTTATGTCTATGATAGAGATTAATAATATTATTTGCAATATTGCCGACACCACCAGGTATTATGATATCGTTATTGCGGTTTACCTCCTTTGTCTCCTTTACCATGTACGACATACATTTCTTCTTATTAAAACAGAATATTTAATTTTATATATATACTTATCTGGTTTACTGCTTTCAACAGTTTGTCATGTTTTCCTTTTGGCAAATTGTAAGCATCTTTAATTTTATTATCACAGCTTTTCATAGTAAATTATATATGCAATTGTCTCTTAGAATTAACAATTGCCAAAAAAAAAAGTTTTTCTACAGAAAAAATGCACCAAACTGCACAATTTAATCAAATTCTTGTAGAAATCTAAAATTTTCATTATAAACAAACGATTCACAAATGCTGCACAACTACAAAATAGAATCTGGAATGTAAACAAAATAAACAGAATATAAAAACTAAGACATTGTTTAGTCACTTTGTGGTTAATTTTCATTATCAGAAGTGTGGTTTCATTGTTAAAATTATCAGTTAAGTCTTGTGATCTGCTTAGTAGCTACATTTGAAATTTCAGAAACGTTTTCAATGTAAAGTGATTTGTTTTATGATATTTTTAGTTATTTGACAAAAATATAGCTCTATTTAAAAAATGTTCTACGGAGTTCTGACTTATTTTCACTTAAAAATTTTTATTTCTTATAATATTTGCACTCATATGTAGACATTGACAACGGATCCACACTTAAGTGCAGTTGAAACATCTTCCCAAAGAGCGACACCATATACAATACATATATTTGAGCACAAGAAGAGTGGTTTATCATATTTCATTTCTTTATTACAGTACGTATTTTTGACCTAGTTTCTGTAAAAGAAAATCAGAAAACAACTAGATAACCTGGTCATAACATAAAATTTCAAAATTCAACCATATTACACAAAGAAGAACACAACACAAAACGAAAGCTGAAAGAGTCTGCTTTAATTTTATTAAATGAAAGCAATTGTTTAGCTAGTACTTCCATAGAGCGTGGTTACCAATAATCAAAGATGAAATTAATAATGGTAATGTCCTTTTGAACAACCCTATATCGGGATAGTTTTTCCTAGGTTTTCTCTTATAACTTTAATGAGATCTTTGGAACATTTCTTTGGTCTCATTTTTGGCGAATGCACAAAGTCGTACCTAGGAACGCCACATGAAATTCTAATGATTACTCTTTCAAATTCTTCCAATTTGAAAGAAGCCTTGTTATTTCACATGAATTTTAGAATTTTTACTGCTACCTTTATATATCAAATTTGCATTAAATTTATGGAGGTTTGAGTAAAAGGAGGACACACTCTGTCTAAGAAAAAGTTTCCACAAAATGGTTTCAATTTGGGGGAGCCACTAGTACCGACCGGGTAATTTGTTCGTAGATATCAGTTTTCTACGAACAAACCTACGTGAATAAAATTAGGTTAATGTGAAGAATTCACATCCAAAAATGCAAATTTAACCATCACAGTTCAACAACCAGATTTATATTTAACATTAATAAAGTGTTAAGTTAATGAAATACCTTGTACATAGATAAAAATAACTTACAAGCAAAATTTTATTTGCTCATTTTTTTAGGAGAAAAGATAAATATTCATCAACTCGAGAATTTCAACAAAGTTCAGGAGATATTTTTCCAGGGTCATTCACCAGGCATACCTTTGTAAATATTTAAAATACAACTACAGCAGAAAGATGTCAAAAATAGTCATTTAATTGTAGTTAATGGAGTTTTTTGTCTAACTAGACCAGAAAAAATATATGGAAAACCAGTGTGTCAAAATGTTAGAATCCTTCAAAAATAAACTATTGCAAGTGAAATTTGTTCCATAATGATAACAGATAACAGAGGAGATAACTTAATTATAGCAGTTTATTCAGTGATGAACAGAATTGTTAATTACCTTTTATCCAGAGAGAGGTGAACAAGGAAGTAGAAACACTTACTTTGTAAAGGGACACTTTTCAAAATAAATATGTAATATGAACACAATAATGTAAAAATAAATAATTTTATTTACATCTAATTCACCAACATCTATTTGTTAATAAGTATAAAAATATTACAAATATACAAATTTTTCCCAATGTTTAACTGTTTCAAAAAGTTTTATAACAAAATAACAATTATAAAATCACTCTGTTTTATAAAAAGTCAAAACTGGGGCACACCCTTATTAATTTATATAACAATTAACACAATATAAACTCATATCACTTGCAGAGCTTACAAAAAAAACGGAGACAACCATTTACAAAGAGAAGTTCACATAACATATTTTCTACGTTTTATTTAACATTTTTACTAATAATTACATCATTCTCATTTTTTCAGCCGCTTCACTTCTAAATGTAGGATTTGTGTATTTCAATCCGTTGACAATTAACTTCATAACATACCCTGTGGTCACACTTGCGCTATTCTGGTCATTTCTTGAACTTCTTATTTGAAACCGTCCGCTGGACACTTTTTCAGTTTTATTCCCATATAAGTTTGTCTTCCTTTTACTCTACACTCCATAACTAAATTACATCAGTATGACTGTCAAACATTAATGTCAAATTGTGATTTACGAATTTTGTCATTACGAATCCTTTTAATTTTCTGCAATCAATAATCAGGGCAAATTTAGGAGATTGGCCCTAACACACTTTGTTTCCATGACACATTTCAAATACTTAGATAATGATTTGAAATGTATAAAAAGTGAAGATGGAAAGCCCTAATGACTAAACAGAATAATCAAGGACCTCTTCAACAATCATTCTGGAATTACGTCTCCATTTTGTTGATTACAAATAGGCTTTCATAATATATCGTACAGTATATTGGTCGACCTATGTTGGGATCTTGTACTACATCAAAAAAAAACTCCGTGCCAAATTTTATTCATACTTCCAACACATTTAATCTCGAAATTTCCATAATCAATCATAATATAACTTAGAAGCTGAATCGCGAAAAGACAGTTGATAACTCAATAGATTTTTAACATCGTAATGAAATTAATAACGAGCCTGTCACCTCGGCTTATTAAAACTTTTCGAGTATTCCCTGGGAATCGCGAATTCATTTGTTAGATGACCCAGAAATTAGTTCGCCTTCATTAACATTTCACGTTAATAAAACTTTCTCCAAAGAAAATTATACTGAATTTGCCTATCAGCGGGGGCATTAATAATTCGATTTGCTATATTAATCTAAATGATAATCCAATTCCCCCGGAACTCGCTTCCTGTCGAAACTTTTCCAACTAGTTCATATAAACGATGAAAAAGACCAACTTGGAGCAAGTAGAGAGGAACTTCCTCCTAACAAGCCTACAAAAAGCTCTCTGATAGTTTCTCGTTTTTTTCCTCTTTTGTCAGCAGCGAAATCCGCACTGGAGTTCATCCGGAACTTTTGATTTGTTGGGGCGACTGTTAGAAAGTCCATTATTTCGTCTCCAAAGCTAGACTCTCTCACAACCTCCACCGGTTTCCTATATATCCCAATCCCGATCGAGTCGAATAAATAAAATAAACGAGTGGTGTTATTGGCTGGAAAGGTTGAAGATAAAAGTTAATGCCCTCTGCCGGCGGCCGGGGGATTTATTGGTATTTATTTCATGAATGAAACAAAAATGAGTAAAATGCGTACGAAACGTCGGTGCCCCTTTGTTAACGTTTTGATGAATGCTTTCGTGACTTTTTTCCGTGACCGCAGAGGCTCGTAACGCTAAAAGCTTTTAAGGCCTTTTTTATTGCTGCGATTGTTGTGTGTGTCTCAATAAAACGTGATGATGTGACAGGAAACATTTTTCAATGATGAGATTGTACATGTGCTAAATAGCTTTGATTAAAAAATTATCTGTTGGTATTGAATCATTATATGTCGGTTCGAACACAAAGGAGATGAATTGGTTGTGATTAATAAATCAAAAAACATTATAAGTTTCTACAAATATTTAACTATCCGGTACACAGATATACTAAAAAACGATCATCTGTCAAAAATAAAAACATCACTATGTAAATTTTTGTCAAATTATTAAATTAGTATAGTGGGATGTTACACTATGAGAGAAAAAAAACAGAGCGGCTGTCATTTGAGACTGAACGATGGAACTGAAAACTTTTTACTAAATATACTTCCTATCTCTCGTTATCTCCTTGTCTCTGTTCCTCCTTCTTTGTGTCATTCATAGTAATGGACATAAACTTAATTATGTTGTTACAAATCAAGTATTAATTCTGATGTGCAATTTAGTTCTTAATTAAATATAGGGTGAGTTTTTTTTTGATGATCAGTATGGGAATCTCGGAAACTAGCGTAGATAGAGCAATGGTTAAATTGGGAAAGATTAGCAGTTTTACTGGCCCAATTTAATGACACCTTCGGATTTTTGTAAAAAGTCATTGCTTACTAGATATTTTGAAAAAAACGAAAATCTGTCGATTTAGTCAAATCCCTCTAGCTCCTTTGTTTTAAATTTTATAAAAAAGTGTAAATATCAAAGTTGAAGGGAATTGTATCCCGAATATGATTGTAATATCCTCGTTTGCGTGATAGCTTTCGTTTTCGAGATATGACACAAACTTATCTTTTTTTGAATGGAAACCATAGTTGGCTATGACCTCAAAAAATCGGACATTTTTAGAGCTTTTTCAACGATATAATACTCGATATAGTTATTCATAAAAATAACGGAATTATAGATGCTTTTCTCTCTTATTTTTACTTTTAACGTCTCATGAAACAGATTGTTTTCACATTGACGTTTCCTCATTTGAGAGTAAGTCCATTAGTACTGCTGAAATGGCAGTCGATATTAACAATTTTTCGTGATAAATTGGAATATTCTAACGAAGAAAAACTGAATATGTTGGAATGTTATATCGTATGCCATAAAAATTCAGTTCAGTGCAGCTGAGGAAAACTTTCATAGATATTTTAATCGTCGTCAACCTGCTCTATGTACATTTTAGAGGCTCTACAATAGTTTACGCAGATATGGATCTTTTACTAAACCACCAAAGGGACGTAATCAAATTAACGAAGCAACACAAATAAATATTTTGGCAATGGTAAATCAAAATCCATCTACATCAACTCATGAGATTGCGACAGAAGCTGACACATCTCAACGAATTGTAGTTAAGGTACTGAAAGCGCACAAGTTCCACCCGTACAAACTTTCAGTTTCTCAAACTTTGCATGCTGGTGACGAACATCGACATATTTTGTTTTGTACATGGTTTAGAGACATGTGCCTTGACAATCCACAGTTTGCATTAAAGGTGTTATGGTCAGATGAATCTAGATTTACTAACTACAGTATCTGCAGTAGACACAATGAGCATATCTGGGCTAACGAAAACCCTTTCCATGTAGAACAAAGACGACCCCAGATAAAATTTGGTTTTAATGCTTGGTGTGGTATCATAGGGTCTACTATTCTGGTGCCTCTTATCTATGACGAATCACTTACTACTTGCATTTCTTGCAATACACTGAATTTTTAGAACTCGTTTAAAAATTGAGTGGTTCCAACATGATGGAGCACCTGCTCATAACTCGTTATTAGTAAGACAACATTTAGATAATATCTATCCAAACTCTTGGATAGGAAGAAATGGCCCACGCTAATGGCCACCCCGGTCTCCCGATTTGTCAGTTATAGACTTCTATTTATGGGGTGCGCTAAAAAACAAAGTATACAAAAGAAAGTATGAGACAGTTGGTGACCTAAAGAAGGCGGTATTACAGGCAATTGAAGAAATTGATAGGCGGTCTGTGAGGAAAGCGGTAATGTCAATCTTAAAAAGATTCGAACATTTATTATGTACTTTAATTTCTTAAGTTTTTAGTAAGTACCTAGTTATTTAGTTTTTTGTTATATTTGATGTACCTAATAAAAAAATCGTTCAATGTTTTTTGGAATAGTTATTAATATATCAATCTTTTCTTGGCTACCTACGTTAGAAGTAAATATAAGAGAGAAAAGCAACTCCGTTATTTTTATGAATAACTATTTCGAGTATTATATCGTTGAAAAGTTCTAAAAATGTCCGATTTTTTGAGGTCATAGCCAACTATGGTTTCCATTCAAAAAAAGATAAGTTTGTGTCATATCTCGAAAACGAAAGATATCACGCAAACGAGGACATTACAATCATATTCTGGATACAATTCCCTTCAACTTTGATATTTACACTTTTCTTATAAAATCGAAAACAAAGGAGCTAGAGGGATTTGACTAAATCGACAGAATTTCGTTTTTTCAAAATATCTAGTAAGCCATGACTTTTTACAAAAATCCGAAAGTTCATTAAATTGGGCCAGTAAAACTGCAAATCTTTCCCAATTTAACCATTGCTCTATCTCCGCTAGTTTCTGATATCTCCATACTGATCATTAAAAAAAACTCACCCTGTATAACTCCAAAGGAACATAGTATGACTCCTAAGTTAGTTATTAATTAAAACATATAATTTGTTAAATTATACAAAATATTTTTTAATATTGTGGCAGTTTATAAAGAGCTCGTTATAATTATAACAGATTAATTTATAAGAACATTTTTTAAGTAGATATTTTTAGGGTTCCGTATATACAATATACGGATACCCTAATATCACTCGGGATTTCTCCCTCTTTCACATCACAGCAATTTTCTCCTAAACTACTGGACAGAAACAGTTGAAATTTGGTATCAGTGTATAGTTTGGTGACATGATCAGGAATACATATCGTAAATGAAGACATTTTGATTTTCAGGGTACTTCTGGGGGGAAGAACTAAAAAAATCGACCGTTCCCCTCTCTTATTTCCGAAACTATAAGAAGTAAAATTTTTAAAAAAATTAGAGATATAGGACCTCACCTGAACTTTACCGGGAAAAGTAAGGAGAAACCTCTACTATATATTTTGGGGGTCAAATTACAGAATTAAATAGAAAACATAAAATTAAAATTGTTTCTAGCACATCATGTAATATATGAAATGAAAGGTTTCATTATGGCGAAAACAAATACATTTTGTTTACATTTTTAAAATAAATTATTTAAAAGATATTAACAAAAATATTTAAAAAATACCCATTCCCTCTAACTTATCTTCGAAACTATAAGCCGTATAAGCCTAAGCTGAATTTTACCGGGAAAATAAAGGGAAATCTCTACTATTACTTTTGGGAGCCAAATTACAGAATTAAATGAAAAATATAAAATTAAAATTGTTTCTAACCCATCATGTTATACATCAAATGAAAGGGCTCATTATGACGAAAACAAATATATTTTTTCATACTTTTAAAATAAATTATTTTAAAAATATTAACAAAAATATAAAAAACTTTACCCATTCCCCCTATCCTATTCCCGAAACTATAAGTCGTAAAATTTTTAAAAACATTGATATAGCACATCACCTGAACTTTACTTGAAAAATAAGGAGAAACCCCTAATATTAATTTTAGGGGGCAAATTACAGCATTAAGTAGAAAGCATAAAATTAAACTTATTTCTAACTCATCATGTAATATAGCAAATCAAAGGGCTCATTATGAGGAATACAAAAATATAATTTTTTTTCGTATTTTTTAAATGAATATTTTAAAATATATTAACAAAAATATTCAAAAAAATTAACCATTCCCCTCTTTATTCCCCAAACTATAAGACCTTAATTTTTTTGTTTACAGGAAAAATACGAAGAAATCTCTAGTATTAGATTTTTATATAATTAAAGGGATAATAAAAACAATATTTTTTAACGCATCATGCAATACATCAAATGAAATTATGAGGAATATAAATATATATTTTTCATATTTTTTAAATTAATTGTTTACAAAATATTTTTATTAACCATACTACCTAAAACAATGAAAATGATTAGGGTTACTGGGGATCACTTGAAGTTTATAAGAATAATTAAAAAATTAGTAGAAACCATAATATTAATTTGGGAGATAAATTATAGAATTAAATGGAAAATAAAAATTCAATTTTCAAATGCATCATGTAATATATCAAATAAAAGACTCATTATGTGAATTACAAATATATCATATTTTTAAATCATTTGTTCAAAAGATATTCCCAAAAATATGGAACATCGACTTAATTCCTACTTGAGGAACTACACTATCTAAAATTTTGAAAAATATATTTTATTTGTATTTTTAAGTAATTTGTCTAACAGTTTTAATAATTTATTATTTAAAACTGGACCTATTTTCCCCTTTATCTTCTAATCTACAGAGCCTAAAATTCAGACAGTAGATTATAAAAGGCCTCCCTGAAAGTTTATTAGTAAAATAAAACTGTTATGTTAATTATAAAATCAAATTCATGGGTACTCTGATAAAAATTAAGCGAATTCTGAAGCAGATAAAATAAAAAGTCTATGTATGGAAAATCAAAGTGTATATATTTTATAAATTTAAAACGCTTCCTTTAAAAGATATTAGGGTATATGTAAGCAAATGCACTCATTCCCTGCTTGTCTGAAACTGGAATATTAGAGTCTTGAAGGGGCTACGGAACCCTTAGTATGCGGGTACAACACGCACTTGACCAAATTATTTTGAAAGTAGGTTAAAAATTCAATGGTCACGTTGCGCATTAGGTCTCGTAAATAAACCCATTAGCTCCTTTTAACCTGCAAAAAAGATTCTATAACTTTTTCTCACCTGCTACTGTTTCTTTTCGATACCTGACGTGTCTTTTCAAATGGTTTATTGATTTTCCAAAAGCACCCAAATTCAATATGACATTAATGGATGTCTCTTGAAGGCTTTCCTCCCTTTCACCATACGTAGAAACATTTCAGAAACATTTCCAAAACGTATTTGCCGCACATTTGTAAATGTTCCTGTTTCGCCGTCACTGTTAACATCGATAAAGAAAAATATCGCGCGTTCAAACACAAATCAAAGGCGCACAAGCATATCCTCTACAGTCGGAATGAAATTATGAAAAATTCACGATGCGCCGTGTAGCACATCCGCTTTCCGAAATTTACGAGTCTCGAATAAAACTGCACCGATACGTGAACTTTTATGGGAAAATAGGCCACCGCAGTACTGGCGATATGCGGAAATGATATTTTTCTATTTCACTATCAAGCAGCACAGGAATTTGTCGATATGAAAAGAATTCGTGCTGCCCACTGTAGTTATTTTAAATGCAACACAAAAATGCATTTTTCGTTGATTGTCATTATTGGCACCGTGCAACATCCAGCGCCATCTACTGATATTAATGAGCGTACTCACTGCCACAGCTTTTATAGATTATCGCTAATAACGCAACACAAAAAAAAGGGATTTTTTTTGTTAAAGGGTGTGTGAATTCTAGCTATTGTTCTGCATCGACCTGCAAACACTGGTAGGCACAAGATTTAAGTGATAAATTTATCATCTTCACATTCAAATGACTATACCTAGTCATTACTTTTTGCCAACTTTAATGTATGTTTTAAACAATGTTAATGATCTTAGTGTTTTTATTAATTGTATTTATTGAAACTAGCTGTCGCCCAGTGGTCGAAGTTCGACCAATTGAGTCAATTGGTCGAACTTCGACCAATTGAGTCAATTCCTAACAAAATTCAACTTGTTTTTGATGTGTAATTAACAGGACTTTATTTCTGAGCATATTCTTAATGCTTAACTTAATGTATGCCAAAGAGGTAGTAAGTGAAAATTAAAGACAAAAATTTAGTTAACATGAAATTCTTAACATTTAATACTTTAGCTGTTAACCGGTAGGATAATATAACAAATAAATGTAAATGACAATTCTATTTGAATAGAAATTGCAAAATAATCTGTTTCATTTTACTACTAATACTTACTCAATTTCCATTTGTATGTTTAATTAATAGTACATTGACCGAGCTTTAGCTGTAAATTCAAAGGTTCATTAAAAATGTTTGTAGGTACATACATATACACATATAATCGGATATTTGGTCTAATTTTTCTCAAGGTTAATTTCAACTCTCTAACACTTAATAAAATACATTATAATAATTCCACTTTATAATATATTTCCACCACCCTGTATATATTTATATATACACTATATATATATATATATATATATATATATATATATATATATATATCCACCATCCTGTATATGTAACTGCCTATGGAGTACTCAATATATATAATACACTATATGCAACTGTTTATGGGCCACCCAAAAAAACATTTGGTTTCTAACATTTCTGGAATCCTGTGTAATTATAACCCACAGCGCCTTATATCTCAATCAATTTATATATGCATATGTAACTGTTCAAGGCAACTTCACTGACTGCCTCAAATTAACATAAGAACACACAACTTTTTACCCATCCAAAAATCGCTTAATCAGCTCTTTTTACTTTAAAATCTGGAAAGGTTCAACTGTAAAAAATGTAATGTTAGAAAAATAACAAGTAGTATATATAAATATGTAAATATATACATATATAAAAATATAAATATATAAGTATATAAATATATAAATATATAAATATATAAATATATAAATATATAAATATATATATATATATAAATATATAAATATATAAATCTAAATATAGTTATCTAAAATATGGTTTCAAATTCTTAAAATCAGAATTAGTTTAGATGAAAAATGTCAATCGGTTTCCAGGATGTAGCATATCCATAAAGAAGCCTATATTACTATAATAATGTCATCTGACAAATGGAACGTGTTTAGAGTTTTAAAAAATATATCAACAATAAAATTCATTTTCGACTTACAATAAGAATCTCAATTACAGATCAGATCAGATGGTATAAATAGAGTATACAACCAAATAAAGAGACAATACAATTATTCGCGCTACTATTTCCTAATATTCAAGTCGCTTTTACAACTCAAAAATCTAAAACGTCGAATGGACCATTCCGATTTCACGCATCCCTATTCTCGAACCTAAAGTTGAAAATATCTGAAGCAAATTTTACTTTTAGCACAACTTCCTGTTCTCCCTTTCTCTCCGAAATTATGTTGAAATACGGAGACCTTGTGTTGCCATCCACTGGAGTTCCTTCCGTACCTTTTCAAAACGACAACTAGGCGATGTTTCTATGCCGGAATGTAGTGATTTCATATTCAGGATTTGGTAGAAATTTCCATATTTTCATTCGAAATGGTTAAATATACATTTATTGAGTTCCCAGGGTGATGTTGAATGCGAGTAAAAAATTTTATACGAGCCGCTTTTTCGAAGTAGTTAAGTGTACGTGAGTACGTCATTTCAGGCGTAAATGACAATCAAATACTTTTAAAACGTATATTCTTTAGTAATTTTGAATTGACTGTTGAGAAGGTCATCACATCTTTTTTGTAACAGATAAATATTCAAAAGCTATTATTCGAAAACAAAGTTTTATTTTAAAAGGGTTTAATAACCTCGAGTACCTAAAGAGAGATGCCTAGAGGCGCACTCTAACGGTTGGTTTAGTCAACATCGTAACTTGGCATTAACATCAAAACTATTAGTCAGTTGATAGCAATGCTCCTGTTGAGTCTAGAAACGTTTGTAGTAAGAAGAATTGTGCGAATTATAGCGTCTTGAAGCATAGTTTGTAGATTGCGTATCTAAAACGATGCAAGTGTAGTTTTAATGGTAGTTTGTTAGAGTTTGGTTTTCAATTAAGGTCTTACAGCATTCTGGAAATATAGACCATAGAACAAAAAACAGTTAGTACGTCAAAGTAGTAAGTAGTCGTATTAGTTTAGTGAGATGTAAAAGATTTTGGAAGCAACGTTAGTAAAAAGTTGCTAGTTTAATTGGATAAAAGTTCGTTTTGTGCACACAACATTGTTTATTAAGCATCGTCAATATAGGATAATTGATGGAAGAGATGTAATGAAAATTCATAAAGCTTTTGTAACTATAATTTTCCTGTAACACAAAATTGCAACTGCCTTCAGTCGGCCATTCTAGTTTTTGAACATTAGTGAGATAAATACTGTTGCAGAACTTCGTAAGACTCAAAAACAATGTTGTATGGAGAAACTTGTGATTGTTGAAATTGAATAAACTTTGTTACTGTTGAAAATTGTTATTGAATGTACCCCCTAATACGAAGGGAAATAACACATTGTGTTACTGCGCTTGTATTCAGAGTCAGTGTTCGATCTAGAGAAAATCAGTAGTTCCCTCATGTAAATAAGGTCCTTACCAAAGCAGGAGAAATCCTGACGCAAGCATGGCGCTGATTTGAAACAGCACCGCCTTTAGTAAACAAATTGATTGAACACACAACTATCGCTTCGTATTCAACTATAGTGATCAAAGCAAGAACCCCAACCCAGTGGCTATCCTGAAAAAGCGATGAATGTGTATAAAAAAGGATGGACACAAGGTCGTCTCGAAATTTCGATATGATTCTTGAAATACACTCTCGTAAAGGTGAAATAATCATGGCATTCGAGTATTTTCTGCTCCGACTATTTAAAGGACAGTTATAAAAGTTCAGCAATTTACTTTAGTTTCAAAATATGCGGTGTGTGATGAATCTACAGCTGTAGTATTACTCATTGTTTGTTATTTTCTTAAAATAAAGAAAGTGAATATTTGTAAATTTTTGAACACACAGAATCTATTGCAACATATTTTTAGAACAAGCCTGAATAATGAAAAGTACTGGGGTGACCAAGCGTCGCTCTGGAACTCGAAAGCTATTTAAATTAGCTATATCTAAACATATTTTTCCAGAAATGAATACTTTTTACAACCCCCTGTCACTTACCTAACAGAAAATATTTGAATTCCCATGGAACATTTGTTATAAATATAATAATAAGTATGTGAACTCACGAGGTATTCAAACATGATTTCATATAAAGGTTGAGCTAAAAGTATGGAAACCTTTGAATAACTGTTCAGGAGTATTTTTTTGAAAAATGATAAATACAGAATAATTTACCCTAGCTCTCTGACGATTATCATGACCTTGACGGTCATATCGAGGTCCCATGCATTTTTTCAAATGAGAACCCCCATTTTTATACCGGTTTCGAAGAGAGTGGTCAATTTTAAGTCCAGAGTGAGTGAGAACATGTCCTTGACCTTGATCATAATTTTACCGTAACCTTATCAAACGAGAACTCCCATTTTTCATTATGGATTTAATAGAGGGGCACGGTATTGGACGTCCGAACATTTCCTTGACTTTGAACTTGATTTTACCATAACCTACCTCCATGGTCAATTCAAGGTTAGCTTGATTTTTTTCACTGCCTTTTTATCCAACGATAAATCTTACTGTTCATTATGAATTAGTAGAAGGCACGGTATTAGACATCCGAACATGTCCTTGACCTTGATCATAATTTTACCGTGAACTTATCAAACGAGAACTCCCATTTTTCATTATGGATTTAGTAGGGGGGCACGGTATTGGACGTCCGAACATTTCCTTGACTTTGCACTTGATTTTACCATGACCTACCTCCATGGTCATTTCAAGGTTAGCTTGATATTTTTCAATAGGAACCCTTTTTTATTAGGGATTCGGAAGAAACAGAAAATTTTACGTCCAAATATAACCTTAATTTCGACCTTGTCGTTCAACGTCATTTCAAACTCAACATTTTTTTTTCAAATAGAAACACCTTATCTTCCAAATTGGATTGGGAAATAGCGGATAATTTGACTTACGAAAATTACCTTCACGACGACCGACAATGTCATCCGATTTTGGTGAAAATTTGTTTATTTTTCAAATTTGTGTCAGCCACCTTGGATCCCGCACTTTGAATTTTCTAAATCTGACCTCAGAATCATAATCAGCTACCTCAAAACCCCCCTTATACCGATTTTGGTAAAAAAATCTGTTGATTTTTCAAATGTGCGTCCGTCATCTTGGATCCGCCATTTTGAATTTTGTATCTCTGACATCAGTTCTGTAATTAGCGAATGAGGTCAAGGTCACTGTGGACGTAAAATTATCCGGTCTTCGGAAAGAGCGGTTTCGGAAAGCCGGAATAAAAAATGGGGCTTCTAATTTGAAAAAAAGTATTTGAACTCGTCAAGGTCATAGTCAGGGACAAGGCCATAGATTGCCAGAGGAAAATGCTAAAACTTTTGTATTTATCATTTTTAAAAAAAAATGATTCATGAAGAGTTATTCAAGTTTCCATAGTTTTGGTTCACCCTATATAATAAACTGGACACAGGAACTGAGCCTTACCTGAAATTTTCTATTTTATTGTTCGTTTGGCTTCACATTTAAAGTATTTTCGACAATTTCTACCTAATACCACAAAACGATTTTTCGTTTATGCTCTAAGGTCCGTTATTAATGTGCATTGCAAGCTATCTCCAGAAGTATACGCTCTTTAGCCCGATATTAAACAATTTAAACATAGGGTATTTACTGTAAACTCAGATATTATTCAGAAGTCTTATTTTAATATGTTTACTTTATGATCTTGGTCAGCACATAGATGTAATGGCAACTTGATAACTGGTAACGACAGGTGGTAACGTTGCCCTGTTTTGTGATGTGCTGACTTCTGACGTACGTCAAGTCTCTGATTTAATTTATCACAAACAGAGAACTGGAATGTTTATTAGAACGAAAAGCAAATTTTTTAGTGTGATTATATATTATTTGAATGTTATATTTGTTTTTTTACTACCATATATAGATTTCATATAAACTAATAATACCTAACCTTGAATCTGTTTTTTACAAGGTAAACGAAGTTGTATGGTTATTTCTTGGTACTTGATTTAGAAAAAAAAACATATAAGTAGTTTATTCGAAAGACTCTTACATTCATTAACAAAATTAACTACTTGAAATCATGTTTAAACAATACCATAGATTTTGCAGTTATTTTTTTCAAAACATACAAAAATCCTTTCCACTGTTCAGTGTGAGATTACGCAAAAATGAAAATGTGGAACACAGTGTTTCATAACAAACAAAAAAAACGGGAGAAAATGATAAATGTAAAACGCGGCACTGTGTAAATGCGTATATAGCAGAGAAGCGTATATATGATAAAGAAGCCTTTTACTGGTTTCAAATGAGGAAAATATGAGCATACAGTGAATGGAAGTGTATAAAAATCCATTGGGGCACAAATTTGTTATCGTTAGGGTGCTACGTCTGATCAATTGAACAAAAAATACCTGAAAACATGTATACGAGGAAATAGAACAGATATTAATTTAACTTTTTGCCGTTCTTTTTTGTATATTTCACTTCGAGGTTAAGAATAACTCAAACTAGCGCAAGAAATCATAATGTATTTTTTATTCTGAACGTACCTAAGTACTTGTTTATAGAATTCCATTGGGCTATAATTCCTGTAGAGTCGTTTATATAAAAATATATTGTAGAAGCCTGAGAGTAAGTTTATAAATGATCTTAAAAACAAGATGGAAATATATAAATTTTGATGTTTAAGCTCTTTTTCGGGGAAGTCACAGCACAATTCACGAAATTACTGTATATTTCTAAACGTATCGGGGTCTATCTCAGACCCCGTTATCAATGGCATTAATAATTTCTTCCTTAATCATCGGCAACCAGGAACGATTGAATTCTACAGAAACAGTAGCGATACAGTAAATTTCATTTAACATAATTAAGTAATTTCGAAAAGATTGTTGAGGAGGTCTTGAATTATTTTGTCTATTCATTGGGTTTTCTCTCCTCCAAATTTTTTCCTGTAACAGATAAGTATTTAAAAATTGTATATGTAGAACAAAGTGTAGTAAGGCAATTTCGTAAAATTGCCCGGATTACTGGCTGTCTGTACAGAGATTCTTCCTCACAGTTTTTCTGAGAGAAAGAGATGTCTATAAAATGATCAACCAGTATTCCTATATATAAGTAATGTATTGTATTAATCTGTGTATGGAGACGTTTCAACTCCGAGTCTGGAGTCGTTGTCAATTGTTTAGTGTTGTTTTCGAGGTTTTTTTCTAAAAAATTTTCGCTTTGATTTTGAATTTGTTGTTTGTCAAAAAATTTGACACTGACAATTTGTCGTTTGGCGATCACTTGACTCTGAGGTTACCGTTTTTTTGTTCTGTTAGCAGTAAATTCTTCCAGTCCAAATGAAGGTCGGCTGAAGGTGCTCCGATTTCAGTGTTGTTTATCATCATACAGCTGGCTTCTTTAAGTTTTCTCTTTTTTAAATTTTCTTCTTTCAACAAAATCTTTGTTTTATCCCAGTCTATCCTATGGCTGCCGGTGCTCGTTAATACATGATTGGCCAAATTTGATTTGTCCACATGTCTTCTTCTGTCTTCTTACTTCTAAAGGTCTTGAAGTTTCACCGGTATAAGAATGGCCACAGTCACACAAAACACTGTACACACAACTTTTAGAACTCTGAACACTGAACAACACTAAACGATTGACAACGACTCCAGACTCGGAGTTGAAACGTCTCCATACACAGATAAGTATTACACAATATACAATACATTACTTATATACAGGAATACTGGTTGATCATTTTATAGACATATCTTTCTCTCAGAAAAACTGTGAGGAAGAATCTGTGTACAGACAGCCAGTAATCCGGGCAATTTTACGAAATTGCCTTACTACACTTTGTTCTACATATACAATTTTTAAATACTTATCTGTTACAGGAAAAAATTTGGAGGAGAGAAAACCCAATGAATAGACAAAATAACTAATATAACTGAATTTTGAAATTGTATTTTATGAAACTCTTGGAAATATACAGTAATTTCGTGAACTGTGGTGTCATTTCCCAAAAAAATATGGGACCACTTCGGGATATCCCGGAACTAATTCAATTTATTTTCAATTTATACCATGTTCCGAATAGAAAAATTTCCATATTTTTAATACCAGCGACTCCACCAAAGCGCGATGTATAAGAAATTCGGTACAAAAGTTTCCTCTTTTTCTTAGAAACGTTATTGAAAAAAATATTGGACCACTTAGCAATCTCCCGGGACAGGATCCAGTATAAAGAGTCGACATTACTTAAGCCGTTTGCTATTAATCGCTGAACAAACATAAAAAAAACGTAGATACAGACGAACTGAAAAATCTTCTTCTTTTTGAAGTCGGCTAAACAGAAAGAATAGGTAATGGAAAGTGAAGGGCATGCCTTACACATTATAAGAGAGTTAAGAGAGTGACTAGAAGCATATTGGCTGGCAGTGGCAACGGAAAAACACAATGAATGTCATTCTGAAGGAACCATGTAAGAGAGAAGGTTTATAGGTTTATGCCTCTGAAGTACAATTATTTGGGGTTGGTGTTAAATGACAAGATTACTTTCAATGGGCGTATCAAACAAGTAACACAATAAGTGCTTTGAGATAGAGAGGACGAATGTATTCTTTGCGGCACCTACATTGGAAAGGGTGATGAGAAAAAGGACGTAAGAACACAAGATTAATAGGGTGTGAACTGCAGGAAAGAGAGGGAGGAGAAGTGCAAGATAAAGGAGATAATGATAGATGGGTGGCAGGCGGAGTAGGAAGCGCAGAGACTGAGAGCTCAGTGGACCAAGAAACTTATCACAGACATCGTTCCCTGGTTGAGGTACAGGCACAGGAACCTAAGTTATGGGGTGACTAAGTCATTAAATGGGCCCGGAGGTTTTAGAGCATGTTAACGCAGACTTCGAAGGGCGAGGGGCGAAATGTGCGTCTACTGCGAGTCGGATGATAGGAAAGAGAGTATATAAAACAAACGTGATAGAGACTATGATAGAGAATAGAAAAAAAATGGAGAATGATAAGCGAGTTTGTAATGGATGTTGGGTGAGAGAAGAACGCTAATTGACAGACGTATGGGGCGTTATATTAGATTGCGTAGATAGGGTTGAGGTGTTGAATGTGTTTTAGTTAGTGAGAGTTTCACAAGCAGATTGACGCGTTTTCATCTTGCAAAACCAGTGAAACAATATAATATGTGGTGTCATCTCAATTTGAATGACGTTATATGGAAACTCGGCAAAACTTTTAGAGTTCTTACAATAAACACGAATTCACTCAAATAATAAGTGGTAAAAATTAATTTTGTTCCGATTTGTTTCAGATAGAAGTACGCCGATTCATCGACCACACGAAGATGAAGACAGTTTTCCGGTCTTACACGACAGAGAGTTACACTCGTTACATCGAAATGTTCCTGCCTTGCGGCGTAGAGACGTAGACACGGCAACCATTAAGCAGCATTACTACCCTGAAGGTAATGACAATTTTTTAATTATACAACTTTTTCATTTTAGAATTCTTAATTTTATGCAAATGACTAATTAGGCCTAAATATTTCACTCCTTCCAAAAACTTTTTATATAACGGTTGGAGGACTTTGTGAGGAGTCTTCTGTCTATGTTAGAATATTTAAATATATTTACAAAAGAAGTTGTAACGAAAAAAATTAAACATAAAATAATCTTTGCTTCGCATCTTTAATCCGAAAGAATTAACACAATTTCATTATGTTAATAGGGCTATTTTTGAAAAAATGGGTTCTAGTTGGGTATTTACTTAAAATATTCATATTTTCAAAAATGAGTAATACATCAGAGGCAAAATTAAGGCATCAAAAAAGGAGGAGGTTATCAATTCGTCGCGTATTTTTTTTTGTATGTATGTTACCTGATTTCTTCTCCTGTGGTGAACCGTTTTGTATGAATATGGTCTTGTTTAATAGAGTATATATCCGGACAGGAGAAATTTCAAATTTGGGAAAAGACTTCTATTGGTAAAGTGATGAAATTTGTGAATGGAAATCGGCCAATATCCCTAACATATTGGTCGATTTTTCGAAAACTCCTTATGGACGTGTATAGTTTTAACGTTTAATCTATTAAGGAAGATCCCTAGGTGATCTCATATACTTTTCTGCGACGTGCAACTTGCAGTTTTGCAGAAAATTGCCGAAAATTTCAAAATTCTTATCAAAAATTCCATCGAAATGACATAACGGACATTTCGTCATAAATATTTTAATTCCAACGTAATAGTGCTGGAATTTCAGGCACTAGAAGTTTTAATTGCGAATTTGAAAATTTTCTATGTACATCTCAACCATATAGGTAGAAAAGCATAGTATTTTCGGTTTCTTAAATCAATGAGTACCAAGCTCGTTTTGTTTGTATACCAGGCAAATACCTATTTAAATGAAAATTATTCCATTTTGGGAAGACGGTGCTTTTGGTTGTCACATTCTCTCGGCCTAATAGAAAATTCGGTGGCAACACATATCAAATTCTAAATTGCTTTTTGGTGCGTTTATACACAGGATGTTTAGTTATAGCAAGCAAACTCACAAAGTAAAGTGATAGGAGTTGCATTTATATGATGATTGAAATATACGTAAGGCCGTTTAGCCGTATATACAGGATGGTTGGAATATACGGTGGAGTGGACGTTTGGTGGTATAAAAATGTTGGAATATATGTGAAATTAAAATTAAATAGGGTGATTAAAAAACTTTTATATGATATGGACGTAAACAAATCATATACAGGATGGTTGAAATATATGCTAAAGTTGAATTATATTTATACAGTGTTATTAAAAAATTATTTATTTTATAGCCCATAAGAAGTTTCATAAAGTGTGGAGAGGATTTAATGTTACACAGGGCGATAATATAAAATCTTGAAAATGAAACAATTTATGGGGTAGGAGTTATATACTATGGTTGAAATATAGGACGGATTTGACTCCGTAAATATGGGATGGATTCTACTCCGTCCTATAGTTTACAGAAGGCAGCAAACAAATTTATGCTTGTCCGTGGGCAGTTGTATGTACAGGATGGTTGGTACATAGGGTGGAGTGGAATTATCTATAGTTATACAGAGTTGTCAAAAAAAGTTGAAAAAAGGTCACATGGCCATAAGGCATAAATATATTTTGGGCTTATTAAGTCAAAGCGTACTAGTACATTTTGTTCGTAAAGATTTACCTTTCAATTTAAATGAGAAAGTATCTGTTAAGTAGTAAAAGAATTTCTTAACATTTGCAATGCGAACATTCATGGGAAAATATCCCATTTTTTCAAGCACCTAATTGTTGTTCCAAAAAATCTACATTTATGATAACTTTGTATTGTTTGTTCAGTTATTTAATTTTGTTACAAGACATAAACCTATTCTTTAAGCATTTCATCTTTATGAGGACCCTTAAAAAAGCTATAATTTCAAACCCTTCTTGAAACTAACCATCAAGCATTTATTACCTTCAATAACCGTTCTTTGAACCCAACAAAGTTTATTAGGATCTCTAAGTACCCAAACGCGGCATGGGCCGGTTCGGGCCAAAAGTAGGACAGGGTAATTATGCTACCATAAACACCCTTGGCAGTTATCCCTTCTTATTAGTATTCCATAAATTCTTAGTGGATTTCCAACAAGCAAAGAAACGCCCATTTTTCTATATTTTGGGAATAATCTATTTGAATGAATTAGAGATCGAAACCAAGCGTCGGACGAGCAACAACTACTTCTAATTTGATTCCGGCCTTAGCGACTCCACCAAGTATAACATTGTTGCGTTAATTCACATCTTGCCTTTGTTGTTTTGTATTAATAATCTCTTTTTGTAATTTAACTTAACTCTCAACTTGTCTACAATATTCTCAATAAACCTATTTAGTGTGTAGACATTTTATCTCTTAATTTGAACTACCTGTAATCCCTTAATTGGCATTATAGGAACGTAAGACGTCCGCAGAACTTAACAACACACCAAGTTCACACACGTACGTGCAATTGCGGACGCAACAGTATCATTGTGTAATGTTGAGGCTTTCGATGTTACCTGGTTCTGTCTATTAAGGTTATACATACAAGATAAAAATAAAGAATGAAAACTACCTAAGTTCAAGAAAACTATAAAGTTGAAAATAAAACATTTTTTAAAAAATATATAACCGACAAACTGAATCATAATAACCGCGTTCTTTGTGTTGGGGTGTTACTTGACTTATTTTAATGAGTTCTATACACAGCAGAAGTTAGAATCCTATTTTAGAAACACGCTATATATGGCCTACCAATTTTTCGGCGTCGAGCACTGTACTACTGGGGTTTATCGCTACTTTATTTTAGCTGCATTGCCGGAGAGACATTCTTTATTAACCGACTTCAAAGAAAGAGGAGATTCTCAATTCGGTTGTATGTTCTTTTTTTAGATTTTGTTACCTCATCAAGTATGAACCGATTTGGTTCATTCATTTTCATTTGATAGAATATACTTTCAGATTGGTCCCATATTTTTTTCAATTTTTTTCAATGACATGCAATGGTCTATTTTGCAATAAATCGGAAAAATCTTGTAACCAACTTCTTAATGTATCATAATAGGCATATGGTGAATGCGCTGATATTAAAACATTTTAGTTATTCTTATTCGAACTCTAGGATGAAATTAATTGAAAATAGATTGGAATTGGATCAAATATTTCCCAATGAATGTTTTTAATTTGTGTGCTTATACAGGGTGAGTTTTTTTTATGATCAGGATGGGCATCTCGGAAACTAGCGAAGAAGAGCAATGGTTAAATTGGGAAAGATTTGCAGTTTTACTGGCCCAATTTAATGACACTTTCGGATTTTAGTAAAAAGTCATGGCTTACTAGATATTTTGAAAAAACGAAATTCTGTCGATTTAGTCAAATCCCTCTAGCTCCTTTGTTTTTGATTTTATAAAAAAAATGAAAATATCAAAATTGAAGTGAATTGTATACCGAATATGATTGTCATGTCCTCCTTTGCGTTACAGCTCTCGTTTTCGAGATATGACACAAACTTATTTTTTTAAAGGAAACCATAGTTGGCTATAACCTCAAAAAATCGGACATTTTTAGAGATTTTCAACGATATACTACTCGATATACTTATTCATAAAAATAACGGAGTTATGGATGCTTCTCTCTCTTATTTTCACTTTTAACGTAGGTAGCCATGAAAAAGATTGTGTTCACTTTGCCGTTTCCTCATTTGAGAGTAATTCCATTAGTAGTGTTGAACTGACAGTCGATATTGACAAGTTTTCGTGATAAAATAGAATATTCTAACAAAGAAAAACTGAATATGGTTCGTGCAGCTGAGGAATAATTTCATAGATATTTTAATCGTCGCCAACCTGCTCTATGTACATTTAAGAGGCTTTACCATAGTTTACGCAAATATGGTTCTTTTACTAAACCACCAAAGGAACGTAATCAAATTAACGAAGCAGCACTAATAAATGTTTTGGCAATGGTAAATCAAAACCCATCTACATCAACTCGTGAGATTGCGGCAAAAGCTGGTACATCTCAACGAACTGTAGTTAAGGTACTGAAAGCGCACAAGTTCCACCCTTACAAACTTTCAGTTTCTCAAACTTTGCATGCTGGTGACGAACATCGACGTATTTTATTTCGTACATGGTTTAGAGACATGTGCCTTGACAATCTACAGTTTCCATTAAAGGTGTTATGGTCAGATGAAACTAGATTTACTAAGTGCAGTATGTTCAATAGACACAATAAGCATATCTGGGCTAAAGAAAACTCTTTCAATGTAGAACAAAGACGACCCCAGATAAAATTTGGTTTTAACGTTTGGTGTGGTATCATAGGGTCTACTATTCTGGGGCCTTTTATCTATGGCGAATCACTTACTGTGGAGCGTTACTTGCATTTCTTGCAATACACTTTTCAAGACATGTTGCATAATTTGAATTTGAGAACTCGTTTAGAAATTGAGTGGTTCCAACATGATGGAGCACCTGCTCATAACTCGTTATTCGTAAGACAACACTTAGATAATATCTATCCAAACTCTTGGATAGGAAGAAATGGCAGTTATAGCTTTATGGGGTGCGCAAAAAACAAAGTGTACCAAAGAAAGTATGAGACAGTTGGTGACCTAACGGAGGCGGTATTACAAGCAATTGAAGAAATTGATAGGCGGTCGTGAGGAAAGCGGTGGACTTTTCGAACATAAATTGTAACCATTATTAGGTACTTTAATTTCTTAAGTTTTTAGTAAGTACCTACTTATTTAGTTTTTTTTTGTTATATCTGATATACCTAATAAAAAATTCGTTAAATGTTTTTTGGAATAGTTATTAATAAGTCAATCTATTTCATGGCTAACTAACTACGTTAAAAGTGAAAATAAGATAGAAAAGCATCTATAACTGCGTTATTTTTATGAATAACTAAATCGAGTATTATATCGTTAAAAAGCTCTAAAAATGTCCGATTTTGAGGTCATAGCCAACTATGGTTTCCATTCAAAAAAAGATAAGTTTGAGTCATCTCGGAAACGAGAGCTGTTACGCAAATGAGGACATGACAATCATATTCGGGATACAATTCCCTTCAATTTTGATATTTACACTTTTTTATAAAATCAAAAACAAAGAAGCTAGAGGGATTTGACTAAATCGACAGAATTTCGTTTTTTCAAAATATCTAGTAAGCCATGACTTTTTACAAAAATCCGAAAGTGTCATTAAATTGGGCCAGTAAAACTGCAAATCCTTCCCAATTTAACCATTGCTCTATCTCCGCTAGTTTTCGAGATCCCCATACTGATCATCAAAAAAAACTCACCCTGTATAAGCAGACAAATTAAAAACATTGATTGGGAAATATTTGCATTTCTTAGGCTTGGCATCAACTACAAACGCAGGATTGTTGAACATATCATATCTTATTTATTATTTATCGCTTAAAGGAACATAAATACGCTACCTTGATCGCTTGCTGTGACTCAAGCACGTGAATAGCTAGTAACTGCCCTTTTGCTTGTTCATTTGTTAAATTCTTTTCCCAAAAAACACTAAGGTTTCCATTGAGATTTATAACAATAATAAATAATAAAATAATAGAAGACATACCTAGTCGTGTTGTCAATATGAATATGAACTACCCATATAAGTCTTGATTAACGTCTGAAGTTGATTTTATAATTACTGACAATATATTGAAAGGAATTATTGGAGAGAAAACTTCAAGAAAGACCGTTTAACAAAGTTCTAGAGACCATTAGTAATGTTGCACCACCTGAAAAACTCACCAATATCTGTAACAAATGACGGTCATTTGTCACACATAGTTTTTCACGTTTTTTTCTAATCCCCTCTCGAAAGGTTCCACCTGAAAAGCGGCCAGAATCATATTTCATGGCCCTATGATTAAAATGGTGTTCCCGAACTCTAAAAGACCACATCCGATAACAGCGGGATCCTCCGTAATACGCCGGGAACAGACAAATAATTTAAAATCATGAACAAGAGAGAAGATGACAAATTTATTTGACTTTTCCGAAAACTTCAGTTGTTTATTCTCGGCGTTGTTGTAAAGTTTATTGAGAAAGTTTGAAGTGGGCAAGATAAGGATTTTCGGTTAAGATTTAGAGCAATTCCGGCGCAAATTAAACTCGCAGATTAATAAATAGGATGTTGAGGGAAAAAGGCTAAATTGGAAAACTTTTGAAGGTGCTGGTGGTGAATTGCATTTGAAAAGAATGACACATTAAGGCATCATAAAACACTTCCGAGATTGCAAATGGTATGAACACTGAACAAAAACTACTACTAAGTATTTAAATACAAAAATACTTTTATAAATAGGAATAATGTCACAAGCGAATTCGGGGAAATTAAAACTGGAGTTCCCCAAGGGACTGTCTTGGGTCCCTTACTCTTCTTACTATATGTAAATGACCTACTGAAATCTTTCCCGACAGAGGTAACATTATCATTTGCTGACGATACTGCAGTTATATCTACAGGAAAAAACTGGTCTGAAGTCGAAGCTAAAATGAACATGTTTCTGGTGAAGATAAATCAGTGGCTTATTTTCAATAAGTTGACCTTAAATATTGAAAAAACAGTATTCATGACGTTCGGAAACTATTCCAATAGCATACCAAAAGATATAAACATTTATATAGACAGTCAAAAAATAAAAAGAGTTGAATTCTGCAAGTATTGACTACAGACTTAGGTGAAAGAATCATATTGACCATATAATAAACAAAACAAAATATCTAATCTAAATCTAAATATCTTTCACAAACTATCAAAATTTATTAATTCTGAGGTACTTCGTATAATCTACTCTGCATTCTTTCAGAGCATTGCGAACTATGGTATTATAGCTTGGGGGTGCCCTTAACAACAATTTACAACACCTAGAACGACTACAGGATAGATTATTAAAAATTGTTAATAAAAACCGATCTGTGATTCATGAATATACACCTCATATGAAACAGCCATTTGCTGCTGAATGTATTTTATATCATTATCAAGAACTAACTAAAACATATACAAACTCAAACAGCCTAACTAGAAATAAAAATATTCAAATTCCAAGTAGACTTCGGTCGGTTAGCAATAAGGTAAGCTACATTAATGCTATTCGCATATTCAACTTTCTTCCAGCCGAACTGAAAATTCTAAAAAATAGTAATTCTAGGAAAAACAAGGTCAAAAAATGGATACAAACAATAATGTAAATTAAAATTAAAATGCAAAAAACTAGGAGCAAGACACTAATATACTATGTAATATTTATAATAATAAGGATACGTTTTCTAATCATAGCAGCACTGTTAATAGAACTGTACTTACAACTACAATCATAACAAAATAAAAATAGTTTTAAGGACCCTAGGATAAGTGGCTAGCCTACATGCAGATAACTTGATTATCTTTGTAGGAATTACTGTGTATGTATAAAATAAGATATGTATACTATGTATTAGTCTGGTTAATAAACTTGAACTTGAATAATGTAAATTAGTACAAATTTTGTTATAAAGTGTCCACATACAGTACCAGCACTGTTATTTGTGTTTGAATAAAATAAAAATGTCGTGATAACATAATTATGAAAAATAAACATGCTCATGCAAGCCTTGATTTATCTCCCAACCAAGTGAGGGAAACCATTGTTCATATCCTTTTTCCCTTCCGAAAGACACTATTCCACTACAAAGCTATTCTCTTAATATTGTACCATGAAAGACCAAAGCAGTAAACATTCAAGCTGAATCACTCAATCCTCCAGGTTAGAGGTGAATCACAAATGTTGGCACCCCTGTGCCCATAAAATCTTTAAAATTATCTCAGTGTCATAGATAAACTTCGTATACGGACTGTTAGATGGACTGAAAACTGGCCGAAAATGAAAATAACAATTGCATGAACTGAAATTGGTCATAACAGTTCTCCCCTAAATTAAATTTATTGGTCAAGAAATCATTTGTGGTTAGGGTCGGAAAAATTCAAAAGAGCAACAACAGGCACAAAAAATTGCAATAGCAATATTCTTGTAGTGACGCTAAACCACTAAAATTGAAGGATATGCTTTTATGTGAAATGTTGAAGCACTAGCAGAAAAGAAAATTGCAAAATGCAATAATTTATATTTAAAAAAGAACCGACTTCAATTGTCTTTAAATAAAAACCGTTTAGAAACCGTTTGCAATCAATCACTATTTTCTGATATATATTCTTTTTTTATCTGATTTAAGATACAATTCTATTCATTCTATAAGTTTAACTCTAATTCACACTTTATTGCAACCACCCTTTATACGTTACTGTGTATTGGTCACCCAATATAAATTATTTGTCTCTCATTTTCTGAATCACACTGTACATCTATAATTCAACTCTACGGATATTGCAACCACCTTCTATAAGTATTAATCCTCTCCACCCTATTTATTGTTTCTATTTTTCTATTGTTTAAATCAGCCTGTATAACTATAATTTTACTTCGCCCAATATGCCAAGTAGAAGCAACTACTTATGTTCCACACTATATAACATTTGTTTAGCCATTCTGTATAACTATAACTCCACTCCACCTCATATTTCAATCATTCTGTATATGCAACTGTATCTAACATGTTTTGAATCCTCCGCCCTATTGGTAGTATTTTTTCACGAAAAAATCTGTATTGATTGTTCTATTTCACGAATTATCATTAAATTTATCTAAGGTATCTTTACAACTTGGTTCTCAAAAATCTTGCTCATGATATTGTTATATAGTCCGTGGGTTTAATTTAAAATTAGAAAACTAATAATGACTTTCACTTTTCTAGAACTTTTATTTACATCAAAATTATACAGAACAGCTGATTCACAATAACATTACAATATATGCTCCTCGTCCTGTCTAACTAACTCGCGATCGCGGGCTGCTTCCTTTTTAAAACCAGCATCGAAAACTCTCGTAAAATCAATCATCAATCCTACAGCTGTCGAGTCATTTCGAGAACTTTTTTTTCTCAAAGCGATCGATGACGTACTGAAATGAGACAGGGTCGGCTTTGGCAAATTTCGTAACAATATAATCTCACATGAAATAATGGACAAGCAAAAAGTAAAGACTACTATGGTGCAAGTCATTATAGCCTCTTCATACTATATTCAAAACTGACTAAAATATATTTTTGGTTTCAGGAGGATGGGGCTGGCTAGTATGTGGAGCTGCATTTCTCGCACACCTTCTAACTTCAGGAATTCAATTAGCTTTCGGCCTTTTATATCTTTACACTATGAAATTTTTGATACGCAACCACGAACAAGAAATAGAGCTTTATATGTTAGGAGTCGGTAAGTTAGACCACATTGAGACTGGGTCTCAATTAAGTACTTCATTTCTGCAAACGGTCAAGGTCATTCCTTTAGTAACTTTGACCAAGGAATCCGATGGTGACCTTGAACCTCATTTTTGAGGCTATTTTAAGGTTAATCTCTTTTTTTAATAAAAACCTCTATTTTTTATTGCGGAATGGGAAAGAGCGGGAAATTTTAAGTCCGGACATGTAAAGGTCAAATAGAGGTCATATAATCGCTTCTTCTGGATTGACATTTTTAACTCGGGGGTTTTGGAGGTCGCTGAGTTCGAATCAGCTAACGAAATTTTAATTTCTTCTACTCAAATTCAAGATGGTGGATGAAAATCCTAGAAATAAGATATTTTTGGCTGGAAATTTCTTACTCGGGGGGTTTTGAGGGAAACTGAGTTCTAATCTATACGTACAATTTTCCACCTTTCGAATCCGGTATCAAAAATAAGGGTTTCTACATGAAAAAATGAGGTTGACCTTCAAATGACCTAGAAAATGAGGTGTAAGGTCAAATCCAAGGTCACCACTGAGTTCCTCGTTAAGACTTACCTAGGGTATGTTTGTTTTAGCCCTGAATCCGCGAGATTTTTACCTCAACCTCATACCTTAATACATGTCCGGACGTAGAATCTCCCGCTCTTTCCGATTCCGTCATAAAAAATAGAGGTTTGCACTAAAAAAATGAGGTTGACCTCAAAATAACCTCAAAAATGACGATTCAGGTCAAATCCAAGGTCACCACCATCGGATTCCTTGGTCAAAGTTACTAAAGGAATGACCTTTTTACAAAAATGAATACTTTAGTAAATATTCAGCCGTCCCGGGACTTAATTGACACCCTGTATATAGTGTGTCCAATATAAGATTATTTTTAGCAATTTTAGTTTTTATATATTTATATGTATACAAACAAAATACACATTTTCATTGTCAGTTTTCGAAATAAATTTCCAAACTTTTTTAAATACCTTACTTTTTATAATCACATTTGAAACCATTTGAAAAAAGGCACAATTCTAAAAAGTAAAATTAAAGTATTTGACAATATCTATTATTTGACTAATGACATTGCTAAGAGAATTTAATTTGATAATATACAGGGTGGCACAGAAACTTCTATCATATAATAATAAAGTTCTTTTCAAATTTGAAGCATTTGAAAGGGGTGGTCTTCAGAATTTTGTGTGGCGCTCCTAGGTCCTGGTTATGAAAAATGCGATCAAAGAATATTGTTGATTCAGAGATCCCATTAAAATTATAAGGAAAAGCCTAGGATAAACCTTATGAACTATCCCGATATTGGGTTGTTCATAAAGACATGACTATTAGCGAGTTCTTCCTTAATCATCGACAGCCAGGAACGATTGAACTCCATGAAGGTAGTAGCAATACAATCGGTTTCATTTAACAAAATTAAAGCAGACTCTTTCAGTTTTCGTTTCTTGTTGTGTTATTCTAATCTACATCTAAATTAAAACATCATTTAAAACAAGAAGTACACTAAAATCAATTATATCAAAAATAATACCAATTAACACAACTCGAAATACCAAAAATTGCATTTATAAACTCCCTTGTGAATGTAATAAACGAACACAAGAATTACATTAAAAAACGACAATTTGAAAAATCCAAAATTTGTGAACATGCTTGGGATGGACCTTGGTCATAAAATACAATTTCAAAATTCAGTTATATTACACAAAGAAGTTATCCCTGCAGAATATACTGAATAATTTAATAATGATTCCGAATCATTCCAATAAAGCAAACAAAGTGTGGGTATGGGTAAAATCGGAAAGGAAAAACAAATGTGGGGCAGTAATGTAATGCCTTTTCATGAATTAGTCATGAACGTGGGCTGGCCAGGTATTTGCCAAATTGGTTTTACTTCGGTAATAAAAGAGAATTCGAACATAATGTAGCATGAATGCAGGTTCATGTTCATATCGTTTATTTGGCACGACCAATTCGGTGGAGGATCACTTTCGTATAAGGGATTTTCTTGTTTCGGGAATGTCGAAATAAAATTCGGCTTGGCTTATGAAAATTTCAGCTGAGGTTGACCAAAGAGAAGAGGATTTGCAGCAAAATCGATATATGTTATACAACAGCTGTTCAATAGTGTAGCACATAAAAAACATATTTGAGAAAGTCACGTTATAGAAATTATAAGTGTACTGTTGACGCGACACACAAAATGGCTTTCATTTCAAAACTGTCCACCCAAAATAACTTTTAAAATATTGTTATATACTCAGTGGGTTCAATTCAAATTTAAAAACTAACATTCACTACCACTTTCTAGAGCTTTTATTTCCATGAAATTTATACAACAGCTGTTTTGAATATCACAATAACAATTTCACATAAGCTCTTCGCTGCACTAACTAACTGCCGCAATTATGGGCCTCTCCTTTTAAAACCAGCGTCGAAAACTCTCGTCAAATCCATTCTCAGTTCTACAGCTGCCGAGCCATTTCGAGATCAATTTTTTGACCTAAAAGCGATCGATGTCGTACTAGAATGAAACCAGGGCCGGCTTAGGGAAATTTCGTTACAATATCTTTAAAATAACTAAACAAAAAAAAAACACGTTAATTTATATTTATGGGGAGACACATTTTACACGTTCACAATGTTCGCCATTTTTGGTAAGATAATGGTAAGGTTACAACATTTAGATGTCCCCTTAAAAGAAGTCAAGGGGCGTTAGGTCGGGTGATCTTGCTGGCCATTCTATAGCACTCTGGCATCCAATCCAATTATATGGAAATGTTTCGGTAAGTCAATTTCTACAGGCAAGGCACAATGTGGAGGTACTCTGTCCTGTTGAAAAAATAGATTTTCTTCGTCTAGCAACAATGTTTCATCTTGATCTATTTGGTTTTCCAAAGATTCGGTTATAAGGGGATTTTTCACATTTTCTAATAAGTCAAAAACAATTCCCCAGTTAAATTTTCTTCCACGAATAAAGGACCAATAATTTTATTTCACAGAATTCCGGCCCATATGTTGATTTTCTGAGGATGTTAGTTGTGCTCTTCCCGAAAAACTTGTGGATTGGTATTGTCCTAGTATCTACAATTATGTTTATTGGCAAATTTAAAAACGGCCAGAAAAACAAATATTTCTTATAAAATTAGGGTTTTCATTTATAGATTCGCATAATTCTAACCTTCTGTCATAATTATCCTCAGCAAGCTCTTGTAAAAGCTGTATTTTGTAGGGAAAAATATTATTTGAAAATAGTTTATTAATATTTGTTTCGGCATTTCTTTTCAGGCCAGAGCCGTAGATTTTTTTTTGTTTATTTGTAAAAGTCACGAAATGTTATACATAGAGAGAAGAGAATGTTTTAATAGAGGACACATAAGTATTAACACTTGTGTTGTAGTACTTAATAAACAAATATACAAAATTACTCAATGATACTATAATTAAGAGAGAAAAAGAGAAACATAGTGCAATAGGAAACAGAATAGAGAACGTAGAAAGTTTGTCATTTTTTAGGCAAGTTTTAGACTTTAGACACGTTATAATTTGAAATAATATATTTTTCGCTCTTACATTTAAGTTTATCAAAAGAAAGATTTTTGTATTCACGAGGAAGTACATTATATAAATTAATTCCATTAAAATATATACTTTTTTGACACACAACTTTGGAGTAAGGGTTGTAAGAATACATTTCTAGTAATTTGCTTCTGGTAGAATAAGGGTGACTAATTTTTAAACCTGTATGTTTGTGTATAAACTTAAGAGTACAATGCATATAAAGATCTTTAATAATTAAAAGAGATTCATGGATAAAAATACTTTTTACACTGTCACACCTTTTTAATTTAAACATTGTTCTTAGGATATAATTCTGTGTAACCTGTAATTTTGATAAATTTGTTTTATAAGCAGAACCCCAAATGGTAATTCCATAGTTTAGTATGGATTCCACTAGACTGTTGTAAACTATAAACAAGTTGTTTTTGTTTGGGTATATTACGCAACATATAGAATTTATAAGTAAGTTTGTTTATTCTGTTGGATACGTAGTCAATGTGCATAACCCACTTAAGATGTTGATCAATAATTACCCCAAGGTATTTTATGTGGTTAGTTCTGGCTACATTTTCTTGTGTTCCTTCAATCATCAGGGGCCCCAAATTTTTCCTTAGTCCCGACACGTTAGGTGCAAATGCAATGTACTTAGATTTAGTAATATTTAGGCTTAAATGGTTACTGTCAAGCCAGATCTTAACATCATTGAGTGCCTGTTGAGCAATTTGCCAGACTTCTTGCCATGATTTACCTTCGCATTGCAACACGGTGTCATCAGCATATAATAAAATGTTACACTTGTTATAGTTTAGAAGGTCGTTTATAAATATAAGGAAAAATGTAGGGCCCAAGATGGTCCCATGTGGCACCCCTGTTTTAATGTTTTTTTTATCGCTATATTCTTGTCCTACTTTAACCTGTTGTGATCTGTCTAACAGACAAATCTTTAGCAATTGATACACCTTATACCAATTTTTTCAAGTTTTTAAGTATTCTTATATGCGAAACAGTGTCAAAAGCTTTTTGTAGATCTATAAAAATAGCAATGTTTTTTTTTGTTTTCATTGAAACTATTAAGAATTTGGGTTGTTAGGATTTCCAAATGTTGTGCCAATTTTTTTTTTTTTTTTTTTTTGATAGCCAAACTGATTAGTAGATAATATTTCGTGTTTTTTATAAAAGATAGGAACCGACTATTTACGCATTTTTCAAATACTTTTGAGAAGTTGTTAATTAGAGATATAGGGCGATAGTTCGTCATTTCTTCTTTTTTCCACTTTTGTAATTTTGTAATTGATAAGGTACTAATGTAGTTTCAACTATTCTACTATTAAACTATTCTTAGTAATCAATGGAAAACACTTAACTCACAATGTCACTTACTAAATTTCCTCAAAACGGAATCAAATATACTTCATAATTTATTCACAGATCGTCGTGCATTTCGCTTAACTTTTTTACTGTATACTGTTGCTCTGGAGCATCTATAAACTTCTGTGTAAATTTATGACGAACATTAACAACGACCATTTGTTATGTGCATCGGAAAGTGCATTTGCGAGAGTTATTTGATAAATTTTATTGTGTATAGCGAAATCGATTCATGGGAGCATGATCCAGTTAATGAACTACGGTCTATTTGTTATCGATTCGGTAGTAAAGTTATCGGAATTACGAAAATTTATAGGAATGTCAACAAAAACTGTGTTGGAAACACTCTGTCTACTGATACTGTTCGACAGTTAATTTCACAAAACTGATGAATGGGAATATTTCTTGTGGATTTGGCAATAGCAAAACATTATGATCATAATAATTAAAGAATTTTTTTAGTTTTACATACATTTTTTACGTAATTATGAATACTAGCTGTCGCCCAGTGGTCTGGCAGGTTAAGTAACCTGAAAATTTTATCGTGACATTCCATCCTAGGACTTTAGGGAGAACAGCAATTACACGGAACGGATCCAGATTCGGAACCTCTACAAATAAGTAACGAAATTCAAGTTTTTTCAGATATAATTCATAGGACTTTATTTGTGTTCAAATTCGTAATTCTAAATTTAATATGACAACAATTGAACCGCTAATGAGCTACCCTACATATTTATTTTTTCTAACCTCCCTGTATAGCTATAATTGTACTCGATTAAAATCCTTATTATAATAATTCCATCGCATGATATAGTTCCACCACCCTGTATATGCTCATGGACTACGCATAATATTTTTTAACATTTTTGAACCACCCGGTAAGCCATTCTGTATATGCCACTGCCTATGAGTCACTCTTTCTGTTTATGAAATTTTTAACTTTCTTCTGTAACTATAATTCTACTCCGACCTATATTTCAATTATCATATATATATGGAACTCTTCGTGGGATACTCTATAAATCATTTCTTTTTCTAACATTTTTTATTATCATCCGGTATATCTATAATTCCTCTCACCCTATATACAACTGCTTATGGGTTATGAAATGTTTTTCCATTTCCGCTACCCTGAATATGCATCTCTGTATAATATTTTTTGCACCACCCTGTATACATGTAATTCTACTGCACCTTCTATTCCAATAACCCTGTAAATTCAACCGCTAATGGGCTTCCCTATATGATTCTTTTATTAGTTATAATTGCACTATACTCTATATTTTAAACACCCTATATATGCAATTGCATATGTGCCACCCACGAAAAAAATTATCTCTAACATATCTGGAATCGCCCTGTATAATTATGAGTTGGCGTTGACATAATGGACGTAAATAATGAACTTTTATTATATTTTATTTAATGAATGAACCAATATTATAAATTAATATTAGCATTCTGCACTGAAGGTCGTCAGTAGCTACTAAACAAATCAAAAATGAAGAAATTCGGTTGAGAGACAGAGGAGAAAATGGTACTTAATCGTTTTGTCTTTGCCTATTTATATATAGATAAATGGAAAAATATTTTTTATTGTGACGGGAATTTTTCCTATAATTCGTGGAAGCGGCATTCGTCCGATATTTCGGTGAATGCGAAATGTTGTTCGTCGGGCGCATTGGGGTCGGCGGCTTGCTTTGATGATGTTCTCGATGAAGTTTAGTCCACGAAGGAAATCTCTCGCCTGCTCTTTGACGTTCTGGAGAATCCTAAGAAGAAATATATAAATACGAAGAGCCGGCCGGAAGCATTCATTCGCTATTCGATTGCCATATAGTAAAGATAAGTTGTAAATAGTTGTGTGTTATTTCACAAATTCGCTACATTACACTAAAAACCTATTAAGTAATACTGATTATTTTTTAATAATATATGAAAAAAGCAAAAACCATTCAAGTTCAAAATGCTCGCCGCGAACGTCTTGGTATAGAAATGTCTTCTAACGTTGCCCAAGCATGATTCGTCTTTTTAGGTCATCTAAGCTGAAGGGTTTAGTTTTACACACAGTACTCTTGATATTCCCACAAAAAGTTGTTCAATGGCATCAAATCATGTACCATTTTTCTGATATTATTACGTACAGTTAATCAAATTCAAACCACAATAGCACTGACACTTATCACCACTGTCATGCAGGCGGAAAACAAGATGCGAAGGCTATGAATTTTGACGAAAATAAACAAAACTGATTTTATTTCCAAATCAGTATAAACAAACGCAGGAATGGTTTTTGCTTACTATCTCAATATCACGAGGTAAATGGGAGTTAAGTATTGAGTGTAATGTAGGAAATTTGTGAAATAAAATAATTTTATTTTTTTTGTAATAAATCTGAAAACACTTAATATTACCGAAACAATTGAAGATAGGTGTAGGACATTGTATATGAATTCTAGAATTTTCCGGAAATTCCAAAAAATAAATAATATACAGGAGCTTGCATTTAGAATAAGAAAGTTGGTATTGGCCACTGCCACATACAATATATGGATACCCTTATAATATCACTCCGGATTTCTGCCCCTGTCACATAACCCGATCGGGAGTACATATCGTAAAAGAAGAAATTTGATTTCGGGGGTACTTCTGGGGGGGGGGGAATTTAAAAAATCGACCGCCCCCCCCCTTGATCTCCGAAACTACTGAGCCTAAAATTTTGAAAAAAATAGGAAATATAGAACGTTGCCCGAACTTTACAGGAAAAATAAGGAGAAACCATTAAGGTTAATTTTGGGGGGCAAATTATGGAATTAAATGAAACTTTAAAAATAAAAAAAATTCAACAGCATCTTGTAATACATCAATTGAAAGGTCCCATTCTGAGGAACACCTATTTTTTTATTTATAATAATAATATTGGGGGCCAAATTATAGAATTAAACGGAAAATAAAAAAATATTTGTTAACGCATCATGCAATACATTAAATGAAAGAGCTCATTATGAGGAATACAAATATATATTTTTCATATTTTTAAAATTAATTGTTTACAAGATATTAACATAAAAATATACAAAATTCTCATTTCTCGCTTTATTTCCGAAACCATACTATCTAAAATTTTGAAAATAATTAGGGGTACTGGAGCTGACATAATTTTAGGGACAAATTATACAATTAAAAGGAAAATAAAAATTCAATTTTCAAACGCATTATGTAATACTCTTATATCAGATAAAAGGCTCATTATGTGAATTACAAATATATTATATTTTTAAATCATTTGTTTACAAGATATTAACAAAAATATTAGCATTGACTTAATTCCCACTTTAGAAACTACACTATTTAAATTTTGAAAAATATGTCTCATACGATATGGAATTTTAGTGTGGGGTGGCATGTATAACAATTCAATACATAAATTGAAAACAATTCAAAACTGTATTTTAAAACTTATTAATAGGAAAAGCAGAATGTATCACACATATCTACTTTACTCTGAAGACATTTTAGATATATATATTCTAATTGTTTGTTCATATATGCATAAAGCAAACAATACATGTAGTTATGTTAAACATATATACAATACAGGTAGTAGAGCAAATAGAAATATTCAAATACCTATTAACCATAATAATATTATTCTAAAGTTTGCAACCTTCTTGGGTCTAAAATTTTATAATATGCTGCCTAGAGATATAAAAAATACTCGAAATAGTAAAGATTTCATCAAAGTATGTAGGAAATAAATCTTTACTAACTATAATATAGTAAAAGAAATATTTAACATTTAGATTTAGTTTAGTTTTGGTTTTTATTATTATTCATATTTTTAATATGTTTTAGTCTTCTATTTTTGTCCATAGGATAGGTTATGCCTTTATATTATTATTTTGCTTGTAATGGTGGGGATGATGACACATATAAGTGCAATAGTACTTAGGTGTCATAATTACCGATCAAACACAAATTGTTGTAATAGTAATTGAAATAATTGTAATTGAAATTGTAATTGTAATTGAAATAATTTTGTATTTTTAAATAATTTGAATAACAGATTTAATAATTTATTATTTAAAACTTGACGTATTTTGCCCTTTATCTTCCAATCTACAGAGCCTCGAAACTCAAAAGTAGATTATTAAAGGCTTTCTGAAAGTTTATTAGTAAAATAAAACTCTAATGTTAATTTTTGGGGGCCAAATTAGAAAGTTAAATACATATATATCCTTATAAAAATCAAGCGAATCCTGAAGCAGATAAATAAAAAGTCTATATGTGGAAAATCAAAGTGTATATTTTTTATAAATTTAAAACGCTTCCTTTAAAAGATATAGGGGTAAATATAAGAAAATGCACTCATTCCCTGCTTGTCTGAAACTAGAATATTAGAATCTTGAAGGTGATACGGAACCCTTACTATGCGAGTCCAACTCGTACTTGACCAAATTATTTGTTGAAAAAATGCGCATTTAAAAATATAAATCGACGTGTCCAAGCGTTTTTCCCAACACGCTCTCCTTTATTCCTTATCGAATTTATTCCATTTGTCTGTTCCACACCGTATATACGTACATATAATATATTTACTCTATAAAATATATATTTGATCGGCGTCCTTCACGGATGAAAAAATGTTGGTTTTCCAGTTGTTTCCGGATTGAATAAAATCCCCATGCTTATTTGATTTTTTCAAAATTCAAAATTACCATAGTATTCATTCCAAAATTTAAACTGCAAAACGGATATATACCGGAAATAAAAAAAATTAATATATATATAGCCGTTATAGAATGATCGTGCCGGAAGTGTTGGAATATTCAATGTGAAAACTGATCACAAATACAATTGGAAATAATCAAACAACAGGATGAAAACTGGATATTCGTAGATGCACTAATGAAATTATTTGCCTCTTCATATAATGAAAATTATGGAACCTGTTATGAAAATACCGAGTAGTTCATTGAAATTCATGTATTTCTATAAAACCGCATCACCCGATAATGAATAAACAGTAATTGTGAGGATGAATTATACGATTGTATGGTTGGACTAATGAATATTCTTGTTATTTAATGAGACTGCACCAATTTTTAGTACAAATTTGATGATACTGGAAGTTCGTGCCAATTTAAATATTCCGTTAATGAAATATTGTAATTCGAGTTCGCAATTAATTTGGTTATGCAATTAGAATGTGACATTTGCCTATACGACCTCTTCGTGCTACTAAATATTTAGCCATTGAGTCTCAAGTGAACCGCTTTTTTTCCAAAGCCAAGAAACTATTACGTAGGAGCAGAACGGTTTGACACTAAAAAAATTGTTAAAGCTGCTGTTTGTAAGTTCTGTATTAAATACATAATGCTCTAATTTTTATTTCTTACTGAAATCTATATATAAATAGGCAAAGACAAAATGATTAGGTACCATTTTCTGCTCTGTCTCTCAACCGATTTTCTTCATTTTTGTTTTGATTAGTAGCTACTGAACCACCTTCTGTGCAGAATGCTAATATTAATTTATAATATTGGTTCATTCATTAAATAAAATATAATAAAAATTCGTTATTTACGTCCATACTGTCAATGCCAAACAACTGACAGTGCCGCCGCCGCCAGACGGTCAAAACTCAAAACATCGAGTAATTATATATGGAGGGAGCGGGGAGCGATCGTTAGATGCTGTTCTATTCTTAGAGCATGTACTTCTGGAAGTTATTGTTATTGTTTAAAGGTAAAATAGTCAATGTAGTTGATCAGTATTGATTTTTCGGACGCGTTGCAGTAACTTTCATATTAAATATTCTGTTTATAATCTGAATTTAATTATTTGATTAATATATTATTATCACAACCTTGCCGAGGGTGTTGTGTAAAAAAATTGTCAGACAGCGGGCAACAGAGAATGTATTAAATATTTAAATTCTCCTAGGGTTGTTGGTCCTCTCTTTTCTTTAATATTCCTGAACTTGTTTGAAACCGCAAATGACGAAAACTTTTAGGTTGCAAAGAACAATGTTCCAATTATGATATCGAATATTATGCCAGGGGCGGTTCCAACCAAAAATTTGGGGGGTCATTCATTTCTCAAAAATATTTCGAATACCGATATTTGAACAATTTGTGAACAATTTTGGTGATTACATCTACTTTTCCGACTTTCAACGGTGTTAGGACTTTTGTTTCCTGATGAAGATATTATTCATAGTATCAATTATAACATTTATAAATTAAGTAAAAAAGATTTTTAGGTTAAACGGTTTTATTTAAACTTAAGACAATATTGATGTGAATAATTTACTAAAAGCTAAAAAATAATTCGGTAGGTCCTAGGTACCACTCATCACAAATCTAGGGCATTAATCAGACAAAAAATAAAATCCTTTCATTTTTAACCACCCTAAGGCCACACAGTCCTCTACACCATAAAAAATCTTTCTTGGGTTGGAGATCCATGCTTGTATCAAAGCTCCTTCATTTGATCCGCATAATGAAATGTTCTGAAAAAATATATAATTAATCCGCCATTTTGTTGGCGGCCATATTGGATGGTCTTTTTTTCATACTGAACTTTATTCTTCTATTTTAGCCCATTCATTTGATACACATGTTGAGGTAGTTGTGAAAGAATATGTAATCCGCCATTTTCTAGTGGCGGCCATCTTGGATTTACAGTGTTACAAAATGTATTAAATTATATTGTCATCAGAACTAAATGTGTGCACCAAAAATCAGATCAATCTGTTAGCAGGAAGTGGGTGAAATTTTACTTATTAGATTTGACCCAAACTAACAAATAAATAAATAAACAGGGCAAGGTAAATAAAACCGTTTAAAAATTGTGTCAAATTTTCCCACTAGAGTTAAAGATTGTTTCATTACCTTGAATGCTTCCTATAAAATAAACAAACGCATAAAATTTCTGGTGTGGAACGAATTCCCGATAGAAATTATCATTTGTCCGGTATCTAAAGAAACATCTCACTCTGTAGCTCTTCTAATAATTAACTGTTGACTTTGGGAAGTCGCTGAAACGTAATGAGCTGGATTTAATTGGTGTTCTATCATTTGTAAGAACTTCTGAGAAATATTTTTTGTACCCGTGGAACGATCAATATTCAACAGGCGTACAACGTTAATTATAATTTTCCACTACTGATTATATTAGTCATTTATGTGCGTGTATTTCTAATGAGCGACATCATTCAAGCACGACGATCGTTCAAACAACCAATTAATTTCTTTTTATGGAAAAATGTCTGGCAAAATAAATAATTGGAACACTTAAGGTTCGAAAATCTTTTTAATTTACTATAATGTAAATATTATTTTAAATGAGATGGCAATTTGAAACTGAGAGGTAGCTAAGCTTGAATAACAAACATTTGGAATATGTGACACTGACTAGTAGTCGACCAGTGGTCGAAATTCGACACTATTTCATCAAATTGTGGTTCTTTTGTCAAAAGTATGTTTTAATAAGAATTTTTTTTCATAACTCCTTGAATGTTTAACCTACTGCGCCAATTAAAAAATTCATTTTAAAAGTGATTTCAAAAGCTCTAAGTAAGTACGTTAAATTGTTCTAAAGCCCTTTCTTTTTAAATAGCGAAACGTCAAAAGCCTGATAACAGGTGAGTCACGCGCTTTAACTCAAATTTCAATCGGCTGTATGTCAGTTATTTTCAAGCTATAACAAAATTAAAAAAAAACAAAAATTTTGTGTAGAGGTAAGCTACATTTTTGAAGTCTACCATTTTTACGTATCTTTTATAGTTTTAAAACCTGAAAAATGCAATTTTTTGAGATAAAAACAAAATGAAATTATAATTTAAACATGATTTTTTCGAAAAATATGCATTCTAAACCAATAGTTTATATTGGAACTAATAAATAACACTAAAATGAATTTCCCAAGATATACATTTAATTCTAATTATCATAAAAATAGTGTAACTTATATTGCTCATAATTAGAGTGATATAACTTTTCTCATCACTTCTCGCATCTTTTTAATCAAAATGACTTTTAACAAAGCGTATTTCAAAGGTTTATCAAACCCTTTAAAAAAGGGTATGAGTTTTTACCGAAAAAGATTTCCATTGTCCGTTATTTGACGATAAATATGTCAAGTCCATCCTAAACTAAAAAATGATCTTTAACCAATTATAAATCCCACAGTATTGTATCTAAGTTTTCATCATCAAGGTTAACTCCTTGCTGATGAGAACTTAGAATTGTAGAAACGGCGTTGAGTGCTTAAAGTGTTAGGGTGCAATACTGTGTTTTGACATTTGTGACACACCAAAGGTTCCACAGTATTTCCATGTTTGTACAGTGATAAATAGTAAAATTATTTACATCATTTGGAACTAGGTGCTTCAACATGCTAGAAATTTCAAAAATATCATGTTTGTCCTTGAAATGTATTGATTTTAAATTATACGTTGTTCTTTAAACCAAATTCCCATAAAAACAAAATAATAAGTAAAACGTTTTGTAAAAATTACGCCTTTTTGACACAAAAATATATATTCTACCGAGTTTTATCAAAGAAGAAGTACAGGAAATAGTTGTAATGACCAAAATGTTCCACGTTATATAGACAATTCTGTTGAAATAAAAAGAAAATACAAATTTAATCAAATATAAGTATTCGAAATAATTTTGAGAAATGCGTGACCTCCCTTATTTTTGAATGGAACCGGTTCTCGTAAGATGTTCGATATAATAATTGGAACCTAAAAATTTCCTTCATTTGCCGTTTCAATCGAGTTCACGATTATTAAAAATAAAGGTTAATTTTTAATAAAATACACAAATTATTTGAGAATCATTAAATCTTTTATTTCAAATTGGTTTAGTACTGGAAAACAATATCTAGTAAGTGACCACCTGCTGCTGTACGATAAGCTTCTAATCTTTTTCAGTTACTTGTCAGTCAATAATGTTCTCCTTTAGGGCATCAATTGGATTTTTGGATCGTTGGCATAGACCATTTCTTTCAAATAGCTCCATAGGAAAAAATCTAGAGGTGTTAGATCGTAAGATCTAGGGGGGCAATTAATGTTTCCTCTTCGAGCAATTATTCGATTACCAAATTTCTGCTTCAAAAGATTGATTGTTTCTGCTGCTTAATGGCATGTTGCACCGTCCTGTTGGAATCACATATTCTACACATCAATATGCTCCAATTCATCCCACAAAAAGTTCGTAATCATCGTTCGATATCGATCACCATTCACAGTAACAGCATTTCCATTGTCTTCTTCAAAAAAGTATGGACCAGTCACTCCACCAGCCCAAAAACCTCAGCAAACAGTTACTTTTTGTGAAAGCATCGGTCTTTCCATTATTTCTCGTGGATTTGCTTCAACCCAGATTCGACTGTTTTGCTTGTTAACAAATCCACCCAATCCAAAATGTGCTTCATAGCAGAAGATGATTTTGTTGAAAAAATTCACATTTTCAAGTTTCTGTTGTATGGCCCAATTAACGAATTAACGACGCAAACCAAAGTCTGTTGGATTTATTTCTTGCGTTATCTGAATCTTGTAAGCTTTTAAATGAAGTACCCCTAAAATCAAAATTTCTTCTTTTACGATATGTACTCCTGATCGGGTCACCAAACTATACATTGATGGCAAATTTCAACCTCTTCCGTCCAGTAGTTTAGGAGAAAATGGGTGTGATGTGACAGAGGCAGAAATCCGGAGTTATATTATAAGGGTATCTGTATATTGTATATACGGAACCCTAAAAAGATGGTATAATGGCTACGAATGACGCACTATCTGAAATAAAGTCGATAGTTAACTTACAAATGGGCGTATACAAATCAACGACATAAGAAAGATAGTTACAACAGTAAGCTACTACCATTGAATTATGAAAAAAAACTAGGTTAAGGCCGCATCATTTATGGCTGCTATAAGGTCATACAAAAATAAGAATATTTTGTGTCAAAGACGAATCTATCGTTCGTAAGATATATATTTCTCAAGATTGAACAAAAAGAAGATTAAAAATTTAAAGAGTTTTTGATCAGAATAAAACTCAAGGAAGTTAATGTGAATTCGGGAATTTACTTGAAGAAATGCTTGTGCAAAATTCTGAATAAAGTGGTTTTTGTATTGTTCAATTGCTGTGCACGATGACGAATTGTTTAACAACACTAGCAGTAACTGCTGCAATATTTTTTTCTAAACGTCTACTACGATGATATCTTTTGCTTTTTTCATCTTTTACTGAACCAGTTTCCACAAAATTTTGAACAATTTTTCCAATGGTAACATTTGACAGACAATTTTTTCTCCCATTTTCTATACGAAATTTTCTTCCAACTTCTGCACAACTTCACCAAATATAAAATAATTTTTAATAATAAACACACGTTGCTCAATCGTATATCCCTCCATTTTTAATAACCGGAATATTCCTACTTGTCATCTGTCAAATAACATATGATATTCTAGTACAAAAAAATTTAAATGGCGGCAAATTTAAAATTTAACCTCAAATTGGAACAACCCTTTGAGAACATCAATCTTCAATATCTTCTTTTGTCCGCTGACTGACAATTTTTTACACAACACCTTCGGAAGATTGTGATAATATTATATTAAAAAATAATTAAATTTACATCAAAAACTGAATATTTTATGTGAAAGTTACTGCAACTTGTCCCAAAAATCAATGGTAATTTTCTACATTGACTATTTTATCACTAAACAATAACAACGCTTTATGCTGAATTATCAAAGATAGTCTTCCCATGATGGTCTGAAACAGCGTTAGCCTGACACTTTAACCAATCTAACAGCATCTGACGCTCCCCTATATAAAGTTACTCAATTTTTTGACAGTCAAGGCCAGAACTGTGCAAGATTTCGAAAGAACTTACCATAAGAAATCAGTAGATTCATTGCATTTTTTTGCCTCTGCATGAATTTCTTAATTTAGGTGCTGTAATTTTCAATATTGTGTACCGATTCGGAGTTGAAATTTGCACATCATGGTTTGCCAAAGTTCCAAGAAGTTAGGGGACACAATACTATGGAGTATTTGACTGCCTTACAATAGAATTGGTCTACCTCGGTTTTTCGGTCAGCTAATATGTAGGCATAATAACAAAAGGTGTTATTATGAGTACCTAGTGCTGAAGGATCCGAGAATAACTGCATTTTGTAGCAGTTTGAGAAATATTTTCTTTTGAAGACTGAGAATTCGGGGTATTTGGAAATCGGGTATTTAAATACTAGATAGAGCGGGATTTTGTTCGTCATCCTGAAAATGGACAGAATGTATCGTATTAACTTCAATTCCTGTACTACATCACGTTTCTAGGCAGGCGCCAGTGGAAGTGATAACCGAGAATAGTTACAGGGTGTGAAAATGGTATTTTTTTGTGAAGCTCATCATCGAGTAAACGTTCCAAAATTGACTGCATACAAGATTGTGATATATTTAAGCAAATTCCCGAAGAGGCGTCTGTCTAGAGCGTTACCATCAAGGTGGCGGACAGGGGTAAACTTGTCAAAAATAGGTGTGAAGTTCGTCATTAAGTAAAAAGAACGCCATTTGCACCATTTTTTTGCTTACACAAAAGAAATCGTAATCCAAAAGGACGTACAGCTAAATGTCATAAATAGATTTTTGACGTCATTAATGTGGTCTGTATGACGTCATACACATTTTTTTAAATGCGAAGGATTCGGAAAGAGCGGACAATTTCATGTCCGAATATGACCATGACCTTGAACTTGATCTTCTGGGTGATTCAAAGATCGAAAATTTTTTTGAAAAATCAACCAATTATAGCTAAATTAGGCGTACGAATCTGAAGTCAATATTTCAAAATTCCCAATCCAAGATGGCGGACCAATTTGTTTATAAAAGTAAACCAATTCATGCACAACCAATTAACAGTAACCGATGTTTTTAATCCTGATTTGAAAGATGACTGATTCAAAGAGGGCCAAATTATGGAATGTCTTCGATGCACATTCCATAGAGAATATCCAAAAAAATGTATGAATTAGATGTTGCAGTTTTAGTTCAATGCTGGTTCAATGCAAGTATATAATTGACTAAGGACCTTTAGCGGAACAATCAATAAACACGTGCCGTCACATAAACGAATCACCAAATAAAAGTTATCACTAACCTTTTATGTCGAAGCTCTGGTGTTTTCTTGGGTCGTCTTTCTTCAGAGGCTAGCCCCGTGAACAGTTTTTTAGAGCTTTTTCTGGACAACACGTTACACAAAAAATTGCGACGTAATGTTCATTGATTGAGCATACAAAAAAATGCGGGTTTAACAACAAATAAATTTTGTAAACACAAAAGAAACAAAATGAAAGCGGTTTAGCGGTCGTTACGAACGAAGCTAATAACTCGCGGATTCGTAACACAATAACAACAAAAAGCGCCGTCTCTCCAGACGGAATCAAAAAATGTGTCCGCACAGTTCGGAGCACAATACACGACCCTCCCAAGCGTCCTAACAGCTAGGGATCCAAAACACGAATTAAAAACAAATTTGACGTTGAATTTGGCCACTACTTTTTTTGAAAAAATTTTCAAAAACTGATTTCATATTCTTAATCATCGACGTCGAAAACCTCCGTATACCAAATTGGGAGTAAGTTGGTTGATTTTTTTCAAATTTCCAATTTTCAAAATTTGATTGCGAATCTGAAATCAGACTTTCGCAATATAAGAGGGCAAACAAAAACTGATTTCAGATTCGAAACCAGCGACCTCGAAAACCCCCCGTACACCTAGTTTTGGCTATAATAGGTTGGTTTTTCAAACAAACTTTGACCTTGGAATGACCTTGAAGGTCAAGTTCAAGGTCATAGTCAAAGTCATATTTAAAAAAAAATGTGTATAACGTCATACAGAACACATTAAGGATGTCATGAAAAGTATATTTATATCATTTAGCTGTACGTCATTTTTGATTATGATTTCTTTTGTGCAAGCAAAAAAATGGTGCAAATGCCGTTCTTTTTACTTAATGACGAAGTTCACCCCAATTTTTTGACAAGTTTATCCCTGTCTGACAGCTTGATAGTAACGCTCTAGGCAGACGCCTCTAGGGAATTTGCTTAAATATATCACAATCTTGTATGCGGCCAATTTTGGAACGTTTACTCGATGATGAGCATGACCAAAAAAATCACCACTTTCACCCCCCTCGGTTATCACTTCCACTGGCGCCTGCCTAGAAACATGATGTAGTTCAGGAATTGAACTTAATACGATACATTCTGTCCATTTTATCGATGACAAGCAAAAAGCAGCTCTATCTCTTAGACTAAAATGTGTTTTTTAATTGTCTTAAGTTTGGTAAATTTTAAATTTAATAATTTCTGTATTTCGGCAGCCAAGCACTTTAGTTAGATCTCATGTCCATACATCAAATTTAGTGAAGTACCCATAATTTTCTACTGTAGACTGTTGTTGTTTATTGTGACTACTATTTACATAAACTCTTTGAGTCCTTCATAACCCGTTAAACGAATTAAAACTGACTTATTGCCTCACTTTTTCTCTAAACAAAGTCGTTATTTTTGTCACATATATTTTATTTAAATGATTGAGTATATGTATGTTTAAACTAACATTACGATAATCCAACTAAACAGTTGTATGTAAAACTAATTTTGCACTGACGAACATATTTGTAGTCGTGGGCGGTTACAAATTTCCTTTCCAAATATTTGACTTGTCATCGTATATGATTCATAGGTTGCCACATAAAACCATTAATCACAGAACAATGAAAAATATACTTTTATAATTATTGTTTTGGTCAGTACGCTCACATCCATTTTCCGAATATAGATATCATATGTATTTAATAATTGTGTCAAATACCATTTAATTGTGTGGTTGGAAAACAAATGTTCAGCCCTAGGCTAGCAAACGGCAAACACGCCTGCTAAATAATAGGTTCAGTTAACTTGTCAGTTTTAATGTTGAAACTACTTTAGTTTATTGATGTTTTAATGGTGATTCGTATTTATACTGATCACAATGAAGAAAGAGCAACTTATGTAAATGTTTTTAATTAATTGTGTTAAGTATTGCATATTATACAGTGTTGCATAGTTTTGAATTCATCAGGTGCCTGTCCAACACTTTTTTTCAATTTAGATTTGTGCTGAACCTCTAATATCCTTTTATTAGTTTCATCCAAAACCTTGCTAATTATTTTCGAAGCCTCTGCATTTCTCTTCATCTTGTATTCATTTCGGCTTTAATTTACAGGTCTAAGTTACTTCTTTCTTCTTGAAGCTCGCATGTGTTGCTACAGAATTTCGCTTCTGATGGTGACTATCTTATACTGTTCTTGATGTCTCTAGCGGAAATTCGCAAGATCAGCTTCGGCTTTAATTTTCAGGTCTAAGTTACTTCTTTCTTCTTGAAGCTTCTTTAATTCAGCCTCTCATATGTTGCTACAGAATTTCGCCTCTGATGGTGACTATCTTATACTGTTCTTGATGTCTGTAGCGGAAATTCACAAGATCAGCTTCGGCTTTAATTTTCAGGTCTAAATTATTTCTTTCTTCTTGAAGCTTCTCTAATTCAGCCTCGCATATGTTGCTATAGAATTTCGCCTCTGATGGTGACTATCTTATACTGTTCTTGATGTCTCTAGCAGAAATTCATAAGATCATCTTCGGCTTTAATTTTCAGGTCTAAGTTATTTCTTTCTTCTTGAAGCTTCTTTAATTCAACCTCGCATATGCTTCTATCTTATACTGTTCTTGATCGGAAATTCACAAGATCGCTTCGGCTTTAATTTTCAGGTCTATGTTCTTTATGCCTCGCATATGTTGCTAGAATTTCGCCTCTGATGGTGACTATCTTATACTGTTCTTGATGTCTGTAGCGGAAATTCACAAGATCAGCTTCGGCTTTAATTTTCAGGTCTAAGTTATTCTTTCTTCTTGAAGCTTCTTTAATTCAGCCTCGCATATGTTGCTACAGAATTTCGCCTCTGATGGTGACTATCTTATACTGTTCTTGATGTCTGTAGCGGAAATTCACAAGATCAGCTTCGGCTTTAATTTTCAGGTCTAAGTTACTTCTTTCTTCTTGAAGCTTCTTTAATTAAACTCGCATATGTTGCTACAGAATTTCGCTTCTGATGGTGACTATCTTATACTGTTCTTGATGTCTCTAGCGGAAATTCACAAGATCAGCTTCGGATTTAATTTTCAGGTCTAAGTTACTTCTTTCTTCTTGAAGCTTCTTTAATTCAGCCTCGCATATGATGCTACAGAATTTCGCCTCTGATGGTGACTATCTTATAATGTTCTTGATGTCTGTAGCGGATATTCACAAGATCAGCTTCGGCTTTAATTTTCAGGTCTAAGTTACTTCTTTCTTCTTGAAGCTTTTTAATTCAGCCTCGCATATGTTGCTACAGAATTTCGCCTCTGATGGTGACTATCTTATACTGTTCTTGATGTCTGTAGCGGAAATTCACAAGATCAGCTTCTGATAGTGCTTGCTCAGAGTTATAGTACTGGGTGACGGTTTTATGTTTGCAGCTTCACCTTTAGAATAGTCAAATACTCCTTCTATTTTGTTACTTTTGCTGTTTCGTAGACACAGTCCCACAAAAAAAGTAAGTTGTCTGCTCTAAGAATTTCACTATGGTAACTATAATGAAAAAATATATGGGAACACTTCGGGATCCCCCGAAACTAATCCAATTTGTTATACCCCATGTTCCGAACTGAAAATTTTTCCATATTTTTAATATCAGCGACTTCACCATAGTTTACTGGTTAACAAAGTCGGTAAAAGAAGTTTTCCCGATTTTCTACGAAACGGTACGAGCTATTTTTTTGAAAAAAAATACAGGACCACTTCGGGATATCATGGAACAGGATCCAGTATAAACGGTCGAAATTCCTTGTTCTTGTCCAAACAACAGAATAACATGAGCATTGTTCGGTATTTGTTCGAGATTGCCTTTTCTGGATTAAGGCGAGAGCTTCCTTGGAATCAAATTTGTTTACCGTTGTTCAGGTTATTGCTTGGTACAGATTGGTCATTACATAAGGAGGAATTCGGATATCTGGCCAGCATAATATCAGAAATAGGACAAGCCAGACAGGTAACAAGAAAAATAGAAACTATATTTTTATATGGTTCTCAAAACCTGGGGAATGGCCAAAGTAGAGAACCAAAAGATTTACTTTGTAGAACTGGACTTTTCGCGGCATGTATGTAGGATTTTGAAACTTAAACAGTTTAGAAATACGATAAGGCAACAAATAAGCAAGCTGGGAGCAACCATCAAAGAAACTGAAAACAAACGATTGGTCTGAAAAAGCCGAAGATGACCCAGAAGAGTACTCAACTGGGACCCACTAGAGAAAGAAGATCGGCAGACTCCCCGAACTTTGGAGGAAGCAGGTGAAACAGGACGTCATCCAGAAGCCAACAGGAACGAAACTGCAATGACCTAATATTCTTGCCTGAGCTATGGTGTACTCCTGTAGATAGATAAATTTATACCGACGTACTTTCTCAGGAACTGGAAATTAAGAACTATAATTAGCTCTAGAGGTTAAATCTGTAGTAGCTCTAGCAATTACATTTACAGTGAATGAATATTTCAGATACTATGCTATCAACAGTTGGTCTGTGACATAACAGGTATCAGGTTTATTAGATCGTACTTCTCTACTTTTGATAGGCCAAATCCACTGCTAAGAAGAAAGCTGAGGTGTATCTGTTTCTCAGTTATAACTGCCTTTTCTCTACCTATTGCTTGACTCACTAACAGAATAATAAGTCACCGAGTTTACTATAATCGCTGTGGTACTACATATCTGGCAGTTGAATACTATAACTAGTAGTATACTCATTTACCGAAGACAAAACAAAAAAGGATGCGGATTTAAAATATTAAGTTTTTTTTACTCCGGAATATATTTTTCTTTACTTAGTGAAATGAAAGCGCTATTCCAGAAAGATGAAAATATTCATACGAATTCTCCATAAATAGATCATGAGTACTGAGGGAAGATATTTATTTCATCAGATTCACAGTAAGTTTGATTACATAGAGACTCACATATTCAAGTAGTTTCTTCAATAAGGCATATAGATTTTTATCACACAGGCAAAACAAATGATTTTGTAACAGAACAATTATACCTTCAACTTAAAGGAAACAAAACTCAATATGTTCAGTATGGTTTCAAAATTTGAATGTTATTTGTGGATACTTACAACTTATTAGTATTGACGAACTTTTTGAATTTTTAAACTAATTAGATTACTAGTCACAAACTATATCATATAAGAATCATACCATTATTCAAACTAGAATTGCCTGTGGTCGAAATTCGACCAATTTTGTCAGTGAGTAATGAAATTCAACTTCTTGTTCATATATAATTAATAGGACTTTGAGTTCAAAATTCATAATTCTCAATTTAATATGAAAAGATTTGCCCACACAGTAAGTGTCGAAATTATGATCACAAGCAGAGTTTGAAAGCATTGTTTTCAAAAAATATATAGACCGACTTTTCTACCTATGTAACTAAAATGGAATGGAATAAAACCTTTAGATAATTTTGTTTATCCTTTGGAACGGTAAATTTGTGATTTTGGATAGTGGTTTGTAGACTGTTTTCAACTCTAGCTTCCCAATCCTATAAATATGGCAAATATGCACTGATTTATTAGGTGACAATTCTTTCTTAGGAAGGGATTGTTAATTGGAATACCTACCCTCAGGACCCAGTAAAAAATGTATAACATTCACGAAAGGTGCTCATTCTGTACAAATTTATTACCTACCAATCTAGTATATTTTGAAGCGTATTTTTGAAGCCTGGCAAGGGTGTCTTAAAAACACAATCAATTCGATCACAAGACAATAGTTTCTGAAGTCAACGTTTTTGTAAAAAAGTAACGTCATAAAAGTCGAGAATTTAAGCAATATTTATACCTCTATACTTCTCTATTCGATTGGGGTTTTGTCGACTGCTGTCAAATTTCGATCATTAAGAAAATTCCGGAGGCCGTTAAGGTAGTCGCCAAAAATGCCAAGAATTCATAGTGGGCGCCATCTTACTTGGTTTGTATCAATAATTTACAAAATATCACTTAATTTCCACTTATTCCAGGAACGTAAAAATTTCACACAATAAAAATAATCCCCATTAAGTGCCTCCTACCCTTCTTAACCTAAAATTTCGGAGGCCAATATTATTTCTGCACATCTACGTTTATAATTTGCCATTGTGACCTTTCGAAAAAAGCTAAATGAACGGAGTAGCCGCAAAGTACGTTTTTGTTTTGTTTTTGTCTCATTCTTGACCCTTACAAGTTGGGCGAAACTCAAACTGTTTTAAGGTTTAGGTATATAAATAAACTAATTCGAAAAATACGCGGTCCAAATCCGGAAAAAGGAATCAGCGAGTGCGTTTTAGATATTTGCGTATTATTAATAGTATGATTACAATTCACAACCTGGTAATTACCTACTTCGCTGACATCATGCTTGGCTGTCTCCAGCTATATTATATTTCAACAAATACGAAATGCCAGTAGGAAATCTCCTAAATTAATGCAACATAAAACGACGATTTGTCAGCAAAGTATTATTCTCATCAGAGAACTTTGCGTAAAATTTATAGAAAACAACGTCACCGCGCGTTGAAAGTATGTTTGCGAAAAAGACAAAGAAAGAATAACGACTTTTGGCTGCGTTCCATGTACTACAAATTCTTCACACCGCATTTAGCGCTAAATCAAGCTGAGAATGATAACAAACTACGCACCGAAAAATATGCGTGGATACTTTAAAAATTTCATTTCATTCATAAAGTGATTTAGACGACGTAGTGGCCTCACCTGTGTATTTCGGGAGATATGGCATTAGTGTTCGAGATCGGGCGCTTTCAACTTTGCGGAAAAACGAGAGTTTTTTGCTTAATCAAACTGGAAATGATATAAGGGGTATTTTAGTATTATAGTATTTTTATATAAAGCAGTAACTAACGAATATTCTGCTTATAGAGAAAATTCAATTAATATGACTCTAGTATGATGCATAATACGAAGAGCAATAGATGGCGTCATAAATTGCAGTTTATTATAATTAGTGTAGTAAAATTTAGGAATGCAGATTTCGATTTCCAATTGGTTCACAGTTTTTACGGGTTAACCAACCTTTGTGAATGCGATTTCTAATACAGAGCACAAAATAAATTTCTGTTCTGCTAGGACGACCTATCTATCCCTGAGTAGAATCCTAGTCTGCGCTCAAAAAAATATAAACCAACAAAAAACTTAGATTTGAAGACGCGAGATGTAAGACCGACATCTAGGATTTTCGAGAGAATTAGCACACAGAGGTTCCGAATCTGGAGCCGTTCCGTGTAATTGCTGTTCTCCCTTAACTCCTAGGGCATAATGTCACGATAAAATTTTCAGGTTACTTCACCTGTCAGAGATATTCAATACTCTCTTCGAGGTGTCATTCCTTTGTACGCAAGACAATATATGCGTACAAAGTAGATTGCCTATTTGTTTCGAAATTTTTTTACAATTTTGAACTTCCTGTTTTACCGGAAGTAATGTCGATTTTAAAATTTGCAATGAAACACCCTCTATAGTATTTTAGTTTCTGATGAAACATTTTATTGCGAATACAAAAATATCGGGTTTGATATTGTTTACTTCAATACCTACCGAGATATTAACAGAAAAGTAATTAAGGAAAGGAAAAATCTAATATCCATTAAAGAAATACATAATCATAATTATTAACTAAATAAAAGTGGTTTTCAAAATATTGAAACTTAACTTAACTAAACTTAATGTATTAGATGTCCAAACTGAGCACCGTTTACTTATTGACAATAAGCAAGTCGGTTTTTAAATTCTCTAGAACATTCTGGTGTAATTCTCTGGATGTCTTGAGTTATTCTTGCAGCTAATTCTTGCAAATTATTTGGTCTATCAACATAAACATTAGACTCTAAGTAACCCCACAGAAAATAGTCTAGTGAATTAAGGTCGGGACTTCGGGCAGGCCATTCATAAGTACCCCTTCTTCCAATCCATCTGTGATGAAATGTCCTATCTAAATGAGCTCGAACAATGCGAACGTAATGGGGTGGTGCTCCATCCTGCTGAAACCAGTTATTATGAGGTAATTGTCCATTTACCTCCAATGCCGGAATAACTTGTGTCTCCAAGAGCTGTAAATACCTATCTCCGTTTAAAGTTTCTTGTAGGAAGAAGGGTCCCACGATTCTGTTGTTATAAATGCCGGCCCAAACGTTCAATTATTGGGGATATTTTGTATGAGCCTCTTGTACCCAATTAGGATTACTTTGCGACCAGTAGCGGCAGTTATGTCGATTACCCGTACTATTTAAACAAAAAACCGTCTGAAAACACCACATTTCTTATAAAATTATTATCACGGTTACAAATATCCATCATCGTTTCACAAAATTGCACACGTCTGTCGAAATCGTCTTCTTGAACGAGGCGAATTTTGTATGGATGATATTTTTCTCGCCTTAATATCCTTCCTACTGAACGACGGCTGATTCCATGCATATTGGCGAGGTCGGTAGTGGATACGTGAGGATTTTCTTCCAAAGATATAGCAACATTTTGGGCTACACCTTCATTACTTGCACTTTTTAACCGTCCACTTTTTGGTAAATTGCTAACTGTTCCACTTGTGTCGTACCTTCGCAAAGTTTTCGTCACTACTGAACGGGATATTTGTGTATTCGGATGAACAATGTTAAAAAGGTCACAATCATCTTGATGCGTCCTCGCCCCATACCCAATCATCGTTAATATTTCTATTCTTTCTCTTTCACTTAATTCGGCCATTTTACGATCAAATTAAAACAATACAATCTTTTTACGTTCAAATAAAAAAAAACTAATAACTTATTTTAACAACTACTGTCACTTCTGCAATGAATTTCATGGATTACTAAACATGATTCAGTTTTAATTTGCGCCTGATTTAAACAAACGCACGTGTATTCGAGTATTGAACAAGCAGTGCTGTTGACTGTGACGGTATAATGCCACCAACTGGCCAATAGAAATACAAATCCTTACCGAGCGGTTTGTTTATATGGGGCGTAAATGAAATCTGAACCGAGTTTCGCTACCATCGAATCTTTCCTTTCGTTAGTTACTTTCCTGTTAATATCTCGGTAGGTATTGAAGTAAACAATATCAAACCCGATATTTTGGTATTCGCAATAAAATGTTTAATCAGAAACTAAAATACTATACAGGGTGTTTCATTGCAAATTTTAAAATCAACATTACTTCCGGTAAAACAGGAAGTTCAAAATTGTAAAAAAATGAAACAAATAGGCAATCTACTGCAGTATCCACCTTCCAAAAATCATTTTGATATTTACTTGGTTCCACACATTTGCTCATCACTGTATATTATATACAAAATTTGTTAAACATACGTCCATATAATAATAGACAACCGAGACAAAACGTTTCTTTCTATAAATATTCATCTATTACAGATGAATATTAATAAAAAATAGGTATCATGAATTATTAAAACAACTTAATGTTTCGTCTTTATTTCTATTTGGCATTTATTTCCGATGAAAATCTTAAAGTACAAAAATATTGTAACAAAAGACTTCATATAACTAAAAATTCCTTAACTTAAATATAAAGACGGCCATTAATCGTACGTTGTACTTGTGCATTAGCATATTTATTCATTTTCGTGATTTCAGATGAACTACATTTCAGTGAACTACTCGGCGTATTTACATGTCGTTTCATTCTTTTTCATGTACTTTAAAATTCATGAAGCAGCTTCTGGAACCATATAAATGGATGTCTAGAGTATTTGGCTCAAGTGTTTCATTAATTTATTTCCAGCTTCGCCATTTATGGCATTACTATGAAAATTAAACATAACTTGATTAAAATTCAAATTAAGTAAGGCGCTGAGAGAAATTTAATTTAATATGTTAATAACAAACTGTCTAAAAAAATAATTAGATTATCAGAAGCGTCCACTAATTGCGTACAAGGATCGGACGCTGTGACCAACCGTCATTTTATGCTGATTAAGCGAAAATATAAAGTATAAAGGAAAATAAAACGGTATAGTGTTTTGTTTTGTTGGATAAGCCATATAACGATTATTACTATTACCTTACCTATAAACTTTTCTTGCCGACTACTAACACTTCATTTCGTTTAAATACGATATAATTATTTATAAATAAATAATGCATTCATTAATTATTTTTTTATTACAAAACTTTGATCCAAAAAAAAGTTTACTAATAAAGACAGAGTTTGGCGCAGTCTAGCTTTAAGCTACCCTACTAAACCAAAACAAGCCTAGATATTAACAAAAAGGCATTTCTATATAGCTCAGGTCGTTTACGGAAAAAAAGACCTTTTGGTGACAAAATTAATAATTAAACAAAACCAATATCAATTTATTTTTAGAATATGAATTGGGTATGAGAGGATCTATCGCTTCAGGCAATAAGAATGTTTTAGCTATAAAATAAAAAATATTTAAGGTATTTTTTTTTAATTTTGAGTAAAGATTCCATTATCTAAGAAACAAATTTACGAACTTGCGCTTATAGTAGGTCATTTTGTAGATTTTTCATTTCTCTTTAACATTGCTCATAGTAGCAAACACGGTTTCATAGGTGGATTTAGTGTGAAACGTAAAAAACTAAATTGTGACCGATTTTTGGCGGTTTATTTGTTATAAAACAAAAACACAACGATAAAAAATGTTGAATTTTATGTCAATTAGTAATGTTTTATCATTAGAACACATTGATGTCGGTTTTGTTCTACTATTAATTTTGCACGTATTTTCATAAATGACCTGGGCTAATAAGTTTAGAATGAAAAAAAAATTAGCCAATCTTGTAGTAATTTCACTAAATTTTGAATAACTGAATAACAAAATTAACAACATTGAAGTGTGTAAGCACATTTAATTAAAAAAAATACAATTACGTAATTTAATACGAAAAGTCTGGCAGAAGAGTTAGGTAGTGCTATTTTGCTTATTTAGTAATTTTTTAAATTTATTTTTGAAAGAGGTTTGATCTACATTTTTTTTTGTTCCTTTGGTAAATTATTAAACCAAGTTAATGCATTATAGCTGAAAAACCTTTGAAATAGGCTACTTTCGTGAGTAGGTATATTTAGTCTCGTTTGTGATCTAATGCTTAATGAATGCATGTTCTGATGAATTTATTAATTATTGTTAATACCTAACATATTTAACCCAATGTTTATCTATGTTAACAGACATAGCGACGCAGTTTCTAAAAACTATAATTTATAACTTTATATCACAACTTATTTGTTTATTTTACAAATAAATAAATAAGTAAATTCTTTATTTATACGTTGCAATTTAAAAATGTATGCACATGTCAAGGACTAAAAGTAGCTTAGTTCACAAACTCACATAAAAACATGATAAAGCATACATATTAAAACATAAGACAACACAGACTATTGAACGCTATATTATAGTATGCATTTTGCAGCGACAGTTTTGTTAGTTTTGCTTTGAACGCCCTATATGGTTCGGCTTTGAAATATACAGGGAGCCTATTTAATAATTTTACAGCCATATATGACGGTGAGTTTTCATATTTATGAGTCCTGTGGGCTACAGTTGTCAACAGGGTACCTGTTCTTGTGCTATATGTGTGGGTGGACATATTTGTTTCAAATTTATCTTGATTTTCCTTTATATATAAAATAGACCTGTAAATATAGATACTCGGCAGCGTTATAATAGAGTGTAATATAAAAAGTTGTTTACATGATTCCCTTAATGTTAGACTGAAAATAAGTCTGAGGCATTTTTTTGGGATACGAATACTCTACTTAATTGTGTGTTTCTACCCCATAAAGTGATATTTAAACTTAGATGGCAGTATACAAGAGAGTAATAGAGATCAATGAGAGTTTTTTGGTTCACTAATTTTTTTATCCGAGCAAGAGCAAAATAACTTTTGTTGACTTTTCCGCATATATGTTCAATTTGTTCAGTCCATTTTAAAGTTTTATTAACAAAAACTTCGTGTAGTCTTGAGATATTATAGAGAGGTGTTGCCCTAAAGCAAATTCACGATTTATATGATTTTTCATTGAGAACTCAATAATGACAGTTTTATCAATATTCATGATTAAATAATTGGTTTTACACCAGTTTTGAAATTTCTCAAAATACATTCTTTACTTTATGTTATAAGCCCTCATTGGTAGGTTCTGAGACAATCATCGACATATCATCTGCAAAAATTACATTTTTTTCAGCATCAATACATTTTGGCAGTTCATTTACATAGATTAAAAACAGTATGGGCCCCAGTACAGATCCTTGGGGCACCCCTACATCCAGACTATACTTTTCTGAGATAACACCATTTAATTTAACACATATTTTTTCATTTAATTAATTTAACACATTATTTGTTCATATAAGACTTAAACCTATTTAGTACAATATTGCGAAATTTGAAATATTCCTTAAAATAGTAGAAGAACTTATCAATCTCACCAAGGTCTTTTTAGAAATGAATAATAATAACTATAATTTCGAAGTGATTAGTACAGTAGTCGTTGATTATTCTATCTAATAATAGTATTTTTTTTCTCCTCTTATTATATGTAACAACATTGTTTGAATTTATAAGAGTGTGGCAGCAAGATCAAAAAATTCCTCGGATTACTAGTTGTTTTTAAAAAGAAGACTTCCTCACAGGTTGTTGAACTTTTTTTTCAAAAGTACGATGAACCAGTCTTCTACGGTTGATTTTCGAACTTTCGTACGCTATATTGGAACTTTGACCCCTATATTGGAACCGCAATATTGGATTTGATTATTCGACCCCACTTGCCTTCTTGCGTTCTTCAGCTCCAATTATACCTATTGGTGTATACTGATGAATGTAAACTGTAAATTGAAACTGCCCTTTTGGTATTTTGGTAACGAGAATATCTAAGAATGGGAGATGGTTATGTTGTTCTAATTCTAGGGTGAAATGTATTTTAGGATCTAGGGTTTTGACATATTTTAAAAAGTTTCCTAATTTGGTTCCTCCATGTTTTGGGCACATGGAGGAACCAAATTAGCAAACTTTTGAAAATATCGTCCACATATCGAACCTATAATGTTAGTTTAAGTTTTATATTTTGGAGGATTTCTTCGAAGTAAACCATGAAGAAGTTGGCTACTACTGGTGATCCCATGGTTCTGATTTGTTAGTTTATTTTCCCCTTTTTTGTGAAATACGTGGTATTTAGACTGTGACTGGCCAGTTTTATGATGTACATTGGACATGATGTTGTTGAGAACTGACCGAACACTGTCCAAATGATACATATTTCACAAAGGGCAAATAAACCACCAAACAGAGCATGGGAGCACCTTCCATGTGCTCATTCTCTGTCACCAGAAGGAAAAGCCCTCCAATATACTTTATGGGTTCTCTACGTGGATGATATTTTCATCGTTTGGTCACATACAGAAACCGAGTTAGGAAACTTTTTGAAATATACCAATATACACCAATAGATAGCTGATCATAGCGATCACACCATTACCCAGCGGAAATTCAAGCAGTCGCCAATACCCTTATTTCCAGGTTACCTAAATTAACAGACTCCAACTCCATAAATAAAAATCATAACACAAGAGTTAAAAAAACTGATATCAAAATTAGAGAATCAAGCAAGCAATACACTGAAACAGACGACAACAAAACGACAACGATATAGAGGAGAACGAACAAGCAGCTATCCTACCGAATATTAGAAGACTAGCCATCAAATGATTTATTATTATTTATTATTTATATTTATTTATTATTTAGAAAGCACAACATCAAGCCGAAATTCAAACCTCACTTGAACATAGGTGAAGTCATCGGCCGCTGAAAGATCGTGTGATACACCCACGGAGTCTACAGTGTATCTTGTGGAGATTGTCAATACTCATACGTGTCAAATACGTACCAACGCGTTTTTATGAGTAGACGAGCTTAAAAAAAACAGAAATAACAGGGCCACATCGACCTTGTGCAAACACCAACCCCATATAGGTCATAAAATAGATCTGAATAACTGCAAATAAATCACCAGCACAGAAAATAACAGCAATGGGCTAATAGAGAAACTATTGAAATCTAAAAAATAGGAAAGTCAAATAAACGAGACGATGCAATTAATACGCCGTAATACACTGTTATCATAAACATTCAAGAGGAGCCATAAACAACGAAACGGACGGAGATTACGAAAAGGGATTACCAGGTAAAGCAACAAAAACCACTAACGATAGCGTAATCTAACAATGATTATACATTTACGGCCCCGAAAAAGATTTTAAAGGCACAGGCAGTTTCTAATTTGTTCATTCTGAATTTTACCTTTGAAAATGTCAAAGGCGAGTATGACGAAACGTCAGGTTAACTGAGAGAACAAACCAACAAACAGATGTACCAACTGTCATATCAAAATCCATTCAGCGGTTTAGACGTGAAACATGACAGACAAAGAAATAGACACAGGAGGAGGCTCACAACCATATGCTTTGTACAAATCCTCTAAAATGCCCTTCCTACTCTATTGTCATAATTTTCTTTAACTCTTTTAACAAAATATGACCCTACAACTTCTGATCTATAAAAATTATTTTCGCTGTTTTTTCTCAGAGAACGTCATCACTACAATGTTCCGTGGTTAGGGCATCTTTTCACAAACAATATGGGAATTATACGGGGAAGAAAATTTAATCACAGCCTACCACAGCCTCAATTTAATTTTTTCAGAATCTCCCGTGAACTCGTTAAATTTTAAAACTCGTCTGTCTCTCTCGAACCCACGCTTACTTTCATACAAATATGGTTTCTGTATGAATTTATTCCGCAAAAATTATTCATAAATCCAATACGTTCCAGCCTTCTTTGTTCTTTTCTTTCTCCACCAATCATTCTCCCGAAACGAACGAACGTCCAAATTACCCGCAGGGAATCCCATAGGCCTCGACTCGTTACGCATTCTGAGCATTTTACGCAACATAAACTAATCTGCGGGCTTTTCCACCAGGGAAATGAATAAAGCACCACTATTTCCAGTTTCCAGTGCTGGAAACCCCCTTCGAGTTACTCTGGGCCAGCGAGGGATTTTCGATAAACCGCAAAAACGCATAATCAACTAACTAGTATGAATGGTGGTTGGAGTCGGGACATCCATTATAGTCCGGGAAGTTCAGAAGGAAATCTATACTAATACGTTAATTATATGTCTTTGATCCTTTGTCGCTTAGATTTTGACCAGATATCGAACTAGCCCACAGAAGCTCCAAATTGCGAGTCGCACTGTGTATAAGGCTTTTACCTGTGATTCCTAGGATAGAACTCATTATTTAAAACCGGTCTAAGCAATTATTGTTTCGAGATTATGCAATCCTTTAAACTTGCGACTATACAGGGTGTAACAAGTACCAGTACCCCCTATAACTTCCTATGATCGCATTTTCTGAAATGAAGTTCCAGGCAAAAGTTGTTCAGATTTGACACAAAAATTCTGTGGTGACTGTCCGTAACCCCAAGGTCATTTTTAAAGGTTATTTCAAGGTTAACTTTTTTTTAAATACAAACCGTTATTTTTTATTCAGAAATCAGAAAGAGCAGAAAATTCTACATTCACGTTGACCGTATTTGACCTCGAAGTCTAAGTGACCTTGAAAGGTCATTTCAAGAGCAATCGTTATTTGAAGCGAATATTGCCAGTTAGCTTTGAAAGAATATCCCTAACATATTGATCGATTTTTCGAAAACTCCTTATGGATGTGTATAGTTTTTTAACGGTTAATCTATTAAGGAAGATCCCTAGGTGACATCATATACTTTTCTGCGACGTGCAACTTGCAGTTTTGCAGAAAATCGCCGAAAATTCCAAAATTCTTATCAAAAATTGCATCGAAATGAGATAACGGACATTTCTTCATAAATATTTTAATTCCAACGTAATAGTGCGGGAATATTAGGCAATGGAAGTTTTAATTGCGAATTTGAAAATTTTCTATGTACATCTCAAACATATAGGTAGTAAAGCATAGTATTTTCGGCTCCTTAAATCAATGAGTACCAAGCTCGTTTTGTTTGTATACCAGGCAAATACCTATTTAAATGAAAATTTTTCCATTTTGGAGCAAATTTAAAAGTCCTTCATTGCGTACTTATCTACTACTTCATCAAACTTAATTGTTGCTTGGCACCAACTTCAAAAATATACTAGATTGGTAGGTAATTAATTTGTACAGAATGAGCACCTTTTAATGTTTACATTTTTTACCTCCTGGGTAGGTACCTAACGACATTGAATGTGTTATTTATTTGCTAGAGTTGTATTTTGTTATAATTATTTTTAGCTTTTTAGTTATAGTCGGTTATATTTTTTTAAATGTTTTATATTATTAAGTTTAATATTTATTCTATAAATAATTTAATAAACTTTTACAGGCATTTTCTTCTAAATGGTGAATATACACAAAAACAGAAAGATTTCGACTAAAGGATAACCCCTTTTTAAAAAGTAAGGCCACAGAAAATGTTGTCATAAACAAAGATGTAAGAGAAATCTACTCTCTCTCTCCGCAAAATCCTTATTAGCAGTATGATTTGACGCCCCTATAACTATAAAAACCTGATCATTTTCTAAGAGATATTTGGCTGATAGTGAGAAATCAAAGTGTTTATTTTTAAAACAGTTATGGTTTTCTTGATAGTCTAGTCATCTTAGTCAAAATAGGGTAAGAATCTCGGAATTAAGGAAAATCGGCTGTAAACCCGTATAAACCTTTTTTTTTTCATTCTAAAACTTGTCGCAAAACCTACTTACGATAGCATGGACGCGACTTGGAGATAACTAAGGGGATAAAGTTCACTACAACTTTTGCTTGAAACATTTTTTAATATCTCAAACCGTTTTTGAAATACAGAGCGATGAGCGTTCAGTCTTTCACTATGAAAGATATCATTCAAGTTCAACCTACAACCTGTAGTCTCTGTCACAAACACGTCGTATAGAGCCCCTTAATTATTGAAAAATATATAGAAATATCTCAAAAACGGTTTGAGGTATAAAAAAAATTTTCAGACAAAAGTTATAGAGAATTTTACCCCTACAATATTTATAATAAATACAAATTAAATTTTACAGGGCACGAGATATTTGCCCAAAAATTCCTAAAAAACGATTTTTTGACCTTTGACCTTAGGTATCTACAAGACGCGTCCATGCTATTGTAAGTAGGTTTTGCGACAAGTTTTTGGATGTTAAAATACAGGTTTGTACAACTTTAGAGCCTATTAATCTTGAATTCAGAAGTGAAACCACTAAGATGTCTGGACATTAAATTTTGCAAATCTGACCTCGGATTGGTAATCAGAGACCCTAAAAACTACCCTAAACTAATTTTATTGTAATATTGTTGTCATTACTATGTAAAAAATAATCTGATTTGAAAAAATGATGTGTCAAAAAATGGGAAGAGACCTTTAAAATGAGTTATCACATGATACCCTTTTGTATTTAAACTTGTACAAGTGATATTGACCCCGGCTTAGGGGTTGAAACTGCAGCCTGACTGATAGGTGTAAAATGTAAATAAATATAAGTTAACAGACTTTTTTTGTATTGTATACAGGATCTTTGAACATGAATTTCTGTGCAGTTATTACTCCATTGCACTTTGTTTCCCATTTACAATTTTCAAATACTTATCTGTTGCCCCCAGGAACAATTTAGGGAGAGAAAACCCTAATATACTGTATGATTTTAGTCTTTGGGTATAACTATATGGAATACTTTTCGATAAGTATACTGAGACTTCCATAATCTTATTTATAACGAGTTTATGTATCAAGAATATTCCGATAATTAACCCTAACCATAAATATCATATAGGTGTTTTTGTTTTGTGATACATATGGTGCTTTATACATGGTGAGTTTTTTTAATGATCAGTATGGGCATCTCGGAAACTAGCGGAGATAGAGCAATAGATAATTTGGGAAAGATTTGCAGTTTTACTGGCTCAATTTAATGACACCTTCGGATTTTCGTAAAAAGTCATGGCTTACTAGATATTCTGAAAAAACGAAATTCTGTCAACTTAGTCAAATCCCTCTAGCTTCTTTGTTTTTGATTTAATAAAAAAACTGTAAATATCAAAATTGAATTATATCCCGAATATGATTGTCATGTCCTAGTTTCAGTAACAGCTCTCGTTTTAGAGATATGACACAAACCTATTTTTTTTAATGGAAACCATTGTTGGCTATGACCTCAAAAAATCGGTCATTTTTAGAGTTATTCAACGATATAATACTCGATATAGTTATTCATAATAATAACGGAGTTATGGACGCTTTTCTCTCTTATTTTCACTTTTAACGTAGGTAGCCATGAAAAAGATTGTTTTCACTTTGACGTTTCCTCATTTGAGAGTCATTCCATTAGTAGTGCTGAACTGACAGTCGATTTTGGCAAGTTTTCGTGATAAAATGGAATATGCTAACGAAGAAAAACTGAATATGGTGGAATGTTATTATCATATGCCATAAAAATTCAGTTCGTGCAGCTCAGGAATACTTTCATAGATATTTTAATCGTCGTCAACCTGCTCTATGTACATTTAAGAGGCTTTACGATAGTTTACGCAGATATGGATCTTTTACTAAACCACCAAAGGAACGTAATCAAATTTACGAAGCAGCACAAATAAATGTTTTGGTAATGGTAAATCAAAATGCATCTACATCAACTCGTGAGATTGCGGCAGAAGCGGGCACATCTCAACGAACTGTAGTTAAGGTACTGAAATCGCAGAAGTTCCACCAGTATAAACTTTCAGTTTCTCAAACTTTGTGCCTTGTCAATCCACAGTTTCCATTAAAGGTGTTATGGTCAGGTGAAACTAGATTTACTAACTGCGGTATGTTCAATTGACGCAATGAGCATATCTGGGTTAAAGAAAACCCTTTCCATGTACAACAAAGACGACCCCAGATAAAATTTGGTTTTAATGTTTGGTGTGGTATCATAGGGTCTACTATTCTGGGGCCTTTTATCTATGACGAATCACTTACTGGGGAGCGCTATTTGCATTTCTTGCAATACACTTTCAAGACATGTTGCATAATTTGAATTTGAGAACTCTTTTAGAAATTGAGTGGTTCCAACATGATGGAGCACCTGCTCATAACTCGTTATTAGTAAGACAACACTTAGGTAATATCTATCCAAAGTCTTGGATAGGAAGAAATGGCCCACGCGAATGGCCACCTCGGTCTCCCGATTTGGCAGTTATAGACTTCTATTTAAGGGGGGCGCTAAAAAAACAAATTATACAAAAGAAAGTATGAGACAGTTGGTGACCTAAGGGAGGCGGTATTACAAGCAATTGAAAAAATTGATAGGAGGTCTGTAAGGAAAGCGGTAATGTCAATCTCAAAAAGATGCAATTTTTGTCTAAATAACAATGGTGGACTTTTCGAACATAAATTGTAACCATTATTATTATGTACTTTAATTTCTTAAGTTTTCAGTAAGTACCTACTTATTTAGTTTTTTCGTTATATCTGATACACCTAATAAAAAAATCGTCCAATGTTTTTTGGAAAAGTTATTAATAAATCAATCTATTTCATGGCTACCTACGTTAAAAGTGAAAATACAGAGAAAAGCATCCATAACTCCATTATTTTTATGAATAACTATATCGAGTATTATATCGTTGAAAAGCTCTACAAAATGTCCGATTTTTTGAGGTCATAGCCAACTATGGTTTCCATTCAAAAAAGATAAGTTTGTGTCATATCTCGAAAACGAGAGCTTTCACGCAAAACGAGGACATCACAATCATATTCGGGATACAATTCCCATCAATTTTGATATTACGCTTTTTTATGAAATCAAAAACAAAGGAGATAGAGGGATTTGACTAAATCGACCGAATTTGGTTTATTCAAAATATCTAGTAGGCCATGACTTTTTACAAAAATCTGAAAGTGTCATTATATTTGGCCAGTAAAACTGCAAATCTTTCCCAATTTAACCATTGCTCTATCTCTGCTAGTTTCCGAGATCCCCATACTGATCATCAAAAAAAAAACTCACCCTGTATGTAGGCAATATATATTAATGTTGTAAGGAATGTTCTAAAGAACACGTTGTTTTGAAAATAAAAACTCTATGTATCGGAATTCACTAAACATCTGATAGGTATTATCAGATTATAGTTCTAATGAGACCAATATCCTACATCTACATACTTCTAATCAAAAATGTATTGTGAATAAGTTGGTTACCTGACAATCGTTAAGTCGCTGAAGAAATAGTCAGATGACCCTTAAGACACAATAAAATGTATGCCTTATGCCTTTGTAAAACCTTGTTTTGGCCACATTTACTAATTTAGTTTTATCAATATTGCATATCTACATCTATCTATATTTAGCCAGTTTATTTCTACTAAAAATTTGTGATTATTTTGCCTGCTCATTAGGATTTTCTCTCCTGATTCTTCTTAAATTCTTGCTTTGATATAATTATTATTGTTTGTCAAACAGACCTGATTAATTTTCCATCCCAAAGCCAGTTAGAGCCCACAATCGCAAACAACCCGGTTTTTAATTCTGAGCTGCGTTAAATGCTGTTCAAAATAGCTTCTACCTGGTTTCATGTAGAGATGGATTTTATATAACAATTGTGTTAAACAGGAAAAACCTCGAATGTCTGAAAATCATTAATTATTGTTTCTATTAACTGGACTATTTAGAATATTTTCTATCTCCCTACCCTCAAAATCCCCTGAACTATAATGTTTATCAGCATCCAAGGGATTAGTTCGGGAGCCGTTAAATTCTTGATAGAGACGGAAGATCTTAGTTGACAATTTCGCCTGAATTTAACACGTACGATGGCGGTTAAATAAACGCACTAAACCGTGTAATGCGATTCTAACGAATGCGCAAATGTGACGGTAAGCCTAATCAAAGCCGCCTCTGGATGTTCGGCGTGTTGGCGAAAAGGCCGCAAAATTTGATCGAGGTTTGATATTTCGCAGAGCTGATCTAATTGCTATTCCAACTTTGTTGCTTGTACGGGTTTTTCGGCTCCCTTTACGAATCAGTCGGTATCGGTTTGTCTTTGTCGTGTAAACGTGTCATTTGATCGTGTCCTACACGTATCCGAACAACGAGTTTTAATTCGGTTTGGACATTGTTAAGAGTATCGGTTTCCGGTATGTGATTCCATGTCAGGAATTACTGGTGAGCCGTTAAGCCATCAGTGTTGAATTGCCCATTAACAAGAATTAGAATTACCTGCAATAAATTTACATAAAATCGAATACTGAATTTGTAACAATAACCACCCGAATATTAATTTCCATAATTTCAGGATTGAATTTAAACAGAACAACGATGTCAAATTCTTGGACTCAACAATCATTTTAGTGGAAAGAAAATACCACTATTCAATAGTTCTCAAACCATCCGATTCCGATATTATGATAAGGGTTGCCACCTTTTTTTAAAGTAAATAAAGTACATTTACTATTCAAGGTAAAAAATAAAGTACAACACTTTCATTCTTTACTAAATTTAGGGATGACCTGTTTCTTTCATCCCGTCACTGAGACTTTTTCAGAGAAAAAACTATGGCTGTAAATGCTGAAGTGGCGGGAAATGACAGCTAAAATGACAATATTTTATATATATTTATATGATCATTACCTCTTAAAAAAATTCTTATTAAAAAAAATGTTTAGAATGAACTTGTGCCTCCAAGTGAAGAAATTTCTTCAAACACAATATCCATTAGAGTGGATCGAAAAAAGGCATTTTTCTCAGATCTTCTTCTAATAGCAGTCAAACTTTATCTGACACCCTAACTAAAATTTTTGCAAAAGATGTTTCCAATTAAATGAGAACTTCCGCTCGAACCTCGAGAAAAATCCCTTTTTTGCATGTTTTATCGAATTTTTTAATCGTTTTCCCCCAATATTTATTGAAATATCCCCTAAAAAATATTTTGCCCCGAGGGATCTCAACAAATATATTATTACGTAAATTATGTTTGCATAGACTTAACCAAATAAGGGGTGTAAAATATATTTCAGCTCATTTTTCAGCTACCTTTTGGGTATTTTCAAAATTCTCCTCCAAATATAAACTTGTATTCAGTTAAATCTACCAACTCTTGAATGCTGTGCTTATGAAGTTTCCTTCGATCAAAATACGGCTCACCCAGATAAATCCACCAGGAACAATTATGCAGCAGGTTTGGTGAGACACCTTTTTCAATAATTATTAATGACTTTAAATGACATTAATAATAATATTTATTTCAAATAAAAATATTATTACTCTTTTTGAAGGTGTAATAATATTTTAACTGTTGTAACCTGTCGGCTCAATGCAGTTTTTGATAATTAGAAGAAAATGTGTTTGTTTTAGTTTTAAAGTAATAATAACATTCATATGCATTACTTCTTTAAAATATTAGTAAATATTTAATAATAAAATAAAACAATTTAAAAAAAATATATAACCGACTTCCACCTATAACTAAAAAGCTACAAATAATTACAACAAAATACAACTTTAGCAAATAAATAACACATTCAATGTTGTTAGGTACCTACCCAGGAAGTAAAAAATGTAAACATTAGAAGGTGCTCATTCTGTACAAATTAATTACCTGCCAATCTAGTATATTTTTGTAGTCGGTGTCAAGCAAATTTAAAATCCTTCATTGCGTACTTATCTACTACTTCATCAAACATGATGAAATATACTAGATTGGTGGGTAATTAATTTATACAGAATGAGCACCTTTTAATGTTTACATTTTTTACTCCCTGGGTAGAACAACATTGAATCTGTTATTAATTTGCTAGAGTTGTATTTTGTTATAATTATTTTTAGCTTTTTAGTTATAGGTGGAAGTCGGTTATATATTTTTTAAAAATGTTTTATTTTCAACTTTTTAGTTTTTTTGAACTCAGGTAGTTTTCATTCTTTATTTTTTATTTTGTATGTATAACCTTAATAGACAGGACCAGGTAACATCAAAAGCCTCAACATTACACAATGATACATTTTCATTTAAATTGACAGGTAAATGTTTACGAATAAAATCTACTAGTACGCGTTGACCTAATAAGCTCAAAATATATTTATGCCTTATGGACCACGCCATGTAAACTTTTTTCAACTTTTTTTCACAACTCTGTATAACTATATATAATTCCACTCCACCCTATGTACATACGACTGCCCACGGACAAGCATAAATGTCTTAGCTGCCTTCTGTAAACTATAGAACGGAGTAGAATCCATCCCATATTTACGGAGTCAAATCCATCCTATATTTCAACCATAATATATAACTCCTTGTGGTCTACCTCATAAATTATTTCATTTTTCACATTTTATATTATCGCCCTGTGTAACATTAATTCCTCTCCACACTTTATGCAACTTCTTATGTGCTATAAAATAAATAATTTTTTAATCACACTGTATAAATATAATTTAATTTCAGCATATATTTCAACCATCCTGCATATGATTTGTTTACGTCCATATCATATAACAGTTTTTTAATCACCCTATATAACTTTAATATCACATTTTTTCCAACATTTTTATACCACCAATCGTTCACTCCACCCTATACGCCATACATCCTGTATAGACAGCTGAACGGCAATTCCTTCTATCACTTTACTTTGTGATTTTGTTTCCTATAACTAAACATCCTGTGTATAAACCCACCAAATAGCAATTTAGATTGACATGTGTTGTAACTGAATTTTCTATTAGGCCGGGAGAATGTGACAACCAAAAGCACCGTCTTCGCAAAATGGAAAAAAATTAATTTAAATAGGTATTTGCCGGGTATACAAACAATACGAGCTTGGTACTCACTGATTTAAGGAGTCGAAAACACTATGCCTTACTACCTATATACTTGAGATATAGATAGAAAATTTTCAAATTCGCAATTAAAACTTCCAGTACCTAAAATTCCCGCACTATTACTTTGGAATTAAAATATTTATGAGGAAATGTCCGTTATGTCATTTCGATGAAATTTTTGATGAGAATTTTGGAATTTTCGGAGATTTTCTGCAAAACTGCAAGCTGCACGTCGCAGAAAAGTATATGAGATCACCTAGAGATCTTCCTTAATAGATTAAACGTTGAAAACCTATATACATCCATAAGGAGTTTTCGAAAAATCGACCAATAAGTTAGGGATATTGGTCGATTTCCATGCACGCATGTGTTCATTCACAAATTTCTTCACTTTACCAATAGAATTCTTTTCCCAAATCTGAAGTTTCACCAATTAGGATATATACTCTATAAAACAAGAACATATTCATACAAAACGGTTCACCACAGGAGAAGAATTCAGGTAACATACATACAAAAAAAATACGCGACGAATTGATAACCTCCTCCTTTTTGGAAGTCGATTAAAAATGAAGCTTCCATTCTGAAATATTTGACTTTGTGAAAAATCTATTTAAATGACGTATAGTGTGCCACTAGAGCTAAAATTAATAGTTTAGATTCAATTCACATCTTATTGACATTCATCCTGTTTGTCTCCAAAACAATACAGAGAATATTTCATTATGCACGTTTAATAACAGCATTATTAATTATACAATGTAGCTTTCAAACTCCTAGTAGAATTTATATCGTAATCACCAAATTGTGGATCCGCTAACGTACATTCATCGAGACTAAGCTGGCTCAACTGCTCACGGCTGAGTTTAATTTGTAACTGCATATTTTTTAGATCGTCCGTTCTCAATTCGTGGATTTCCTCAACAGCTTGTTTCCATTGGTTTTTGAAATAGCATTTCGCACTTTGAACTTGTTCGAACTTTTCCTCCAAAACTTTCAGTTCGTTTAATAACGTAGTCGTTTGAGCTTTAGTTAACACCGATGTTTCAAAATTCGCAAGCTTTTCTCTCTGTTTATTAACAATTTTCTTCAGTATTTCGTTATCTCTTTCAGATTTACTAAGAGCTTCAATAATCTCCTTCGTATTATCCTCAGAATATTTCTTCCAATTAATTCTGAAAATGTCAGCATACAAACTGGATCCATTTGCATTTCGATTTATGCATTTTTCAGTTTTCAAGGTGTTCAATCTAGATCTTAATTCGTCTTGTAGTCCTTCACACTTTGCTATAGTTTTCTGCAATTTTTCCTCTAACTTCATCTTCTTTTCGTTCCAATCGGCCTGCAATTTTTCAATCTCCATTTGTTTCATTTTTTCTATTTCCTCTTTAAACCGATCTTGTTCTTGGACCTTCCACAGCTCCAGATCTGTTATTTCTTTCACCGTGATGACTTCATCAAGAACTATCGGCAGAAGGTATAAGCTTTCATACTCTTCAGAATCACTGACGTTACATTGTCTCATAACAACTTTCACACCGACTTTTGCTAGGGGTTCTAGAGTTCGAAGACCTTTAAGAAGAATCTCGTAATCTATGCTGTAGTCTTTTAAACAGTTGACACTGAAGTCGTGCTCTTCACAGAAGCATTTTTCTCTTTCGTCTGCAAGAACAATTCTTGGAGGCCAAATATTGAGCAGCTTCTGTATTTTCGCCTCGGTGGATATGTAACCCATCTTGACCACTAGATTGTTCAGAAGAATTTGTTCACCAACTTTGCTGTTGATTTCTGTGAAAATCGTGATGCAGCTAGCAGCTTTTGGGTGCAAAAATTTGAACATAATTTTCGTTTGGGGTGGAGTAGTCTTCCAGATTAGATATGTTAGGGCTATCTCTAACACGTACTTCTGGTAAACATCTAGTGGGGGTTTTGGAGATATAGGAACATCTTTGATTACCGTATCAACAGATTTTGTTACGAACGGTTTTATGATGTCTCCTTGACTTTGATCTTCAACCTCGAAAATTATCTTATGCTCTGGTTGCTCAACAGGGACTGATTCAGCTCTAGAAGCTGTTGAGTAGACTGTTTTCGTTTTGGATCTTAAAATATTGTTGTCTTCATCGTTGTCCAAATCTTCTTCAATCCATATTTGAATTTGAATGTAAGGAGACTTTTCTGATGAATTGAACGGTACAATTCCATTTGGTGAAGGAAACTTGAAGAAGCATTTGGACTGCTTGACGTTGAAGGCATCATCAAGAGCATGACTAGTAACTCCTAGCTTATCCGAACCACATACAAAACTAATAGTGATGCTCTGTGAAGTCAAGAATTCTTCTAAAATCCCTTTGGTTGACATCAGTTTGACTACAATTTTTTCGTTAAGATTAATAGTATCATGTAACTCCTTTTGGAATGTTTTGGTCTTGATGGCAATGCCTAAGAACTTGAAAGACAAGAACGAACTTTTTCGTATTTGCTGAAAAACTAATATCTCCGGTAGAAGAGCATCAAGGTTGACGACTCTTTCGACGAATAGGTTTAACTGAAACAGAGAATAATCGTCAGCCTCTCCGATTTGAATGTGACCGTCTTCGAAGTATTTCAACGGAAACTTGCTTTGCAATGGATCTTCACCAGGAGCTGCTGTGTCTTCTTCTGAAATATACGGCATCGAGGCTAAGGAGTTGCAAGCTTCGAGCTCGTTCAAAAGGTGATCTCGTATGGCTAGTGAGAGATATAGTTCCGGATGAGATTTCTTTTTGTCGCCTTGACAGCCGATCAGCTTGTGCCAAGTGAAGTTGATATCTTGGTTAGCTTGCTTTTGGGAAATCACCTGAGCCGTTCGCAGACTTAATAGAGCGAAGCCTACTCTTTCTCGCCTGTTGTGAGAATCAGTTGTTATGCACTCTACTCGTAGAGGTTGGTTTGCACTCCTGATTTTCCGCAGTTCTTTTTTCTCGATTTCCCAAACGAGTTCAGTGTTGAAACATGGGCTTTCTTCTCCTGGTACTTTATCCGACTCTGAAACAAGAAATATCTTAGTTAATTCATTAACTATTTGCAGCACTTTGAGACATCTAAATGACGTTTAGGTTTCATATTTATAAATATATTTTTACAAAACCGATTTCAAAAAAAAACTTAACTAAAAAGCATGAAACGATTTTTTACTACCACAATTAAATACTTTTTCTGAAGTCGGTGCCACTTCCCAAATTATTTGCACTTTACTTTTTAGTTAATTTTTTTTGAGGCGGTTTTTGTTTGTTTTTTTTTAATGTATTTTACAATTTTTAGTGATGCAATGGTTTAATTAGTGCAGTTATCAAATCTAATTAACTTTTTCAATATTGCGTAAAATAAGGTTATTTTACTTTTAGCATCATTTATTACTTTGACCAATCTCGTTTACTGTTACTGAATAGAATAATTTGTTTTCTAAATATGTACCTATATGTATTAACAAAATTTTGCATATGGTTCTAAGTTAGGTGGATCACTATATTGCAGATGATTTGGGTATCATCATTCTTTAGTTCTGTTAATTATACTGACATTCATTTAATAGTCTTCTCTCCACGAAATCTTAAAATAAATTATTTTACAGTTTTAAATGATATAGGATAATAGGACGCAGTTTTCAATTTTATAAAATTTGAATTATAAATAAAAGTGAGGGGACTTAAACTTATATTTTTTATCAAACCTAGTACCTATACAATTTGAAAAATTGATATGAATATGTACATAAGATTTTTAGTGTTTTGGCATAATTAGATGTATCTATATACTATTATAAAATTGTAGTTGTCTGTTTGTTTGTTTGTTTGTTTGTTTGTTTGTTTGTTTGTTTGTTTGTTTGTTTGTTTGTTTGTTTGTTTGTTTGTTTGTTTGTTTGTTTGTTTGTTTGTTTGTTTGTTTGTTTGTTTGTTTGTTTGTTTGTTTGTTTGTTTGTTTGTTTGTTTGTTTGTTTGTTTGTTTGTTTGTTTGTTTGTTTGTTTGTTTGTTTGTTTGTTTGTTTGTTTGTTTGTTTGTTTGTTTGTTTGTTTGTTTGTTTGTTTGTTTGTTTGTTTGTTTGTTTGTTTGTTTGTTTGTTTGTTTGTTTGTTTGTTTGTTTGTTTGTTTGTTTGTTTGTTTGTTTGTTTGTTTGTTTGTTTGTTTGTTTGTTTGTTTGTTTGTTTGTTTGTTTGTTTGTTTGTTTGTTTGTTTGTTTGTTTGTTTGTTTGTTTGTTTGTTTGTTTGTTTGTTTGTTTGTTTGTTTGTTTGTTTGTTTGTTTGTTTGTTTGTTGTTTGTTTGTTTGTTTGTTTGTTTGTTTGTTTGTTTGTTGTTTGTTTGTTTGTTTGTTTGTTTGTTTGTTTGTTTGTTTGTTTGTTTGTTTGTTTGTTTGTTTGTTTGTTTGTTTGTTTGTTTGTTTGTTTGTTTGTTTGTTTGTTTGTTTGTTTGTTTGTTTGTTTGTTTGTTTGTTTGTTTGTTTGTTTGTTTGTTTGTTTGTTTGTTTGTTTGTTTGTTTGTTTGTTTGTTTGTTTGTTTGTTTGTTTGTTTGTTTGTTTGTTTGTTTGTTTGTTTGTTTGTTTGTTTGTTTGTTTGTTTGTTTGTTTGTTTGTTTGTTTGTTTGTTTGTTTGTTTGTTTGTTTGTTTGTTTGTTTGTTTGTTTGTTTGTTTGTTTGTTTGTTTGTTTGTTTGTTTGTTGTTTGTTTGTTTGTTTGTTTGTTTGTTTGTTTGTTTGTTTGTTTGTTTGTTTGTTTGTTTGTTTGTTTGTTTGTTTGTTTGTTTGTTTGTTTGTTTGTTTGTTTGTTTGTTTGTTTGTTTGTTTGTTTGTTTGTTTGTTACCTCATCACGTAAGAACTACTGAACTGATTTTGATGAATCCTTTTTTATTGCAATGCCTATAGTCTGACTTAAAACCTGGTAGACATTTTATCTCCCTTAATTGACAGAAACGGCAGATATCGCGAAAAAACTTCTACTATGTTTGGTAAAAGAATTACTCAATTATTATTATACAGGGTGTTCTGTAAATAGGAAATTTAGTGCGGAGTAGAATTACATGGATTTAATAATCAAAAAAAGTTATATTGATTGGGCATATACCAAGTGGTTGAAAATGGGTAGAAATTTATAACGTTTGGATAAAAAAATCTTAGAAAAAAATGTTCTATGTAAGCAGTTAGGATCTTTGAATTATGTTCAGAAGATATTAAAGTTATGAAATGGGTGAAAGAAATGTGAGAAGCAGTTGTTTATAGAGGATTGTTGAAATATAAGATGGGGTCGAATATAGTTTATGGTGTGGTTAAAAACTTGTTTTATATCCACAAGTATTTGCATATATAGGATGACTGAAATATATAGCGGAGTATAATTACAGCTGTACTGGTGAGTTTAAAAAATATTATAAAGAATTGTTATGATCTACAAGCTGTTTCATTTACCGAATGGTTGAAATATAGGGCGGAGTGGAATTCTAAGGATACAGGGTGGTACAAAAATGTTATATTGTGTGGCAAATAAGTAATTGCATATAAAAGGTTATTGAAATATAAAGTGGTGTAGAATTATACAGTTTGGGTAAAAAATGCTAGAAAAATTTTGTTATAAAGCAGTTGCATATAGGGAGTACCTGAAATATGAGGTCAGGTAAAGTTATAGTTATACAGTGTGATTCAAACAAGGTTAGAAAAAGTTGCAAATGCTTTAAATGAAGTGTGGAGAGAAATTATACTTTATAATGTGGTTATAAAAATATAGCGTGGCTCATAATCAGTTGCATACATAGGATAGTTGAAATATAGGGTGGAGAAGTGTTATAGTAAAGTATTTAAAAAATATTATATTGGTTGACCAATAAGCAGTAGCGTATACAGGGTAGTAATACAAACAAGGTGATTAAAAAAAATTATGAACAAAATTGTTATAAGGTGCACTTTTGGTGAAATTTATTTTCTACATTGATGGATTTATGGTTATACAGCGAAGTACAAAAAATGTTATACTGGGTGGCCGATAAGTAGTTGCATATACAAGGTGGTTAAACAGGTTGGATAAAAATATTTTGTAGGAGAAAACATGAGCTGTTTCAGATATGCAATATCAGAAACATGGATCGAAGTAAAATTATAGTTATACAGTGTGATTAAAACAATGTTAGAAAAAGATGCATAAGGACTTGCCGTTAGTGTGAAACATATTCAGGATTAGTGGATTTATAGTTAAGTAGGATGGCATAAAAAATGTCAGAAATAATTGTTATATATCATAGACCATAAGCAGTTAAATAGCTGAAATATAGGGTGGAGTAGAGTTATAAGTAGGCATTAAAAAAAGCTATATTTTGTGACAAATAAACAGCAGCATATACAGAATGGTTGTACTATATGGTGAAGTAGAGTTAGTTGTACAAGGTGATTCAAAAAAATTCCGATAAAATTGTTATATAGGGTGGCACATAAGGACTTGCAGTTGGTGTGAAACATATTTGGGATTAGTGCATTTATAGTTAAGTAGGGTCTTTAAAAAAAATTTGGAAAAATTGTTATATAGCATAACCCATATGTTTCCTAAGTTATTTCTCTTTCTAAAAATTGGTAGATTCCGTACGCGGGTGAAACCGCGGGTAACGGCTAGTTTCTATATATAATTGTTTGATATGAATTTTAGATATTTTATAAATTAAAGGCATTTTAATTTTAAGCAAAATTCATATTTGCCGACAAAACTGTATACGAGATACAGTTGAAAAAGTGACACGTTGTAATTACAGTATACGTTTCTGATCATGCAAATCTTTTTATGAAGAACAACATTTTCTCTAAATACTATTCATACAAACGTTTTCCGTATGAATCCAATTTATGAAGACACGCTATATATAGAGACAAACTCAATAATTAATACCAGCAACTCCACCAAAACTTACTGCATAAGAAAGTCGTAAAAAACGTTTTTGGCAATTTTCTAAAAAAAGGTACAAGCTATGTTATTGAAAACAATAAGGGACCACTTCGTGATCTCCAGGAACAGGACCTAGTATAAACAGCCGAAATTCCTTGCGAGTAATGGCTGCACAAACTTAAAAAAACATAGATACAGACGAATTGAGAACCTCCGTCATTTTGAAGTCGCTTAAAAATACAATACAATCATTTAATAGGATGAGGGCAGACTATTTTACTGTTTGTTTTGAATTTTGTTTTTCTCTGTATAACATGGCCGAATTATCAAATTGTGTTTTATGACCCGGATTCAAATACTCGTCTGACTATGTAATGTTTATGTTGATTTATTCGTACACTTAAGGGTCTAGTTGTTTCTGCTACACAAAATTTATTATACCTACTCAGAAAGAATTTTATAAACGCAATTTTTTGAGGTTAGATTTGTCTTTTTTTTGTTTTCTACATAACTCATATTAGTGTAGTCTTTAATGCTCTCTCTTTAAATACTGAATTAATTTGGTCGATAATTGATGAAAATTCATAATGACAATTTGGTCTATCTTACAGACTCTTGACAACAACACCACATCGGGATAGCTCATAAGTAACTTATCATTGTAGCTTACTGAAATAAGGCAGTCATCAAAACTTGTTTGTCTTTAAAAACCTCTAGTAATATGGTGACGCTCTGTTAAAGGCAACCTTGTGTAAAATAAACTGGAAACTCTACTAGTTTTGAAAATAGACCAAATCATACAGGGTGTTCCTAAATTGGAGGTACAAACGAAAAGGGGAGATTCCTTGAATAGTTTTAGGAAGAAAAAGTCCCATAAACATGGGTCCGCAAACGTTTCGTTTTCAAGATACAGAGTGTTAAAGTTTAAATTTTTTTCAAGTTTTTTTCTCATAGTATCTGCACTTCACAAGATATTCAAATGAAATTTGGCATAGATATTACAATTAAGAGTTTACACCTTGTGACATGCCAATTTCGATTGCAAATCTACCGGGTGATATTTTTTCGGGAACACTGTCCACTGTTGTCCTTCAGAACTTTTTTTTTTGGTGAGCCACTGATACTTTCAAAAATGGTAAAGAAGAGCTTTGTTGTTATACCAAACTTTATGTTCTCTTGTAGTTTTGTCGTATCTACTACCGGTTTCGAGAAACACATTTTGAATGATTCTCTTGAAATCCTCAGAAAATTCCGAATTGTCATAGAAATCTAGTTACCTACCTAGTAGGCTGTGGTGAATGAATACATTTATTGTTAGTTTTGACACATCAAATTAAACTCCTGTGTTTTGAAAATTAAAGATGGTTGCATTTTAATATCAAAACATTCCGAATTTTACGAATTCCGGAATGGCTAACATGCATTTCATGTATGGTCTGGCAAATGGTAATCCAAGAGAAGCTAAGCGTCTTTACATGGAACGCTATACCGATAGAGTGATGCCTGGTCATCGGATGTTCTCTGATATTCACAGGCGTCTTTCAGAAACTGGATCTTTTTCTGCGAAAAATATTAATGCAGGTAGACCACGAAGTGTGAGAACACCACGACTCGAAGAGGCAGTGCTGAACGAAATAGAAGAACATCCAGGAACCAGTACAAGAAAAATTAGTGTTACCTTAAATACAAGTCATCAAGTTGTTTGGCGGATCTTGCGGGATTCTTTTCTCTATCCTTATCACATTTAGAGGGTGCAGGCGCTCTTGCCTCGAGATTGTCATCCAAGAATTATTTTTTGTCAGTGGTATCTCAACAGACTATTGAACAATCCTCATTTTGATTGCCAAATCCTATTCACTGATGAAGCCTGTTTCTCAAGGACTTCAATCATAAATTTTCATAATGAACACATATGGGCTGAGGAGAATCCACATGAAATTGCAGAAGCTTATTTTCAAGAGGAATTTTCATTAAATGTGTGGGGTGGTAATATTGGCGATTATTTGATTGGTCCTTTCTTCTTGCCAGGGCGACTTACTGGTCAATCATACACACATTTTTTAGTGAACGATTTGCCCTTGTTATTGGATGATATACCTCTTATGATGCGACGTGAAATGTGGTTCATGCACGACGGTGCTCCTGCTCATTCTTAACGTTTGGCTAGGGAGTATTTGAACGAAAATTATGTAAACAAGTGGATTGGACGAGGTGGACATCAGCCATGGCCCGCCAGATCCCCAGATTTAAATAGTTTAGATTTCTTTCTATGGGGCCATCTGAAATCTCTAGTGTACATAACGCCAGTGAATACCGTAGACGAACTGAGAAATCGTATAATAGGCGAGTTTGATACAATTAGGAATACTCCAGGAGTGTTTGAAAGAGTTCGATCGTCTATGTGAAGAAGAACAGAAGCTTGTATAAGGTTTGGGGGAGGACATTTTCAACAATTGCTGTAGTTTAGTTCCTTTGTTGTTATTTAGTTTTTTATTACGATTGGTTTTTGAGTTGTACGTTTCTTGCAGTAATACATTTTTTTTGATGATTATACCAGTTTGTCGAATCTTTAAGAATCATTACTAGTTTAATAATTAAAAATTTTTTTTCTCGAAATCGGTAGTAGATACGACAAAACTACAAGAGAACATAAAGTTTGAAATAACAACAAAGCTTTTCTTTACAGTTTTTGAAAGTACCAGTGGCTCACCAAAAAAAAGTTCTGAAGGACAACAGTGGACAGTGTTCCCGAAAAAATATCACCCTGTAGATTTGCAATCGAAATTGGCATGTCACAAGGTGTAAACTCTTAATTGTAATGTCTATGCCAAATTTCATTTGAATATCTTGTGAAGTGCAGATACTATGAGAAAAAAACTTGAAAAAAATTTAAACTTTAACACTCTGTATCTTGAAAACGAAACGTTTGCGGACCCATGTTTATGGGACTTTTTCTTACTAAAACTATTCAAGGAATCTCCCCTTTTCGTTTGTACCTCCAATTTAGAAACACCCTGTATATACCTCATTGCTGCATACATAAAAATCAATACCAAAATACATCAAATGTAACATACAAACATATGTCTACACAAAAATTCATTATCACTCTTCTAAAAATAGTTAATAATTAATTACAACGAACGGAATAAATTTATTTTTTTTTTGTATGGCCTATGTCATCATCATTCTTTTGAGTGGGCATCAAAAGGTGATGTAGCGTACGATGTGCATCATTCATTAAATGAAATGAAGTACATCATTTGACACTTTCCGTAAAAGATTAACCAATCTAGCGTACGAAAAAAACATTATTCATCTTTATATATAGATACGTCACACGGTCATTAATAAGGCGACACGGCTTAAAATATTGTTTTGATGTATCGCATTGACATAAGTTGGCCGTATGCATTAAGGGCTCCTGATGATAACGGAAAATCTTGACACTAATTTGATAGATACATACATGGAGTTTTTCTTGATTATAAACAGATATAAAACATTAAATAATTTGGTCAAGTGCGAGTTGGACTCGCATACTTAGGGTTCCGTACTGCCTTCAAGATTCGAATATTCCAGTTTCAGACAAGCAGGGAATGAGTGCATTTTCTTATATTTACCATAATATATTTTAAAGGAAGCGTTTTAATTTATAAAGAATATACACTTTGATTTTCCACACATAGACTTTTTATTTTATCCGCTTTAGGATTCGCTTGATTTTTATCACAATACATATGTATTTAATTTTCTAATTTGGCCCCCAAAAAGTAACATTAGAGTTTTATTTTACTAATGAACTTTCAGAGATGCCTTTTATAATCTACTGTCTGAGTTTTGAGGCTCTGTAGATTGGAAGAAAAACGGCAAAATAGGTCAAAGTTTAAATTATAAATTATTAAATCTGTTATTCAAATTATTTAAAAATATAAATAAAACATATTTTTCAAATTTTAAATAGTGTAGTTTCTAAAGAGGGAATTAAGTCGATGTTTAATATTTTTGTTAATATCTTTTATACAAATGATTTAAAAATATGATATATTTGTAATTCACATAATGAGCCTTTTATCTGATATATTACATGATGCGTTTGAAAATTGAATCTTTATTTTCCATTTAATTGAATAATTTGTCCCTAAAATTACTATGGGGGTTTTCTAATAGTTTATTTCCGTAATTTGGCCTCCAAATAATAGAATTAGTGATTTTTTTCATATTTTTCCTATAAACAAATAAAATAAGGTCTTAGAGTTTGGGGAATAACGGGGAGAATGGGTATTTTTTTTTATATTTTTTTAATATATTTTAAAATATTCATTTTAAAAAAAATTAAAAAAATATATTTGTATTCGTCAATTATAATTTTTTATTTTCCATTTAATTCTATAATTTGCCCCCCAAAATGAATATTAGAGGTTTCTTCTTATTTTTCCAGTAAAGTTCAGGTGAGGGCCTATACTTCCAGGTTTTCAAAATTTTTCAGCTTATGGTTTCGGAGATAAGGGGGGGAATGGGTAAAATTTTTTATATTTTTGTTAATATCTTTTAATTAATTTATTTTTTAAATATGGAAAAAATATATTTGTTTTCTTCATCATGAGCCCTTTTATTTGATATATAACATGCTGGGTTAAACACCATTTTAATTTTAATTAATTAATTAATTGATTTCCATTTAATTCCATAAGTTGCCCCCAAAAAAACTATTAGGGGTTTTTCCTTATTTTTCCAGTAAAGTTCAGGTGAGGGCTATACATCCATTGTTTTTTCAAAATTTTTCAGCTTATGGTTTCGGAGATAGGGGGGGGATGGATAAATATTTTTATATTTTTGGTAATATCTTTTAATTAATTTATTTTAAAAATATGAAAAAAAAAAATTTGTTTTCGTCATAATGAGCCCTTTCATTTGATATATAACATGATGGGTTAAAAACAATTTTAATTTTAATTTTCCATTTAATTCTATAATTTGCCCCCCTAAAATAAATATTCGGGATTTCTCCTTATTTTTCCAGTAAAGTTCAGGTGACGGGCTATACCTCCATTTTTTTTCAAAATTTTCCAGCATATGGTTTCGGAGATAAGGGGGGGGGGGAATGGGTAAATTTGTTTATATTTTTGTTAATATCTTTTAATTAATTTATTTTAAAAATATGAAAAAAAAATATTTGTTTTCCTCGTAATGAGCCCTTTCATTTCATATATAACATGATGGGTTAGTAACAATTTTAATTTTAATTTTCCATTTAATTCCATAATTTGCCTCCCCCCAAAATAAATATTAGGGGTTTCTCCTTAATTTTCCAGTGAAGTTCAGGTGAGGGGCTATACCTTCATTTTTTTTCAACATTTTCCAGCATATAGTTTCGAAGATAAAGGGGGGATGGGTAAATTTTTTTATATTTTTGTTAATATCTTTTAATTAATTTATTATAAAAATATGAAAAAAATATATTTGTTTTCGTCGTAATGAGCCCTTTCATTTGATATATAACATGATGGGTTAGAAACAATTTTAATTTTATATTTTCCATTTAATTCTGTAATTGGCCCCCCAAAATTAAAATTAGAGGTTTCTCCATATTTTTCCAGTAAACTTCAGGTCAGAACCTATAAATCTATTTTTTTTCAAAACTTTACGTTTTATAGTTTCGGAGATAGGGGGGGGATGGGTAAATTTTGGTATATTTTCATTAATATCTTTTTAAATATATATTTTTTAAATATCAAAAAAATATATTTGTGTTCCTCAATATATTACATGATGCGTTTGAAAAATTTTTTATTTTTAAATTTTTATTTAATTCTATAATTTGCCCCCCAAAATTAATATTAATGGTTTCTCCTTAATTTTCCTGTAAAGTTCGGGCAACGCTCTATATTTCCTATTTTTTTCAAAATTTTAGGCTCAGTAGTTTCGGAGATCAGGGGCGGTCGATTTTTTTAGTTTTTCCCCCTAGAAGTACCCCTAAAATCAAAATTTTTTCTTTTACTATATGTACTCCTGATCGGGTCACCAAACTATACATTGATACCAAATTTCAACCTCTTCCGTCCAGTAGTTTAGGAGAAAATGATGTGATGTGACAGAGGCAGAAATCCTGAGTGATATTATAAGGGTATCCGTATATTGTATATACGGAACCCTAAAAATATATATATATATATATATATATATATATATATATATATATATATATAACCGACTTCCCCCTCTAACTAAATAGCTGATAATAATTATAACAAAATAATCTAGCAAATAAATAACACATTCAATGGAAATGCTGTGGAACCTTTGATGTGTCACAAATGTAAAAACACAGTTTTGCACCCTAACACCAAACCGTTTCAAGAGCTCTAAGTTGTCATCATCAAGGAGTAAACCAAACTAAATCGAAATTACAATTTTCTCTAATTTATACCTATAAAAAAATATAAGATATTTATACCACTAAACTATTTCTTGAGTATTTAGTAAAAAGGGTAAATCCCAGGTATCTGAATTCTAAATAAGAGATTTCACAGATCTGTGACCTGTGACAACGGGTTCTGACTGAATATCATTCAGAAAATGACTTTGTGAAGTTTCGCTCTCTTTTCTTTTTCAAACGTCTCTATGTTAAGAGGGAATGTCAACAACTGATATACAAGGAAATTAATCCCAACCATTTTATGTTGTTGACAGTGAAAAGATGTATTACGTAAATATCTAGTGCTAGTATCCTTCCTATATACACCAAACTCTAACTTATTATTATTTATCCTTTCTTAAAAATAATACATCCAAAAATGGTAGAGTACTTTTAAAATCCAGTTCATATGTAAATTTAATACAAAATGCATGACAAAATCATTAAAATTAAACTCATTAGTATTAAATATAGCAAATGTGTGATCCATGTGTCGAATCCATACTCCAGGAAAATACTGGGAGTCATTTTTTGCTTCAACCTGCCAGTGAACAAATTGTCAAGAAACGGCGATTAATTAAAACTTAGAGTTGTTGAAACGGCGTTGAGTGTTTAAATAAAGCTTTGGTTATTTAGAAGACAATTAAAGCTTTGGTGTTAGGGTGCAAAACTGTGTTTTTACATTTGTGACACACCAAAGGTTCCACAGCATTTCCATTATATTACAACAGCTACTTTGAAGAATAGTCTAGAGATACTTTGAAATTGATAAAATGTCTACTTAAGGAATATTCCAAAAATGTTCATGTGTTATAATTAAAGTGACTTGTTTATATATTGCCAGATGAAGATAGATTTGAACCTTATTAATTTAACAAATTTTATGTTTTAATTAAAAATTAACTTAGATGCCATATATTTCTTTGCTGTTATAGTTAAATTCAGAACTAAATTACTTGAGATGAGGCTGAAATTAGCAGCGAATTCTTAGCAGCAAATTCTGAGCAGAAAGTTAGAATAAGCAATGACAAAAAAAAATTATATTTATTTGAATCCAACTTTAAATAGCAATAAACATGAGATACACGACATTATTCAACACATGTGTTGACGAAAACTAAAGCGAAGAAAAATTTGAGGGGTAAAATGGGTTGCTATAGGGGAAACTACCACATAGACAAATAGCCACTTTTTCTGAGTTTTCTCTGAACAACAATAAATACGCTCGCTCCCTTATAAATTATATATTTGATTTTAAAGATATTCTAGAATATTCCTAAAAAAATTCTTGACGATTCTATCGTTGCAATAAAAGTGCAATAAAAATCTACATAGGAAAATAACCATATTTTCTGAGTTTTCTCCAAATAACAATTATTAAATACTCTCGCTCCCTTATAAATATCTATCTATTAGATTTTAAAGATATTCTAGAATATTCCAAGAAAATTCTAGACGATTCAATCGTTGCAATAAAAATCTACATAGAAAAATAAACATATTTTCAGAGTTTTCTCCAAATAACAAATATTAAATACTCTCGCTTCCTTATAAATAGATATCTATTTGATTTTAAAGATATTATAGAATATTTCAAGAAAATTCTAGACGATTCTATCGTTGCAATAAAAATCTGCATAGGAAAATAACCATATTTTCGGAGTTTTCTCTGAATAACACTTATTAAACTCGAATACTTTGGAATTGAGCGGATAAGAAATGCAATGATGACAAGTAGAATGATGGAAAAGTTAAACAAAGGGCAATCAGAAAACTATGCTGCAGAATTTTCTAGACATAGCCAATGAAGGAAAACTGAAATTAAGGAAATACAGATTTTCGGTTACAAGAACACCACCAACAGGCTATTGGTCGACTTTAAAATACTGTATGGAAATTTTCTATTAATGGAAAAAAGAATTGACCGATAATCAGAAAATCGTTACACTCAAAGCTCATTGCTACCAATGAGTAAATTAAAGAACAATAACTATTATTCAGAACATTAAATTATTATAATTTATTCAGTAGTTTTTACATGTTAGTATTTGGAACAATAGTAGAATAGATTTTCTGATCATCGGTCAATTCTTTTTTTCATTAATAGAAAATTTCCATACAGTATTAAAGTCGACCAATAACCTGTTAGTGGTGTAACCGAAAATCTGTATTTCCTTATTTTCAGTTTTTCTTCATTGGCTATGTCTATAAAATTCTGCAGCATAGTTTTCTGATTGCCCATTTTTTAACTTTTCCATCATTATACTTGTCATCGTTGCATTTCTTATCCGCTCTATTCCAAAGTATTGGAGTTTAATAAGTGTTACTCAGAGAAAACTCCGAAAATATGGTTATTTTCCTATGTAGATTTTTATTGCAACGTTAGAATCGTCTAGAATATTCTTGGACTATTCTAGAATATCTTTAAAATCTAATAAATAGCTATTTATAAGGGAGCGAGAGTATTTAATAATTGTTATTTGGAGATAATATGGTTATTTTCCTATGTAGATTTTTATTGCAACCATAGAATCGTCTAGATTTCTTTTAGGAATATTCTAGAATATCTTTAAAATTAAATATATAATTTATAAGTGAACGAGGGTTTTATTAATTGTTGTTCAGAGAAAACTCAGAAAAAGTGGGTATTTGTCTATGTGGTATTTTCCCCTATAGCAACCCATTATATCCCTCAAAGTTTTCTTCGCTTTAATTTACTTCAACACATGTGTTGAATAATGGCGTGTATCTCATGTTTATTGCTGTTTAAAGTTGGCTTCAAATAAATATAATTTTTTTTTCATCATTGCTCATTCTAACTTGCTGCTCAGAATTTGCTGCTAAGAATTTGCTGCTAATTTCAGCCTCATTTATTTGAGTCGTAACAAAATAGTTACAATCATTTTAATTCACCTGAAATTTCTATGTATTAATCACAATGACAATTAAAAAAATTAATTTTCGCAGTAACACCGTGACTACCTATTCCGAAAAATTTCTTAAAGGAAAGGAAGCTTCACAAGAAGTTTTAGCTTATTATTAATCAACAAACAAAAGGTTGTTGTACAAAAACTCAATATTGAACACATCTTTCACTTGCATATCAGACTAAATACAAATTTATACATTATAATATTCAATAGTTTGGTGTCACATTAATAACTCCAATGATATCAGAATATACATCCCCCAACTGCCATATATTTGATGTTCAAAACAAGATGATAATAAAACATCAGTATAAAACGTGTTATTTTGAGGAGAAGCTATCCCATCACGCAAGACTGCTTCATCATAAACTTTGAAATAGCTTGTTATGAAAGTTTCAATAACTTACAGGGAACTGAGAACTTTAACAGAACTGACCTCGTTTTCAAACGATGCCCGCGTTTTGAATGACGGAAACATTCGCTGAAATACATAATTTGAGAGAGATGCTAACCTAATATTCTGCTGTTAAAATTTCCTATGATGTGCACTGAGTTTCTTAAGAATTCCATCCCTCGGCCGCACTCCACTGACAGCACTACATTTACATATTTTCCACTAAGTTGGTTCATGCTTCGTATAAATGTAAATATATAGATAAAACTGAAACCACGACACTAACTGATGAAAATAATAGACTGAAATGTGAAAATTAAACTTGACGTTCGCTGTCAAGTTTGCCATCAGTTCTTGCAATTCAGAATTGCTATAGTTGAAACTTTTCGAATATTAATTGGAAATTTAACTAAATTTGAAATTCCTTTCAATGATAGTGTGTTCAAAATAAAATGGTTTTGTCATTTCAATACTATAAACATAATATAAGTCTTCAAACTCTAGAAAACATTTACTGTACGGAGTGATGTATTATTAGTTTTAGTTTACAAGCTTCAATGTAAACAGTCACATGAGCTTCTCTCCTTTAATCGTCAGTCATTTAACGTGCCATCAGAGAAAGTATTTCCTAATAGCCGTTTTTTACACCTAGTGTTAGATGGTTAAAGTAGATCAACCTAACACAAAGGGCTTCAAACTCGGCAACAGGGGGACACGTTTTGGTGCAATACATTTTGACCTTGAGCATCATTTTCAAGGTCATTTGAAGGTCAGAGTATTTTTTTAATGGGAACCCCTGTTATCTGCAGTGATATTAATACAATTTTTTGTGACCAAGTTATTTATGTTAAGTCAAACACTATTTACTTAAATAATTCTTTTATTATTGATATAATTCCACCGATCTAAGACCCCCAAGGGGATGTGCATGGGAGTATAATTATGTATATTCAACCTATTCTATATACCTATTAATTATTAATTATTTACTGTCAAAGATGTTTTCTCTCATTTTCATCAATAATTTTTTTGACCACTTGTCTGGATAATTCTTTATTATTGTTTTGGGTAAAAGTGAAGGTACTAATCAATAGCATATAAGTTTTATACATGTCGGAAAGCGAGTTGTAGTTTTTACTGCTGAAATCTGTGTAGGCTTGTTGACCAATGGATTTTTGAGCAAATGGTAACAGAAAAGTTGAACGCAATATTTACGTCTACAATTTACCTGTTAATAACTTTCCTGTCAGGTCAACAGTTTCCGAGATATTTTAGAAAATATTTTGCTTTCCTGAATAACTTCCGGACTATAAGCTATAAGTCAATTACATGTTTGTAGAGCATAAAGTGACCATCAATTCTCCTATGAACGATTTTCATGTCGGACCAATAGTTTCTGAATTATTTAAAAAAATTCATTTTTTTCCCGGACTATAAGCTCTTGAAAAAAATTGCAACCTATGAACCAAACGGTCCAGGTTCGATTCCCCCATGACTGCAACGGTTATTGCTCATATTACCTATGCACCCCGCCAACAGATGGCGCCACGTAAGTTATTTTGCTCCGTCAGCGCAACCGTTAGAATTTGGCGCGTTTGAACGGCTCACGTGACCGTTGACCAATGAGAGCCTGGCGCAGTTGAGCACGGACCAATGAGAGCGCTTCAATGCGGCTTGGCTTATAACATCTATGCCGTTGATGTTCGCCACACCAACAATAGGAGCGATTACGTCACGTGTCGCTGACCAATAGCGTGGTCCCTAGCCTTGTTAAGTAATAGCAGGCGGGGCAGCAGAGGACATCGTGTCTAGATAACCGGATTTAACCAGAATCGCCCAAGTGAGGGGTCGTGACCTTGAACATTTTCCCAAGACCCAGTGAGGGGACAGGAATAAGAGACTATTAAGCCCATTACTCTTCAATCTCATATTCGATGAGATAATAAAGGTCTTCAAACAGACAAATACAGAAAGTCATCAGAGCAGCTGGTTGCCTGAATTACACAGTATGGTGAACAGGGACGGATATAGAGCCGAGGTTCAGGGGGGGAAGATCCGGTACGTCAGAGGGGTGGGCGATCTCGTATGAAGTTTACCTTAGGCTTCTCTCTAGTTTCAAACCATTGTATTTCCAGGTTGATGGAGCAACATACATATTAGAATGGAAAGGATTTACACAGCTGTTATAAGACCTATATGACCCACATCATAAACATGACCTGATACTTCCAAAACACATAGGATGCTAAAAAGTCTACCAGAGTTGAGAATACCAAGAAAAATCCTAGAGAAAACATTAAGAAATCGAGCAACAAGAAGAAGAGAAAGACAAAGATGGTCCATTTGTATATTTTTTTATACAGACGTATTAACTTTACGCCAGTAATTATTATATTAAAAAAATTACAACAAGCTTTCTAAAGTGTTGAACCTGTTTACACTAGCGACAAAGTAAACATGGCTGTTCTGAGATTTTTAGATTTATATTTATCAGAAAATCCACAACAACCCGACGGGAAAAATATAATATTCAACGAACGTTTAAGAGTGATTTAGGCCATTTAGTATTTCTCATAAATTTTATTATCTGCAATAATTTTCGGGGGCCTGTCACAAGAACTTGTCTAATATTTGTTGGGCTTACAATTTGTTTCGACGCCAATATGTTGGGGAAGTTTGGACGTGATTTAGGGATGAATTATTAGGTTTTGCGGTCTCAGAGTTATTATTATGGACCGTTAGCTGTGCAAAAACGTTATATAATGAGAAAACAAAGAGAATTTTATGAAATATATGAGGCATTACTTTTTGTGTTGCTTTGTAAACAAGATGGAAAACTTTTTTGTAAGAACAACAGTAATTGAGATTTCATTACAAGGGCATCGCTTCTTAATTATAAACTTGACTCAAGATTGACCTAACGTTATGATATTTGTAGCTGAAACTGATAATAAACTGCTTCAAACAACACACAATTTTATGCTCTTAAACTATTATAAAGCCCACAATTATCATTTAATATCAATTGATTAACCTTAAATGTCTTGACACGAAACATTGAGCTTTTGACCAACTTATCAAATACCAAAACAAATATTTTTACAAATTTATACTCTATTAACTTTCATTCCGATGTTTACCGTCATTTTTACAAGCTTTCATTTTTTTTTTTTGGTGTCTGTAACCAAAGTTTGCAAATGAATTTTAGGTCACATATGGATGATAGTGAATGGTTAGGTAAGTGGCATCATTCTCAATCCAAAATGGCGGGCTCTCAAAGATGGCGAGCTAACTCTTTGTTATGCACTCCGAGTATATGGATATCAAATAAAAGATTCTACTAAGAAGAATAGGAAAAATAAAATAACACCAATGTAAATTCAACATGGCGGACATCTCAAGATGGCGAATGCTTTCGTGTATTTGACCTTTCAACTTCATGTTCTTCAATTCTAGATCCAACTTTATTTCTGTCACACTGCTCTTTTGACTTTATAACACTCATAGTTTCGCTCGCATTATTGTTATAAAACTCTTCCACATATTTCTTAGTTTTCGTCCAGCTTAGCTTTTACAATTCCATTTTCTTCCACGATTCTGATAGGTTTAGGTATATTATTCGTTAAAGATTTTAGTGTTGTGTTTAGTTCCTCTGATTGACTGTATCATTCAATATATTCTATTTTTTTTTTGTTACTGAATATGTAATGATATTTAAACCAGCCCTACGTGTTAATTGACTCATATAAGAGATGCTGCAACTAATTGATCATTTAGCATAAGGGAAAAAACTGTTTGTACTTTATAACTGTTTTTCGGATGCTATATGGTATTTCTTGGCCAATACATAATAAAATAAATATTTAGATATCTTGTATTTTCATTAACACCTTACCTAGTAAATATAAAAAATAAATGTCAATAAAAGTGAATTTCCCGCCAGTTCGAAATTATAAATGTTGGTGTCTGGTCCCAGCGCTAGATGGCGCAAAAATTAATTCCAAAGTATAACATGGGACTTGCTGATCTGTGGGTGAATTCATTTTGGGTTTGTTAGACCCGTTCACTTTTAAATTAACGCCTTAACCCTTTAAAGTATTTACAAATCAACTGTTTACCAAATAATTAACATACCAGCTACTAAAACCGTAGCAAATACATACCTGTTTATACGTATAGATCGCTACCGCAGTGATTCAACATAATCATTTGTTTCTCGGATCTTCTGTGACGTGATAATATGTGCAAGTCACGTCAAATCCACATCCTGTGCGACCTTAATTTCCCATCATTGTTTCGATCTCTACCGTCCGTATGGTCTGTTTAATTAGATATATGATGTTCGATATAATCAGCATAGAGCCCACAGCTTCTCCCGCTTGGTATTGAAACAAGGATGTCATTGAAATTACCCAACATTTATAATTTATGGGGGTTTGTGTTTGCGCGTTTAAAGCACATTTGAATCTACTAATGACTACTGATTGTTTAATGCACGAAACTTTTTTTTAGTATTTAACAATTTTTATTAGCTTCAACGAAGTGAGGATGACCATAAAAAATGATAACCTTGGCCCTGATGCAAATCCAGATGGATAAAAATGTCTCGTTTTATAAGGACAATCAATCTTTTCCCTGAGTATAATGTTATAAATGTATCACTTATAGATCTTGTCATCTCTATATAATAGAGTGTAATTTAATTGATTTTACGAAATCAAAACACTACAAAAAACGGCAAAGTTACCAAGTTCATCGATGGTAGAGACAAAGATGACAAACTCCTGCTGAAAGCATTAATTAGCCACCGGTTTTGTCTTTTTTTTATCCAGAGATATGTAAAATAATTTTTTTACTAAATATCTATGAGATATTGTGAAATTCAATTAGAATCCACCCTCATGTTACATCAGCGCCACCCTAATTTAATGCATTTTGACGGGTAATATTTTAATATGTAATTAATTAAACTATATCGCAAAAGATATTTTGAAGAATAGTCTGGAGATGCTTTGATATTTAAAAGATATCTGTTTAAATTTAATCTCTTATAATTAAAGTGATGTCGTTCTAGGTTGCCAAAACGTTTAATAGGCGAAGTTAGTTTGAAATATTATAATTCAGCAAATTTTATTAGATTCAAAGCATGAAATTCATTGGCTGCTTCGACCCACTAGGTGAAAAAAATTATGCTCTTTTATTGCCTTCTCTTTCTAATTTTGTCAAGATACTTTTCCACTGCTGGCTACCTATATATGCTCTAAGTACTATACTGAACTAACTCTTCTATCAAGGAACACTATTTTGACGTTCTTGAGTTTTCTAGACTGTCCCATGCTTAGATCATTTACCCTCTAGATATAGCCTGTCAAGCATTAAATCGTGGCAATGCTAGAAAGAGAGGGCAATAGAGACAGTAAGAAGCTACTTCACTTAGTGGGTGGAAGCACCCATGAACAACATGCTGAACGTGTTTCATTGGAAACAGCTCCCAACCGAGTGAAATAGCCTCTTGCCCTCTCTATTGTCCTCTCTCTTCTTAGTCTTACCACGACATTTGTGCACTGCAGGCTATCTCCAGAAAGTACATGCTCTAAGGTCCCATGTCACTAACTCTAGAGATCAGTAGTTTTCCCGTACTGTTATTTGCCATTTGCTGACGGTGACATCTAGTTATAACTTTCCGTGACACCATAAGATATTTAGGAGTCTAAAGTTTTAGCTATCGGCCCCGTTGCGACCTTGGCATCTAAGTCGAAGGTACACATGCATAATTAAAAGTGAGACGCCTCCATTTAGTACGTGAGCTCTGAATGTGGAAGGGAAGGAACGGATCCGTTAAACTGTCATCAAATGTCATTTAAAGGAATGGAGAGTCAATTTATGTCAACTTTTATTATTTTAGAGATAGTATTCTAAACCGATCCAAAAGGAGGGAGAATATCAATTTTGCCCTCAATATTAATTGTTAACACTTAACTTAATGCATAAATCAAAATGGAAGAAGATATCAAATATATTATTAAGATAACTAAAACTTGTAGGGAAAATGTTCTTACGTGAAGGGGGGAGGGGGGATCTCTCCACATCTTACAAAATCTCACTAAGAGAGGCAAAAGTCCAAATTTTCAACAAAAGTCTACACACTAATAATGGAAGCGCCCTTATTAGTACACAAATTTGTGAGCACAAATTAAATATAAACAACTGTCTTACCTATTGTACGATCTTTGTATAAAATATCAGTATACACCACTGGAATGGAAGTACGCTCTTTGCTTATGATAGTCTCCAGAATAGATCTAACTCTGTTCAGGTCACCTAGTATAGACAAAACCTAAGAAAGATAATTCGTTATTCTCAAGTAGAGAAAAGCAATCTGGGGTTCGTCTTCATTTTCTTTAATGAGCTCCACAACTTTTTCCAAAAACTCTTTGGATTTCTCATCCATATTGTTATTGAGAAAGTTATTGGCTAGTTGATAATACAAAGAGCTTTTCATTGCCAAAATTTGTAGATTGTTGTGTGAGCTCTTTTCCGTTTGCGTTATAATATCATCAAGTGCAGAAAAAATAGTAGTATATTGTTTTTCCATGAGATCGATTTTGCTGGTAACACCTGAGTTTAAAGGAGTTGCAACCCTCTCGGATTCCAATTTCAAACCAGTTTTTGACAGTACTTTAAATTTATCGTACAAAATTTTCAACTCGTTTAGTTGCTCATTTGAAAAAGTTTCCAATTTTAGCGCAACTATTCACTGTGTCAGTGAAAAATCAAGGCGAACCCCAAATTACTTGTCTCTTCATGAGAATAGCGAACTATCTTTCTTGAGTTTTGTCTATACTAGGTGACCTGAACAGAGCTAGATCTGATTGTCTTCTAAACGTTGTTTGAGGCATATTCTTGATAATTTTTATGTTTAAAAGTCTATTCTGACTTCGTTGTCAATGGCTTTATATTTATTGATGTAAATTGCAAAATTTACATCAATAAAAAAAAAACAAAAGTAATCAAGAGCTAGATCTATTCTGGAGACTATCATAAGCAAAGAGCGTACTTCCATTCCAGTAGTGTATACAACAGAGGAGTTGTTCTCTAACAAAAGCGCTAACGAGAGTAATGCAAAATCTAAAATTAATAATATATTAGTTTTACCCCATTACCCTACTGAAATATACTAGATCAACATTTTTAATACTTATTCATTTAAGTGTTTTTATTTTAGCTTGGATGGGTGCCCTCTGCCTTAGCGTCTCGTTCCTAATATCGCCACTTATAATCGCAATCTCCAGAAAAAAATCCACTAGATTAGCGGCCTTTTTAGGAGGACTCATTACAGCGTTAGCTTGTCTCTTCACGTCTTTTGCTATTCAGTTTCATCAGGTAAGTGCAGAGATTAACTACGGTGTATTTAAGGATTTTAATTAAAATCTGTTACACTTCTTAAAGCCGAGTAGCATGCTTCAACATTTTTAGAAAAAATATAAAACTCTTTGCCGTTGATTATTTTGGCTCTTTGGGGTTTTCATTCTTCTATTTTTTTTCTGTCACAGATAAATAAGCATTTCAAATTTATATTGGAAAAAGTGAGCAGGAACTATTTCGAAAAACTGTGTGGATTTCTGGTTAATAATCTAGTCGAGAAGTTAATTTCCTGAAAAAAATAGTTCTAGTAGTCTTAAAAATATGGGGTTTGGTTTATTCGATTCAGAATTTAAATCTGAAATGACGAATTATTGTTTTTTCTTTAAAAATTTCAATTGTTATTAATAAAAAACGAAAAGAAAAAAGGTGGATTTTTTTGTCATTAAAAATTTCAATTGTTATTAATAAAAAAATTTCATAACAATAAGTCCTAATCACTGGAGTTGTAGCTCCATTATTTATAATTTTAATTCCACCTTGAAAATAGCGTTCCGCGCGGCCGTTCCGGTGCTGTCGCGTCGTCGCCGAACAAAGTATGCGTTCCAAAATATTTTTTTATAATATTTAACATAAATCTAAAAATCTGAATAAATTATAGTCTTATCTAGACTCTTGAAGAAATATAATCCTGATAAAAATATTTTTAAGTTAATTTTTGTTTAAGTTATTCAATTTTTAATTAACTAGTTTTATTCCGTACTTCAGTTAAAATTAAATCTCTTCTAAAAGTTAATAGTTAATATACTTAAAAATATTTATCCTTTGGGAGCCTTTTTTATTTATATTATAAACAAGATTCCGTTGTAAAAGTTAACTAAAGTTTTTTTTATTTGTTTATAATTATTTTTGAAACTTAACAAGAAATGAAAAATCAGGAAAATGTTATTCACAGTTTTTCTTTTTAACTGTTTTTGCATCTATTAACAACATTCAGAAGTTTAACTTACAATTTTTTTACGTAATTTGTTTATAAATTTTTAATAAACAAATTGACGAATAGGTTTAGTATTAAAAAAATCACCATTATATTGTCCCGGTAAAAACATTTTTTTGTTGTTTATAATCTTTTGTTTTATTTATCCGACCTTTCAATTATTAATTAAGGAATCCTTTTTTTTCTAAAAATCATAATTCGTCATTTTAAATAGATTTATAAAAAATATTCCTTAATATTTTCATTGTTTATTTAATAAACAATTTGTTATAAACAAATTCTGGGCTACATATTATTTTTTTCCGTTATTTTGAAAAATTACAAAAAATACAACAATGTGTATTAAAGTAATGAAAAAAATTTTCTTCATTTTTTTATTGAATTTTTAATATTTCACCACATGAAAGTTGAAGGGGTCAACGGTTTTATCAACTTATAAACTGCTATAATTTCTTGACTATTGATACTATCGTGTTAGACATTCAGGACGATCTTTTAGACAATTAATTAATTTATTCAATTTACTTTTAACCGGATCATTATCTACAGCGGTTGTATTTTTATAACCATTTGTTGTCTAAAAGATCATCCTGAATGTCTAAGACGGTTTTATTATATAATAATATAATAATTATTATACATATACAGGGTGGTTGAAATATGTGCTAGAGGAGAATTATAGTTATACAGTGTAATTAAAAAAATAGATCAAAATTACTACATGTTGTAGCACTTAAAGAGTTGCATATGTAGGATAGTTGCATATATAGGATAGTTGCAATATAGAGTGAGAGCAATTATAGTTATACAGGGTGATTATAAAAATGTTATAAAAAGAAAGGTTTTATAGGGTAAGTCACAAGGAGTTTCATATATATGAGGGGTGAAATATAAGTAGAGGTCGAATTGTAGTTACAGTTAAAAAAAGTTGGTTATAAGGTGGCCTGTAGGCAGTTGCATATACAGGATGTTGGAATATAAAGAGAAGTGGAATTTACTTATACAGGGTGCTTAAAAAAATGTTAGTTATTTTGAGAGAAAATGATGTCTAGAATATGATTAGCCCGTATTCCTGTATCAAAATAGTGTATTCGACATTCTGTGATACATATCTAGGTTTAAAGACATTTCAACTCTAGCCTGAAGTTGTTCTCAATCTATGTATGTTATAGGTGGAGGTTTTCGCTTTGATGCAAATTTTCTTGTTTGTCCAAAGATTTTATCAGTGACAAATTAGCGGTTAATAATCAGTTGTCACTGAGGGTACCCTTTTTTGCTATTCTAGCAATAGACTTCTCCATTCCAAACCCAGGGCAATTGAAATACCTCGATTTTCGCGTGGATTACCATCATGCAGCTGTTTTCTCTATTTTGAATTTTCTTCTTTCAACAAGATCTTTATTTCAACACTGTCACCTCAATTGTTTTGAACTAAAGTATTTTTAACTAGTGAAAGAATAAACAGCCAGATGTAAGTAAGTTTGACCGATGTTAATAGCCCATGTACTGTCTAAAGTGGGTTCACATTTCTTCGCAATAATTCCAAATCCCATCTTCCTCAACACATCACTTCCATTTCAAAGCTCCAGTTTTTTTTTATTTCAGGCGTTATTAAGCTACGGTCTCCTGCTGGGAATTGGAGCAGGAATCGTCCGCGAGACTTCCACTCTAGTTTTGGGACATTACTTCAAGAGGCGGAGGGAGTTCGTGGAGATGGTGGCTCAAGCCGGCACGGGAGTGGGAATCGCTCTCTTTTCCGTTTTGTACAAAGAAGCAGTAGGGTGAGTGAGTGCTACACATATAATTTATGTTTATGAGAAATGTTTACTCTGAGAATAAGAGAAAGCGCGTGCGGTGCCGGGACCAAACGTAAATGTGAGTTTCGTAATTGCAAACAAGAAGTTAAAGTTGTTTAGTCAAATGGTGCGCAATAAAATATTATAATGTGTTTCATAAATTGAGCTGTATGTAAAGAGTTTTGGTCGGGCAGATTATTTCACTTGGATAAACGACGGCTGAATTAATGAATAGGGTATACGTAATTTAAAAATAATTATAGTTTAGAAAAATTTAAAAAATACGCTTTACTAGCAAAGCGAACTAAAAAGGAGAAAATAATTTTTAATTATGAACAGTTTGTATTACAGCAGTAGAAAGTCGAAAAACCAATCAGGATTAATTACCTCAAAATAAAAATATAATAAAATTTAAGTAAATAACAGAATATATCGATTCAGAGTAAAAAGCGTGGGGAGCTTGAAATATTGAATTTGACAATTATTCTATTGACAACTATTTATAAGAGTAGAGTTATGCACCTCACGCTTTTTACTCTAAATCGAATTTTTCTATTAATAACAAATTTTATTAAATTTTTATTTTGCGGTAATTAAACATGATTGATTATCGACTTTCTACTGCTGAAATATAAACTGTTAATAATTAAAAATCATTTTCTGCTTTTTAGTTTGGTTTGCTAATAAAGCGTATTTTTTTAGTTTTTAGACTCATAACGATGTCTATAAGATTTATAATTAAAAAGTTTACTTCATATTTGCGTAAACTTTCCTTTTCATTATAGTAAGTGCTACTACTGCCAACTAGATGGCAGTAGTTAATAGACGAATTTAGGCAAGAACAGTGACAAAAAAACAACAAACGGGAAAATTCAACTTAAAGAATTGTATTGTCATCGGCCCTTGACACGTGTGCCAATTTTCAACTTACTTGGTCTTCTTTAAGTTGATGAAAATTACCTTGAAAGTTTCCGTTGCATAGATACGTACACATGAACCTAATAAAAGTATATTGATATTGATAAAAAAAAATTTTGGTATTAATGTTTTGGAGGATAGGATAGAATACGCGTCTCATATTTCGAAAATATTTAAATTTATTTAATTAAATGAAAGTGGAAAACTAGTGTTTATCAAATATTAACAATGCTATAGATAGTAGAAATAAAATGATGTACAGTGAGTTTGTACGTAATAAAATTATCTACAAATTAAGATTTCCCACTACTACTAAAATTGCTCAACAAATAACAAAGTTTTTAGTAAGTCTCACACACAAAATATTTGGCATAATTATTGATAGGCATTTAAGGTGGAACAAACACATTGAGTATGTAACAAAACAGACGCGCAGCTTAATTAATAAATTTTATAGTATGGGATATTTTAGGCAAATCAGTTTTAATTATACCTATAAAATTTTCGTTTAATCGCTGTTGAGATATGGTATTTTGTTATGGGGTGGTACAGCTTGTAGTTGTTATTTCTAAAACAGATTCTGGTTTGTAATTATGGTATGGTAATCTTACCGACTGTGATAATTCAAGTTTCAGTGCTAGTTCCTGGTGAAGTATTTTTGCCACAGCATTGTGTCGTTCTTTGTATTCAGTTGCAGCGAACGCTTGACAACCTCCTGTGATATGCTGGATAGATTCAGATGTTTGGCAACCGTATCTGCATCTGTCTTTGTTAATAGAAGGGTCTTTAACGATGTACTTTAGATAGTTCTTAGTTGGAATTACTTGATCTTGGATTGCCAATATAAAGCCTTCTGTTTCAGGAAACATATGACCAGATATCAACCAGTAGTTCGACACTGAACTGTCGACATAACCTTGATTGAAGTCATTTATATGTCTTTCATGAAGGGGCTTCTCTTTCCATTTGAGCAGCTTCTGATCAGTTGTTTGGTGGTATACTTGAACTTGTTGTTCTGTCAATCGCAGAGGTGTTGAGTCATCAACCTGACATATGACTCTGTGTAGATCAGAAAATTCTGCGAGTTTCTGGAAATGATTATGCAAATTAGAAATTTGTTGATCACGTATATCTACCAATCCTCTTCCTCCTTCACAATTGAGGTGCCATCTCCCATTTTGTAGCTCCCCCGCTGTATTTTACTTTTAACTATATTAGTAATTCAGCATTTGTCTAGGCCAAATTGCATATGGATGTCACTAGAGAACCCTTCTACTATTTTAAGCATATCATGCAGCTGTTGTTTACTAGCTGCCATCAACTTTAAGTCGTCCATGTATAACAAATGGTTTATCTTCAATGCTTGTACGTTATTGTGCTTGAGACTGAACCCAAAATTAGTCGAGTTCAGTTTGTGTGAGAGTGGGTTCATGGCAAGGCATAACCACAGCGGGCTAAGAAAGTCTCCCTGGAATATACCCCTTCTGATTGGAATCGAGTCGGTTTGTATCGAACAGTCGGCTTCATTCAGAAAGATTTTGGTTTGCCAAGTAGTCATGACAGGTTCTAAAAAGTTAACAATACGATTATTTACTTTATAGAGTTTCAGCACCTGAATGAGCCAATCATGTGGAACTGAAACAAAGGCCTTTTTGTATTCCACATATGCCATGTAGAGATTTCGTCGTTTGACGTGGGCTTGATTGCAGACAACGAAATCAATTATTAGTTGTTCTTTGCACCCCATCGAGTTTTTCGCGCATCCCTGTTGTTGTACGATAATTATGTTGTTCAGCTTACAATATCTGAAAAGGCGATGATTAATGCATGACGTTATAAGTTTGTTGGGAGGCAAGTGGTTGGTCGGTACTTTGCTGGGCCATGTGTACATAGGTTATCCTTTGGTAAGAGGTATGTAGCATTATGCGTAAGGAAACTAGGCATCTTGTGTGGATGGATAATTATGTCATTAATAAGTTCTGTTAATTTCTCGTGGGTGGCGTAAAGTTTCTTTATTCTTTATTATTAATTGGTTATTAATTATATTATTATTATTATTATAAAATAACTCGGTGTGAGCCAAACCCTGAAATAATTGAAGTTTGGAATACAAAAACCGTGTGGTTATTGTTCCTGTAAATCCATAAAAATAAATTGTTATTTCGTGGGTCTAAATTACACCCAATAAAAGGTCTAAATAACAAATCGTCATAATCTTAGAACGAAATCTGTTCAATTATTGCTACAGCCATCAAAAGATAACTGACGTCGTTTTTCACGAACTCGTTTTATTGGTGAGAAAAATCACATTTTTGTTACCCTTTTTTCCTTGTTTATTGTTTTCATCGCTCCATTAAGTTCGTTTTATGTGAACGTAATTTTGAGATGAGCCTGAATTTCAGATTGGAATTTGGCGGAGCACAAAAACAACCATTCATTACAAAAAATGTTTTCTCGAGAGATTGGAAATTGTTAATTCAAAACAGAACACAGGGGATTATAGTTTCCATTTACAAAGTAATAGGAATTGTTGACTTGTTATTTAGTTGTTAACCTAAATTATTCGTTCAAAATATATTTTTCAAAAACTACATCAAGCCCAAGTACATAACAATAGATAATTGTGAAAATAAAAGTCTCTCCGTTATTGATTTTATGTTATATTTCAGGAAACTCGGTTGGAGATTGGGTCTTCAAGCAATCACAGGACTTCTAGCGTTAGCATTTTTTCTACCAATAGTATATAGATCAGCGAATTTGTATCATCCACAGAGAAGGGCTATAATGCATCTGAAAAACCAAAGAAAGAAAATGAAAGAGAAAAAAACGCATACCAAAGTTCCGAAGCCGCCTATGTTCGATTTCAGTCCTTTGAAAAGTAAAGGATTGAGAGTCCTCATGACAGCATGTGCCTTTTCGTCTTTAGGGGTTTATGCCCCCATTTTTTACTTGGTAAGTATTTCAGGAATTATATGATTTTTATTTATCCTAATATCCATATTAGGGATGTAACGAATTGTCCGATTTTCGATATTCGCGAATACGAATGCGAATTTTCTCTTCCAGTATTCGCGAATACGAATGCGAATATCAATTCAAAATTTACTTATTTTGGTTTAATCAAAAAGCACTTCTTCTATTTTTAATACATAAACTGAAATAGCTGTGGAACCTTTGTTGTATCACAGATGTATAAACACAAAATTTTGTATCCTAACACCAAACCCTTACACTTAACTCTGTTTCAACAGTTAAGCTGTCACCATATTGGAGTTGAACCAAAAAAGGTATTTATGAGACAAATTATAAGAAGTTTGTATGTATTTATTTTTAATTAAATAGAAAAATTGTATAATTAAGTTTATGAGACAAATAAAAACTGAAATTATATAGGGTTGTAAAAAAAACGGAATTTTATTGTCTAGTTATTTACTTATTACTTGTTTTATTTATGAACCCATTTAAATTAAAGTTGGCTTGTTTAGGAGACAATTCATTGTTTCATTGTGCTGACTTCATATTTTTAAAATCAGTTTTATAAACAAAGTGACTAACGAGTGTAAACTTTGTATAGGTTTAAAAGTAGGAGAAAAAAGAAACGGTTTACTAACGAAAAATGTTTTTTATAAATTCCTTAACAACAATACAAAATGATAGGTTATATTATATCTTCTTACTAACCAAAAAAAAAAGCGTGAAACACCATAAACCGTTTCGTTAGAGAAAAGGGACACGTTCAGTAATTATGCAATGATGTCGGCGGATTTATCAAGAAATTATGAAGTTGATTTGATTTTTATTGAGCAAGAAATCAGGATAAACTCGAAAAATAATTGCGTTATTTCTTTACATCGCCTGGTATCAAATTGTAGCAGGATCTGACTCACCCTATATCCTCTCAACGTTAAGGTTTTAATAAAAATTGTATCGTCATTAGCTTGCGCAATTATCGCAGCTGTCAGTAATTCGAAATAGAAGCGCAAATAGCCCAACGAAACAAAATTTGTCATCAGAGAGATTAAAACATAAGTATGTTTATAGTGTAATAGGATTAATTAGAAATATTCAACCTCTAAGAATCTTTGAAGACGCGAGATGTAAGTCCAACATCTAGGTCAAGTTTTAAACATGGTCAAGGACATATTTGAACGTAAAATTTTCCGATCTTTCCATTTCCGAGGTCAGACATATGTTGTCCCATTTGAATGACCTTGAAGGTCAAGGTCAAATTCAAGGTCATAATTCGATAGTCAGGGACGAATCCTATAAGTTTTGTTTGAAACATTTTTCTCTAAAATGCGTTTCCCCCGAGATAAAATGCCGGTCCGGGACTTTTGGGACTCCCTGTATACGTGTACAATTTTGTTTTTAAAACATGAGGTCAGCACTCTGACAGCATCAGTTGTCTTTTAAACAAGTCATATTTATTTAAAATCAGTCCACAAAGAAAAATGTATAAAAATAAAATTTCGTTTTTCTTGGACAACCTTATATAATACTATCTTTTTGAGATTTTTTAATCCATTGAACGCAAGAAAATATAATGCTTCTAGTGAAGAGCCTTTATCAGTTACGCTTCCCTCAACTGATTGAATCTTATAAAGATTGTATCATAATTTCTTTGAAAGGTTTTCGTTAACTTGCGAGGTCTCTATCTTATAAATCACAAGGAAACGGCGTTATATGCAGTATGACTTCCGATTTCGAGTTTCTGTGAGCAAATTTTCCCTGAAATTTCTAAATCTCGAAATTCATTTTGCCATAAAACCCTATATCATCATAACTGACATAACTTGCTTAATTTTATCTAGCAATTAAATTGTTGCTTAATTACATCTTCATGTGAGGATTCCAGAAGACACACTGGTGTATTTTTCATTATAGTTGTAAAGAAATGTATGTCATCATACAATTGTTATTTCCCATTGCACAAATACAGGTAGGTATAACTACTTAACTTTTGAATTGACAAGTAAGTTATACAGTGTGCAATGTACCTAATGATTAACATCAAATAGTCAATTCTCAATAATTGCATTGTTATTTTTAAACTATTTTCGCTTCTTATTGTCAAATACATTTGCAAAAAATTCGCATGTATAACCGCGAATACGAATGCGAATGCGAATATTCGTTACATCCCTAGTCCACATATCAGGTATTTCTATGCACTTTAAATCAATCCGGCGCATTCGGCAAAATATACACACAACCAATTGAATGAAATATTACATTCAACTCAAAAAGATGTAGAATGCAGTATAAGTTTGTTATTTTATTATAAAACGGCTCTAGCAATTTGCTAAAATTTATGAATTAGAAGATTGGGAGAATTCGTATTATTGACAAATTCAAATATTAGAAATCTCAGTGGCAGATTCTGACAATTATGACAGGTATGGAAATTTTAAGGCGATCAATACAGGGTGGTTTGGTAACCTACTTGAGAGTGGAACTGCTCTTGTAAAAATTCTTTCAACTAGTGGTCGCCCAGTGGTCGAAATTCGACCCTATTTCATGAAATTGTAAAAAGTATATTTTTATAAGAAATAGAGTTGTGGAGAACTCGGAGAAGTAGGTGTAATGACCGAAATTGTTCACTCATATTGACAAATCTATTGCAATAAAAAAAATAAAAATGTAATCAAATATCGGTATTCGAAATATTTTGACAAATGAATGACCACCCAAATTTTTGACTGGAACCGCTCCTGGCAAAATATTAGATTTAATAATCGGGAGACTGTTCTTTGTAACCTAAAAGTTTTCGTCATTTGCGATTTCAATAAAGTTCAGGAATATTTAGAAAGAAAGGACCAACAACCCTAGGAGAACTTAAATATTTAATACATTCTCTATCGCTGTCTGACAATTTTTTACACAACACCTTCGGGAAGGTTGTGATAATAATATATTAATCAAATAATAAAATTCACATTAAAAACAGAATATTGTATATGAAAGTTACAGCAATGCGTTCGAAAAATCAATACTGATCTGCTACATTGACTATTTTACCACAAAACACTAACAACGCTTGTATGCTACTTCCACAAGTACATGCTCTAAGAATATAACAGCATCTAACGATCGCTCCATCTATAAATACTCAATGTTTTGAGTTTTGACCGTCTGGCGGAGGCAGCAGTGGCGGCATTGACAGTATGGACCTAAATTATGATTTTTTATTATATTTTATTTAATGAATGAACCAATATTGTAAATTAACCTTAGCATTCTGCACTGAAGGTCGTCAGTAGCTACTGAACAAAACAAAAATGAAGAATATCGGTTTGCGAAACAGAGGAGAAAATGATACCTAATCGTTTTGTCTTTGTCTATTTATATATAGATACTTTATATGCATGTAAGGGTCTAGTTATACAAGATGATTCAATATAGGGTGATTCAAAATACGTTACAAACAAAATGGTTTATGGACTGTTATTTAAAATATAAAAAAATGACCCGATCTCAGAATTGCAAAATATGCGTTAAAAAATATCATTCGTTTTATTTAAAGCATATTATAATATTTATGTAATGATTTTTTCCAGATATATCAAGGTTACAGAGAAGGACTAGAGGATAGTGGACTAGTAGTCCTACAAACCTTTATGGGGTTCGCATCAGCATTGGGGTGCGTAGGTTTCGGTCTAGTCATCGTCAAACCTAGCACACAATGCCTAATTTCACGACAGTATTTGTGCCAAACTGCTCTTGTAGGCATAGGTCAGTAACAAACTATATTACAATTTATAACATTAAAAATATGTGTGTATATATATATATATATATATACTGTGTGTCTGCTTAAGTTCGCACCATACGGGAAACTTTTTTATTATTGGTTTTATGAAAAAAAGTTATTCTTTATAAAAAGTTCTGCATGGTCTTAAACCTAAAATGTAACCATCACATATTAATTTTTTTTCAGTCGTTTATAAGGTTTGGTAAAAAATATGAATTTGGCTCAAGGGTAAAGTACCTTTATTTTTGACAATATCGAAAATTGTTATTAAGAAAAGTTGTTTAGAGTTGAAAAGTATGTTCAAATATGCAATTACAGTCAATTGCAAGTATTTTTTTTTTAGTCTACAATGACAAAGCCAATGTAACGTGAATTCTAGGATGCGCTGATTTACAAATGATTTGTTGACAACAAGAATTGTTTGACAGTGAACGTCAACTATAGTTTGTTAACATGCCGGTGATATTTAGTGTGGAAGAAAAAGCAGAAATTGTGTTAATCGTTGGTGAGAATTATAAAACTTATCGTGAAGCAACTGAAATATTTAACAACAGACATCCAGGGAAATATATACACCATACATCACTAATGAGAATTATGGAAAAATTCAAATCATGTGGAGATGTTAATAATAAATTCACAAACAAACGTCGAAAACCTGTTGCAAGTGAGGACATGAAGTTAAATGTAATGTTACCTGCAGTTGAAAACCCTAAATTGTGTCTGCGAAAAAGGGCATCTTCGCTTCCAGATGAAGTTGGTAAAGATACAATATCAAAAATTTTTAAAGATAACAAATTTCATCCATATAAACCACAATATATCCATACTTTAAAACCAAGAGACTACGACAGACGACTAGAATTTTGGTTTCTCATCCAAGGAAAGCTAGAAGACGATCCTTTTTTGGTTAAGAAAATAATTTATTCTGACGAAGCTACATTTACGTCTAATGGAACAGTGTCTTCACAAAATTGTCGATGGTGGAGTAACAACAATCCTCACTTTACGGTTAAAACTCTCAATTAATATTATTTTCAAACTAACGTTTGGTGCGGCATTTACAAGGATAAAATAATAGGACCCTTTTTTTTTCAACAATCTTTGACTTCTCAGCAAAACCTAAATTTTTTACAAAATCAGTTGCATGATTTTCTTCGTGACCTTCCAAGACATTAACGGCAACAGGTATGTTACCAGCAGGACGGCGCAACATGGAATGGAAGGTTAATTCATAGACATTCCAAAATTTTTTGGCCAGCTAGGTCGCCAGATTTAACCCCATTAGATTTTTTCTTAAGGAGTTACTTAAAAGAAAAAAGTATATCAATACAGGCCATTCACAAACGTAGAACATTTGGAAACAATTATTACGGAAACAATTCAGGGTATAACTCCGAATATAATTAGAAATGTATTGAGGGAATTTCCTTCTGGAACGGAAACCTGTATTGTAAAAGAAGGCGGATACGTTGAAGCAATAGTAATTTGATGATAAATTATTACACTCTTGTTATGCAATTAACATTATTAGCACTGTATTCTGTAGTTGATAATTATTGTAAAATAAATTATTTTGGTATGATCAATTATTTTAATGCATCATCAAAATAATACAACATGGAGGTTAAGAGCCGTAAAAGTTATCATATTTTCATCAAATAAAGAGATAACCGATAAAAGTTTCCGATATTTTCAAAAATTAATTTACTTCACCCTTAAGCCAAATTCAAATTTTCTACCAAACCTTATAAACGACTGAGAAAAATTAATATGTGATGGTTACGTTTTAGGTTTAAGACCATGCAGAACTTTTTATAAAGAATAACTTTTTTTCATAAAACCAATAATAAAAAAGTTTCCCGTATGGTGCGAACTTAAGCAGACACACTACTATATATATATATATATATATATATATATATATATATATATATATATATATGTTTTTAGGGATATCTCTTCTTGCCTTAAGTGCCGTGCAAGGCTACCACGGGTACGTCCTGTTCGTCTGGATGTACGGTATTTGCCTAGGAGGATTCAGCTACTCTCTGAAAATGCTAACCTTAGAACGAATCAAAGGCAGGCATTTCACCAAAGCGTGGAGCTTCATTCAAGGTGCCAAATCCATACCAGTAATCATCGGAATACCCGTAACTGGGTACGTCAACCAGATTCACCCAAAGGCTGGTTACTATTTTAGCTTTGTTACTACAATCATAGGTAATCAAAATATCTTTTAAATTTGCTTATGTTTAGGCTTTACGATTTTGCGAAATGAATATCAGAACATCATTATCGTTACTTTTAAATAATCGTTACTTCGTTACTAAGTATTCGTTACTTATTTTCGTTACTTTCAGTATAACGTATATTTGGCCAGTTTATGTCAACTTTCTCCTGTTTATTTAACAGCGCATTTCCTTTAACGAGGGTCAAACTAAATAAAAATAAGAAATCTTATGTAAGTAATATAGATATAATTAATTGTAAAAAAAATAAGTAATTTATCGATATTGTCAAAATACAACAACAACTACAGGAAAAGTTATAATGACGAAAAACTAAAATTAGAATTATTACTAATTAAAGCTAAAAGGGAAAAATACGAAAAAGACACACGCGAATCAGATAATGTGTCCAAAACTACTTGTAAAATTGTTGAAGAAATAACTGATAATCTAAAACATAATAAAGAGAAAAATACAATTTTACAAGAAGTTTCGGTAGAGAGAGCAAACCAACTAAATACCTTCTTTGCAAATGCTGCTCATGATTTATTAAAAAATCAGCAAAAACAAATATTACACCTGCATAATATACCCATAAATAATCATGAGTTCAAATTCAATTTAACAAATGCAAATGAAATTTTTGAAGTAGTAGACTATAAAGAATAAAAAAAGTTCAGGATATGATGAGGTATCTAATTATGTAATAAAAAAAATAATTGATTTCATTATATACCCATTGAAGACGATTATTAACAACTCTTTTAAACATGGAATATTTCCGGACCTATTAAAGTTTGCCATTGTAATTCCCTTACATAAAAAAAGTGATATGGAATGTAACGAGAATTTTAGACCTGTCAGCTTATTAACAGCTTTTTCAAAGATATTTGAGAGGATTGCTTACAATAGAATATTAAAGTTTTTCAAGGAGAATGACATATTTAGTAAAAATCAACATGGTTTCTTGAAGGGTCAGAGTATAAATACCGCCGTTTTTGATTTTGTGAACAAAATTTTTTATGCCCTTGAAAATCATGAAATTGCTTTAGGTATGTTTCTCGATATTTCAAAGGCATATGACAGCATCAACCATAATTATTTGTTAATGAAGATGGAGAAATACGGAATTAGAGATACGGAAAACAAATGGATAAAATCTTATTTAGAAAATCGATCTCAAGAAGTAAGATTAGAGTCTAACGGAAGGCAATTTATATCCGATGTAGTTCAAATTAAACTCGGTATTCCTCAAGGTAGCATCTTAGGTCCTTTGCTTTTTAATATATGTATTAAGGACCTTTGCGAAATATTAAATAATAGTAAACATGGTTTTGTAAATTATGCAGATGATACAAATCTCTTGATAACTGCTAAATCGACAAATGAATTAGAACTAGAAACAACCGGCATATATAAGCAAATTTACGAATGGATGCTACAAAATCAACTAATACACAATGAAGATAAAACAAAATTAATAAATTTTCAAAGTAAAAGTAGTAATGAAATAGAAAATATTAAAATTGATAATGTTAATAATAAAATTGAGAATAAAACAAAATAGATAAATTCTTAAGTTGGAGCGATCATATTGATGAACTAAGGAAAAAACTAAATAGCGTGACTTACTGTCTCCGAGTTGCAAAAAAGTATCTATCGTTAAATGTAATGAAAACCATTTATTTTTCATGCTTTGTTTCTAGAATAAAATTTGGTATAATTTTTTGGGGTGGAGCAACCCACACAGAGTGTCAACAAATTTTGTTGTACAGAAACCAACTTTTCGTTTAATGTTTAATATACCGATTAGGGAAACATGTAGAGACAAATTTAAAGCAAACAATATGCTTACTATATATGGATTATACATATATGAATGTTTGTTATTTATCTTTAAACATAAATCAAAATTTTTGAACTCGCTACCAAAACATAATTATGGCACAAGAAACTTAGATTTATATAATTTTCCATTACATCGCTTAAGTCAATATGAAAAAGGTCCTTACTATGCCAGTATCAAATTCTTTAACAATTTGCCAAATAGAATTAGAAATATCAACAATGAAAAAATATTTAAAAGAGAAATCTTCAAATATCTGGTTTTAAGAGAACCATACAATGAAGAGTATTTAAATTGGTCTACTGTAGAATAACAATACCTATACCTTAAGTTCGAAATTTCTAAATATGTATACATACGTGTATTTCGTGTATAAATATTTCATGTTTTTTATGTATTTCAACTCACTGTATGTCTGTGACTGTTTGAAATAAAGCTATTATTATTATTTAACATCAGTAATCACTACGTATCCATCTAAAAAGTTTCTCTTTGCAGGTGCAAGTTTGATGTTTCTCGTCGGTACTAGAAAAGACCACAACCCCATGATCAACAGCAATTCAAATAATTGCAATTTAAACAATTGTACAATAGCTAATTTGAATCTCAACGATTGCGTTTGCCCTTTGGGACCCTACAACACCATCTATCCACCAGAGTTGGCAGCATACAATTTCTATAGACCTCCAGCCAATCACTACGAAAGGATATTCGCTAACTACGATGATCACTTCGACAAAGCACCGTTTGTAAGGCATTCGTACAGGCAAGTTGTTGAAATTTATGACTAACATAATCACAAAATCTCAATATATAAATTTCAAAAAAAATTTAATCTGCCTTTTGTGCATTTTTTGTAAAAATTATTTCGTTTTTTTTTTTTTTTCATAAAACGATGTACTACTACGAGGGCTGCCTTTTATATTTTGGGATTAGAGAACAAAAACAAATATTAATCATCGAAAATCGCTTTATTGTTTTTCAAAATATTCCCCATGAAGATCTATACACTTTTGCATGCGTTTGAACCAATTGTCGAAGCACTTTTTTTCACTCTGATTGAGGTATGTCCAAAACATGCATTCTAAACGCAGCAACCGCTTCTTCAGGTGTCGAAAAACGTTGACCTCTCAGTTTGTTTTTTGCTTGGAAGTGCTTCGTGCGCGAACAACTTTTGTTGGATTCGGCTCATCTTGAAACACCCATACAGTCGACTGCTGATTAATTTCGGGCTCATAAGCGTAAATCCACGATTCATCACCTGTCACTATGTCATAAACGTGTTTTGAAGCACCGCGATCGTATTTTTTGAGCTTTTCTTTCGATCAATCGACAAGAGCCTTTTTTTGAACGATTGACAAATTGTGTGGGATCCAACGCGAACAATTTTTTTTGACATTCAAATGTTTATGCAATATTGAATGTATGCTGGTCCCACTAATATGTAAGGTTGACTCAATCTCACGATAGGTCACATGACGATCTTGCAATATCAGTTCGGGCACAGCATCAATGGTTTCCGAAACAACAACTGTTTTCGGACGACCTTCACGAAATTCGTCTTGGAGTGAACTACGACCTCCATTGAATTCACCATACCATCGATAAACAGTAGTCCTTGATGGAGTTTGATCGCCAATAATTAAATTAAGTTCATCCATGCACTCTTGCTGACTTAATCCACGTCGAAAGTTGTAAAAAATAATCGCACGAAAATGTTCACGATTTATTCCATTTTTTGGCCGAGATGAACCCTTTAAGTTACTGTAAACAACACATAGCGCTCGTATGTCAAAACGTTCTGAGTACGTATGACCTCAAAAATGTCAAACTTTACGATAGAATTGTCAGTTGTCAAATTGCAACACTAGGTTTATCCAATCCCGAAATATAAAACGCAGCTCTCGTAAATGAAAAAAATTCTTTCAAAAGTCATACAGAGTTGAAAAATTCACCGTTAAGTAGGTTCTCGGTAGCTCTTCAGATGACGCTAAAGGCAAAAAATATATTACATAAAAACTGAAGGAAATATCTCGGTCCCACAGAATGGTAATACAACTGCAATGTGCATAACCTGGTGCATATCTTACTGAAACCCAAACATTTTCATGTTTAGGATCACCGAAAGATCACCCAATATCGATCTAAGAAAGATGGCTAAAAAGTCTCAGTACTATTTATTTGAAGTTTATCAATAAAAAACTAACTCCACGCCTCAATAAAAATCACCCAAAAAATAGTTCTCTAATATAGAAGTACTTCATCAAATATTATAAGATTATCTAAAAAAAATACGAATATTTCTAAAAATTTTAGTTTCTTTTATATCAATATATTTTATAATATTTCACTGACAATAGAATGAAATATTATTTCATAAGAATATTTCCTGAAAATGTCATGAAATATCTCAGAGAATTATTTGTCGCGGACACACGAATATTTCAGAGATATTTTTGTGAACTATTTTAAAATTTAGTCTCTTCGAGGGTCATTCCTTTGTACGCAAGACAATATATATTATATATAACATATATTGTTTCTGGTCAGGGAACCTTCATCAGTTGCGCTTCCCACAATTGAATGTCCTCTCGAACACTTCTTTATGTATTTGATACATTTCGTTAAATTTGTACATTCAATTGTGGGAAGCGCAACTGATGAAGGTTCCCTGACCAGAAACAATATATGTTATATATAATATATATTGTCTTGCGTACAAAGGAATGACACCTCGAAGAGAGTATTCAATATCTCTGACAGGTGAAGTAACCTGAAAATTTTATCGTGACATTCTGTCCTAGAAGTTAAGGGAGAACAGCAATTACAAGGAACGGCTCCAGATTCGGAACCTCTGTGTGCTAATTCTCTCGAAAATCCTAGATGTCGGTCTTATACCTCGCGGAAAAAATGTGAAATAGCGTAGTTCATAATAAGTTGCAAATGTAGAATAGTTGAAATATAGGGTGAAGATGTGTTATGATAATTATTTAAAGAATGTTATATTGGTTGACCAATAAGCAGTAGCGTATTCAGGGTAGTTGTAATACATACAAGGTGATTCAAAAACATGTTGAACAAAATTGTTATTTTCGGTGCCTCATAAGCATTTCCGGATTTGGTGAAATATATTTGGCATTGATGCATTTATAGTTATACAGGGTGGTAGAAAAAATATTATACTGGGTGGCTGATAAGTAGTTGCAAATACAAGGTGATTGAAATAGCGGGTGGAGTAGATTTATAGTCAAACAGGTTGGATATATTTTTTTGTAGGATAAAACATGAGCTGTTGCATATCTGCAATATCTGAAACATGGATCGAAGTAAAATTATACTTCATACAGTGTGATTAGAAGTATTTAAAAGTTTTATATTTGGTTGCCCCTAAGCAGATGCACATACAGGGTGGTTGAAATATTTTGAAGAGTAAAATTATGGTTATACAGGGTGGTTCAAAATGAGTTGTAATGTTTGACAAATTGGCAGCGGTGTATACAGGTTGGTTTTAATGTAGATGAAAGTACAGTTAGCGGTTAAAAAATTTTATATAAGGTAACCAATAAGCAGTTGCAGTCTGGGTGAGTGTTTAAATAAAACTTTGGTGTTAGGGTGCTAAACTGTTTTTTTTTTATATTTGTGACTCACGAAGGGTTCCCCATCATTTACATTAGGATGGATCAAAAAAGTTTAAAAAAATGTTTTATAGGGTAGACCATAAACAGTTGCATTATACTATATGGAATATCTGAAATATGGGGAGAAGCAAGGTTATAGTTTTAGAGTGTGTAACACAATTTTAGAAAAAGCTCATATAAAGGTTGATTAATATATAGAGTAAAGAGAAATTTTACTTTAAAAGGTGGTTAAAAAAATATCAGAAATAACTGTTATACAGGGTACACCATAGGCAGTTACATAGCTGGAATATAGGGTAGAGAAAAGTTAGTCTGATGTTCATAAATTCTAAAACAGCAACCTATACAGGATGGTTGCAATATAGGGTGAAGTAGAGTTACAGTTATTCAAGGTGATTGAAAAAATGTCGAATAAAATAGTTATATAGGGTGGCCCATAAGTACTTGCAGTTTGGGTGAAATATATTCGGGATTGGTGAATTTATAGTTAAGTATGGTGGTTCAAACAAGTTAGAATTTTTTTTATGTAAGATAACCGATATGTTTCATAAGTTTTTTCATTTTCGGAATTAAAGTGAAGTTGCAAGATGACCCGCCGGTCATAGGTTGCCGAACGTCTGCTTAATAAATAGATAGTGAATAAAAAGGTTAAAACTCTGGTTTAGGTACATAGAAGAAGCATTTACTAAGATTTTTTATGTTACAGGCAAAAAAAAGATATGCCACGTCACTATCTTCCAAAAAGTCTGAGCTACGCAGCGAACATCGATCAAACCCACCACTACCCCCACCATCATCACCGAAGCGTCTCCAACCTTTGCAACAGGCAAGACTGCAGTTACTCATCTTTGCCCAGAGTGAAGAAGAGCAGCCTTAGACCAAGTAAAAGCGTTCCGGAAGGATTGGCCAGATGGGACTACTGTAGGAACTACAGACGACCTGTCGTTAGAAATATACAAGTTATCGAACAAATTACGACATCTGTATAAAAATGACTTTAGAATTTTAATGTTAGAACGAATTATGTTAGTATTTACAAGATGGTTTTGTTCCTCAACAATGTTATTGGTCAATGTTTTTGTTGTGGCGAACTTTAGACGGAAAATTAAAAAAATATATTGTGTTGTAAAGCTTTGCTTGTTCACTTGGTATCTGATTTCGCATTTTCTAAACTTCACAAATACAACAATCCGTCTCGATTAAAAAAAAACGAGACGAAGACTCAAAGTAAAATGTAATCTTTATACTAGGTGACAAAAAAGGGTTGGGATTATTGCGAATATTTCGAAAACTGCCTACAATAATCTAGATAATCACTTTGTAACGGTGAAGATGTTAGTTACTGAAACTGTACAGGGTGAGTCATAAAGAGTACCAACTTTTGTATTTTAAAAGAAACACCTTATATGCACATTATAAAATTTGATCAGTAGTTTTAGAAATGTTCGCAATACTTCAAACTTTTTTACCACACCATATATACTAATTTCTTAATTAACTGTCATATACGCTTTTATCTTGCAAGATTTTTACTACACAAGCATCGCTTATAACCTGTTTAAACTACCTTGTATAGTTTTTGCGGGTATAGAAATGCATAGAAAACACAAAACATGTTGAAGTCAGATTTTAGAGAGGCTCCAATTTGGGAGTCGGTCGAAATATCTTCTGATTGAATGCAAGTTTTTATATATTTGTTTTCGCGATTTCAATTGTTCCTCGTATATTCTTAATTGTTTGACCAACATTTTAGTAATAATTTTTAAAATTTAGACATTTAAGTTGGTGCCAACTATAGCCATTTGAAATTATTTTATTATTTTTTAATATCTTAAAACTATTATCAAAAATAACGTTTGTTGGATCCTCCTTATATTTTTCATTTATTGATAAACATTTTTTACTAGTTAATTCATTTTTATTGTTATCTCATCGAAAATGGTACCGCCAAACCCAAAGCCGCTAGCGAAGAAAATAGAAAACAAAGCAGCAACAAAAGCTGCAAGTACTTTTGGCACCACCAAAGCAGCAGAAAGGAAATGAGCAAGTTCGAAGACACAAGCACCCCAGCCTGCTGCTATAGTGAAAGTCAATGTTGCCAGTAAAATCGCAACAGCTAGTACACCAAAAGATAAAGCAGCTGCAAGTAAAGCTAGACACGAAGCTGCTGCAGCTGTCAAATCAGTAAAGTTGCTGCAGGTAAAGCTACTGGAAAAGTTACTGCTGGCCTAGCCTTGTCTGCAGCTACTGAGGTGCTGGTAAAATAAAAGCTCCACCAAAAGCACTAAAGATCTAAATAACTATAGTTACTGACAACTTAAGAATCAAATTTTTAAATAAGAAAATTGTTTTCCTGTGCCACTTTTGACAGATCAGATTATAGCTACAGATTATTCAATATTTTCTTTATATTCTACTACTTCACTTCTGTCAAATTCTTTTCAGTACTTTCTTTTAGTAGCTATAGGTCTCCGAGCCATATGCAAGTAAGTCATTCTGTTTAAGAGCTATACTGTCACCATTTATGTTTCTTCGTTTGATAGCCTTAGCCAATGTCCTCTGCTTACCCGGTTCTAGTTCTTTTTAATTTTCTGAAACACTAAAAAAAACTAAAAGTTTTACAGTCTAGATCTAACCTTATTGTCAATGGAATAATATTTAATATAATGTAAATCCAAACTTGAATAACTGTCAGTTTTACAATAACATAACTAATGAAAATCTATTGGTTGGATATACAGAAGACCACAAAAAATTGTAAACATCATAGTTGCTTTCTTAGATATCCATTTCCAACTTCCATTACTGTTCTATTCGGGTCCTATAATTAAGATCTTCATAATTCTGAGATATCACCACTTGTCCATCAGCATAGAATGATAGTGAAGTAATATTTATATCAATGAATATCTTTCACTTGCTTGTCCTTAGGAGAAACTTGGAAAACCCCAGTGAACACCGTTCTTTAAATTTGATTTCCAGTTTACAGAACAGCAAAAAAACATGTTGTGTAAATAAGGCTCACAACAAAGTTACATGTTCGTGATTATTTTACTCTTATTTACTTAAAAGTCTGACGTAATATCATTTAGTAAAATTTACATAATTTTTACTCCAAATATCTGTAAAAGTAACTTATAAATGTTACTATTACATACCCACAAAGTAATAATGTAATGTGTAAGATTCTGTCAGCGGTAACTATTTAAGAACATTGAACACGAATTTAAATTATTATATCACCTGCAAAAACTATACATGTGGCGGATTTCTATATCAGTTCCTTTAGAACAAACCAGAATCCAAATTACATTTAACTAAGACCAGTTTAGGTGCTATTAGTTCTAGTCATTTGTAAATATTTATAAATATATTTATATAGTATAGTACCAAAAATGTGTTTCTATTAACTTTTCTAATTTATTTAGTGTTAAAAGTATTTTTATTATTTTTATTTTTGTAATTAAAAACATTGAAACATTGAAAAACCACAATATAGAGTGTTTTTATATTGCTTTTACTATAATACGTAATGATATTTTAAATTTTACGTAAAATTTCTCAAATTATACCGATTATATTTGAAAATAATTGTAGGTATTTAAAATAAAATTTTCATTATTCTGTTACTAATACAAAACTGTTTAGCAGGGTACCTTCAATTTTAGCTTTAGCCGCCTAGATCAAGCATATTGTTATTTAATCATTTTTACAAATAAATTTTATATTTCAGTTTATTTTCTTATTTTAACTTTTAACCAAGCCAGTGTAAATGACTTTGTTGCGAACTTAACAGCTAAGTAGCAATAGTACAGACTTAATTGAAGATATCCTGCATACAGGGTGTCCCAATATTCCGTGGTACGAAACCACCTCAGGTTTTCAAAATCAGAGTAAGTCGACTAACCCAGATTTCAATTCTTCTGATAATATAATGTTTTTTATAAACTATCATTGACTTATTTCATTCCAAAACACTTTTAGTACATAGAATAATGTGACTCCCTGTGTACAAATTAAAGATATCACCTGATTAATGAAAAAAATGTCATAGTATTTGAATCAACGAACAGAAAGTATATGTAATTAATTCTTAAAAAGCAATATAAGAGGTTGTGATCTAATTTATCAGTAACATTCTATTAGAGGTAAATATATCATAAATAAATTATATATTGTATGGAATTCATGAGGATTTTCTTTTGTAAATCCTACATGTTCATTAAAATGTAGGGACGGGAACAAAATACCCTTAAAATGAATAGATGTAATTACTAATTACTATTCGAGAAATATGACGAATTATTGTTAGATAATGTAGAGCAAATTGTGTAAAACTTTAGATCGATATGCCTAAATTCATTAATCAAATTTTATCTGAAATCCCAATTATAGATTATAACTAAGTAGATTACCTATATGGAAAATTATATGCTGAGTCAGATATACTATCCCTGTGTAAACTATAACACTTGTTTTTTATAAATTTTACTCATTATAATTGTTGAACCGAAATAAACCATTATATCTACATATTTTCGAAAGCGAATTATTTCTATAACCATTATATGAAAATATCCACATTCATTAGATCTACCATTTACTTGAAACTTTTGGCAGGTATGTTGGGTAAATATTTCGTAGGCCCAATATTCATGTTATTGTTATAAAATTCATTCATTGGCGCCAAAAAAAATACGGAACTCTAAATTATTTGGTAAATAAAGACGTTTGAAAGTGAACGTAACTACTTGTGAAACTTTGAACCCACAGAATCTATTGCAGTATAATTTGGAATTTAGTGAGATAATTTTACAGAAAAACGAATATATGGGTCATATTCTCAAGGCATAAGTGTTGCCAGGTAGGGGCAGGGGCAGTTGACTGTGTTCCACATTATAGACCATTTGTATTTGCTCTCACATGTCAACGTAGGCACGTACATGTGAGAATTGTCTAAGGCTATGTTCATTGTTAAGTTATGTCCAACGTACACGCGATAAACTAGCAGCGGGTGGTGCGTTGCACCTACACGACAGTCGCAAACTGCAACTAGCAAAAACAAACCAACTCAAATATACAACACAAAATAACAATTTTGTTACAATCGCACGAGTTTCCAGTCCAGTAAGGTCACCAGAGGCAATTTATGTGTTTAATAGTTTGCGGTTGTCATATTAACGTACCTCCTGCATATATAGCGTTTACGTTGGAGTTAGCCATTCTGCATACTACTGTAAGGTTGTGTCCCACGTAAACGCGATTTGCGCGTTGCGGGCGGTGCGTTGCGTCAAAATAGCAACTGCAGACTATCAAACACATAAAGCGAATTCATTTTGTCCTTACAGGAAAATTAATTCGAGTGATTGTAGCGATTTTGTGTTGTTGCATCGTTCATTTGGTTTGTTTTAGCTTTTATTTGCAGTTTTTAATTGTCACATTGACGTATCACACCGCCCGCAACGCGCATATCGCGTTTATGTAAGACACGGCGTAAGAATTTTGTCGCCTATCTCGGGGCGACAGAAGTGACGTTCGCAGATAATCTAAAATGAAATATATTGTACCTCCAGTAATGTATGCTCTAAGTTATTATCGTCGATCAAGCAATCCGTAAATGTATTTTTCTTGTCTCTATATAATTTGTCCTATGTCATAAAAACTATTTGTTCTGTGAGGGTTAGTTTGAGAACCTTAACCTCAAATTACATATAGGTTATATTTACCTTTTATAGATACTTTACAGATGAATTTGAGCTTCCCACGTGTATATTAACATTACTGGAAAGTTATTGTATAAAAATGAAAAAAGAACACATTCAGGTACAAGACTCCGTTTCCTCTGAGAAACATACTCTAGAAGAAGATCTACTACCTGATAATGTAAAGCGAAAAAGACTATTTTCAGCTAAAGAATTTAGGAAACACTTAAACAGATCAGACCAACAAACAGGTATTGTTTGTCTTATTCTTCCCAACTTAAAATTAATGTTGTTTTATATAGTTGTTACAGAATTGAAGACATTCCTCCACTTGGTTAAAGATAATGCCAAACATGACTATATCCTGGAATACTTAGAACAAGGTGGTAACTGTTTGGAATTATTACAGATTTTGGAAAACAATTCAAGTGTACCCCCAGTCTTAGTTTTTGAATTAATTACTTTTATTTTGTTAAAAATAACTGAAAAGTGCCCAAGGCATCAGAATGCAGCTTACGACTCTTGCAAGTATATTTTAAATAATTATATTACCAACATCAATAAAATGATAAGTTTGAGTTCAACAACTCCAGAAAGAAAAACTTGTTTAAGACTACTAACAGCAATTGTTGCTTTCTCAAGTAGTCTTGCCAAAGAGGTATTAATAAATGTTAGTATACATACCACAAATTTGGAGCTCTTAACTAAACATACAGGAGAAAAAGACAGTGTCAGGGATCATTTTATACATTTTTTGACTGCATTTCTCATTGATGGACATTACCCGGCACTTTCAGTGTTATTGGAAAAGAAAGGATTTATAACGAGCATCGTTAAGGGCTTACAATTTGATTCTGCTGATACTCTGTGCATTGTTATTACAGCATTTAGAAATCATATTCTTGAGAATCCTCTGGTATCAAAAACTGCTAAGATGAAAACGTTCAATACAATTGTTGTTAGAGATATTGTAAACTTATATAACTGGAAGGGACCTGGAGCCTTGAAAGTAGAAAAGAGAAATAAAGGTGTTGTTGACACAGTAATAGTAAGTAATATTTTTTTGCTTTATAATATATAAAATAAAGGTTGGGTTTCGGCTCTTGGGGCCAGGGCGAAAAACGTACTTCTATTCAGCATAAAATTATTAATTATGAAATTCAGGCAGTGCAATATGCACCACCTAAACCAGGCATGGCCAACATACGGCCCGCGTAATGAATTTATGCGGCCCGCGAGTAATTCGAGAAGAGGAAGATAATTTGTGTAATTTTTATAAGCAACTGGATAGTAAAAAATATGTAAATCTAAAAAATCTTGCCAAAAAAATATTTAGTATTATTTAGTTCAACTTATATTTGTGAACAGACATTTTCTTTAATTAATCACAATAAAAGTCCTACAAGATTGAGATTAAATGATTTACATTTGGAGGCTGTATTAAGATTAGCCACCACAGAATTTGAACCTGACATTAAAAAGATTATAAACGAGGCAAACTGCCTCAATATTTCCCATTAATTATTATAGTATATTTGTTATTATTAAAATGTTTATTTTGTATTATTCTATATAGATATTTGCTGTAAGTTAAACCTATGATTTATAATTATACTTCTATGTATTTGTTATATCATTTAGAGTCTCATAATAAAATTTTGTTCATTTTTTGTTTAAAATTTTTGTATTTTTTAAGCCTGCCTAAAATTTTTTTTCAATCCGGCCCGTGACAAAAAACTGTTGGCCATGTCTGACATAAACTAACATCACCCTTAATTTGGTTGACCTACCCCCACTTTAGGGGGGGTCGGGGGGGTAGCTGCCCCCAAAAATCAAGATTTTTTTTAACGGTTGCTATCGAACTCTACACATTTTACTATGTCAGACACTCAATTTTCATAATTTTCCTATTATTTTTAATTTTTCCGATTTTGACAAAAAGTAGAGGATTTCGGCTCTTGTGGCCAGGCTAAAAAAATACTTGTATTTGAGATAAAATTATGACATTCAGGCAGTGTAATATGCACCACCTAATCTAACATCACCCTTAATTTCGGACATAGTAAAATGCATAGAGTTCGATAGCAAATAATGTTGATTTTTGGAGGTATTACCCCCCCTCGACCTCCCTCTAAAGTGTGGGTAGGTCAACCAAATTAAGGGTGATGTTAGTTTATGTGGTGCATATTACACTGCCCGAATTTCATAATGTTATCTTGAATAGAAGTACATTTTTCGCCCTGGCCCCAAGAGGCGAAACCCAACCATTTGATGATTTAAACGGCATTGTATTAAAGAATAATACAGAAAGGTACCATATAATTTGAGATTTTCATTTTTCAGAAAAAACAGTAATTAAGGGACTAAATTTCAGTCAATTTCAATGAATCTTCACTGTTTACTCTAAAACTGCTCAAGCAATTTGAATATTATAAATTGCATTCTGCAAAGATATGTTCCAACTGGATTCTGTATATTTTTCTATAACATAAAACATACCATTTTTCTGAAAATGAGAAAAATATATGCAAAAGAATTGTAAACATCATATTCTTTTGGGAGATTTTTCATTGAAAAGAAAAATAATATAATTTCTTTGACAGGTTTTAGTAAACTTACACATTTTTTCGTGTGGTTTCTATACTAGGAGTCACAGAGAAACGGCGTAACACACAGTATGACTCCCGATTTGGAGTCTGTGAGCTATATTTTTCTGAAACTCCTGGATGTCGGAATTCATTTCGCGATAAAAAAATGTAAACAACATGGTAAATCTCAAATTTTGATCATAAATATCTAGTTTAAATGTCAAGATGTGCCAGTTCTTTGTGACTGTTCTAGTAGTTTGTTCATACCAGCCAACAGCGCTTTAAATGGTGACTGGATCTTCCTTGTTGAAGGAAACTGCTCGGACCCCCGGCTTCGACATGTTCATGACGTCCTGCACTTCTAACGCCCGAAGTAAAGCTTCATTACTTTTCTTGACGCCACTTACTCTTAGATTTCGTTGTACTTCCACATATCTCTGATACCGTTTATGAAACTCTGTGTGGCCAATTGATCTTTTGTTTCCTCTGGCAGGTCTGGGTAGGACAAGTGAACTAACTGCCTAATCTCTGCTTCGAATTCTTGGAGGCTTTCCCCGGATTTTTGCGTTTTTCCACTGAGTTGGACTTGGTATACCTGGCTCAAGGATTGATTGTCGTATCTCTTGTCCAGAATGGCCATGATCTTGTCGAAATTGCCTTGTTCATCGACTGGAATGCTTTGGAGAAGTTCTAGGGCCGGAGCTCTTAACGAAATTACCATAGAAGTAGATTTTTCATGATTATCCCATCCATTAGCTGTAGCCACGGCGTCAAATTGCCGTTTATACATGGGCCAAGATGAACTGCCATCAAATGTGGGTGGCTTACTAAAGGAACCTTTGGTAAGCTGGTGTGCTGGTATTTCCCTCTGCAAATCTTGTTGCAATTTTTTAATTGCTGTTTCCACTTTATCTTGTACTTCACTGTGTACTATGTCTTTAATTGAACTGATTTCAACTTTTACCTGGCTTTGGATAGCACTTATTTCAAATTTCACCTGGCTTTGGATAGCACTTATTTCAAATTTCACCTGGTCTGGATGGAATCGATGTCATACTCATACTTTGGTTTCAAGAGTATCCACGGTATTTTTTAGAACCTTTATGTCGACGTTTATTTCTCTTATGTGTGATTCCACTATTTGCATTCGTTCATTAACTATGTCATTAACTTGCGATACTATTTGTATTAATCGTTCAAATTGCAGTTGTCTTTTCTCTTCAGTTACTTTAAAATCATTTTGTCGTTTTCCTTCTAGTATTTTAAATTCATTTTGTCTGTGTTCATCTAATAATTTAAATTCATTTTGTCATTTTAATTCAGTTTCATCTTCTTTTTCTACAAATTTCGAGAATTACCTTCAATTAAATTTTGTTGTTCACTTTTCATCGTGGAAACTAGATGTTGCTGTTCGTAGTGACAAGATTTTCTAACTCTATTTTACGTTTTTCATCAAAAGATTTTACTAACCTTTGTTGAATTTCTTCTTGATGTTGTTTTTCCTTCTTGTCACGTTTTTCCAGGATCTGAGCTATTTTTTCGTCTAGTCCATCTGTAACCTTCTTGAATATTTTTTTGGTAGTCTCGTCCATTTTTTCTTGTTCCATACTTCGGGTGCCCATAAATCAAATTGCGGTTTTAACTTCACTTGATCCTTCACTTCTGATCACCAAATTTGTTATATACTCCGTGGGTTCAGTTAAAATTTAAAAACTAATATTCACTACCACTTTCTAAAACTTTCATTTACATCAAATGTACACAACAACTGATTCGAATATCACAATAATAATTCAACATAAGCTCTTCGCTCTATTAACTAACTACAGGGTCGCTCCTTTTAAAACCAGCATCGAAAACTCTCGTACAATCCATAATCAATTCTGCACCTGCCCACCCATTTCGAGATCAATTTTTTTGTCGTAAAAGCGATCGATGTCGTACTGGAGTGAAACCAGGGCCGGCTTAGGGAAATTTCTTTACAATATGCCAACTATCATTATGTATACATTAGGGTCATATTTCCATTCACTTTGACTGTGAAAGCCTACATACATACTTTGATAAATTAAAATGTAATTTAATATGTATTTAATTAAAGTTAACCAAGATGCACTGTAATAGCCCTCAACCTTCAGATCATTGAAGATCATTTTCTGAAAATCATAACATTGAGTAAATGTTACTGGTCACTCAAAAACAATCTGTGAAAACTTTCCATTTTGACTCTGAGCTCTAAAGTTGTTTAAGCTTAATTGACAAACAGAAAACTATAAAACTTAGTTTTAAAAACATATTCTTGATGAATAGGATTTATTTCTGATCTACAATAGATTATACTTTTGTATTACATTTTTTTACTTTGATTTTTTTAGGTGGATCAAGTTGAGAAATCCAAAGTAAATGAATGTGTTCATAACTTTTTGCTGACACTTTGTAGCTCTCAGAAGTATGGGGTTGTTTTTAAAGATAGGCTTGTTGGTCTTGGCAAGAAGAATCAAAATGCCTTATTGTATACAGTCTTAGAGAGCTTAGACAGGTAATGACTTACCATAAATAATGTAAATTAAATATTATTTGGTTCAATTTTCTCTTTAAAATTATGTGTTTTGGAGCAGTGACTGAGGTAAGGAAATGTAGTTAATATAAATGTTTATACAAACGTATAATAATGTATCACCATTTTTGTAAACTTTTTCTTTACGGTGATGAAGAAAAAGATAAAAATGGCAATATTGTTATTAATATTTTAAATATTGAGAATAGTTCTATTATTTTTTTTTTTAATATTGGAGAAAAGTTATAATCTTTATCATTAATATGAGTTTTATGGTTTATAGAATTTCTGACTTTAACTCCATCTTTGTTGTCAACAACCTTTGCACTTTAAGAATAAAATTGTGCAATGATCTTTACTTGTTAATAAATATTATGTTTTACCATCTCTAGACCTTGGGATCATTCATATGCTTCCGAATTGGTCATCAAAATTTGTGGTGCCTGTCCAGATTTAACAAAAACAGTCTGGAATAACCTGAAGTCTTACTTGGAACCTCGATGGACACAAAAATGGTTAAATGCTATGAAATTTTCAAAAAATTTAGTAAGGGAAATGGAACCTAGCTGTGTTGAACATTGCATAAAAGATATGAACATAGTACAGGTAAGTTTGTATAAATGTATCTTTAATATAGCTTTAGATATGATAATAGATAGAACTGAAAATTTAAAATTTGTTTTTCAGTTATTCCAAATAGTTCAAATGCTGGTTGCACCTTTGCCAATACTTAAGACCCTTATTCCAGAAAATCAAACATATGAGAGTGTTTCTATTAAACACCAAATAATGTTGTTCATATTGGAAATGTTGACATCCTTAAAAGCATACTTGGTAGCATCAAAATCCTGGCTATCCACAGAAAATTATAACAAATTGAAGTCATACATTATTAATTATATAACTAAGAATTTCCCAAGTGCCCTGTTGGTTTTAAAAGGGTGGGAAAACTCCTCTGAAGAGACTGAAACTAAAGTGACGTTACATGAAAATCTCGAAACAATTGTCAACATCTTTGAAAGCTACAAAGATATTTCACCTGTGTTACTTGAGGATTTAAATTCTGATGACATTCACTTTGCAGATGTTCTACAGAGATTACAAGAGGATGAAGATCCACAATTATCTAAAATTCAAATTAGATTTATGAGAATATTCATTGACTTAGATTTCTCAAAATTCAAACCAAAAACCAGGACCTTTACATATGTTGTACAGTTACTGATGAAATTTTATTATGAAAACAATGATAGTTTGGCGAAATCTGTACTTAAAACATTATTCAAGAATACTGGTATCTTTGATGGTTGTCTTTATGAAATCAGTATTTGGATTGATGGAATCTTGGACTTGAAACATTTTGATGAAAATGTGGTCAATGATATTATAAGGATTGTAGAGTTGGCATATGATAACCTTCAGGAGTATCTTGAAGAAATGTCCATTGTTTCATCTCACCAAGGAAATTCTTTGGTGAATGCAAATGTTTTAGAGCACTTGGAAGACATTGAGGTGACTCAAACCTGTAATAATGTTATGAGTCATAGATATTTGAGTCCCATGATACTGGGTTTAGCAAAACATTTGAGTGAAACTGAGTTCACAAAAACTCTTAAGATTTATACTAACTTTGTTCTGTTCAACTTAGCGCATGCTCAAACTGATATTCAAGGTGTAATCGCTTTACTTGACAAGTTTGACGGAAAAATACAGACTTTTAAATCATATATCTTGGCTTGGCAGAATTGTCAGGAAATTTGTACTGTGAAAAAATCCAAAGGTCGTTTAGACTTATTACAGCGATTTAGCGAAAACTTTTTGGACGGAAATCTTGAGGATTTTGCTATGGACGCCCACAAAGACTTTGTGATATATTTAGTAGATTGTGGAATGTTTTATATAACAAATTTGTTAAAAAGTAACACTCTGACTTCTCAAATTGTGGATAATTTCGTAAAATTCCAAAATTATTTATTAACTAAGGACCTAACCAGTGACGAAGTAATTGAAAGAGTCTTCTCCAATCCACTCCTTCTAGAAAATATCAATTTTTTGAGTTACCATAAAGAAAACTCTCAAGGACTTGCAACAAAATTGCTAGTTGACTTGGTACAACTTTTTCACAAAGCACAAAAGAATACAGAGCAATATTTGAAATTTTACAAACAAAAATTGATTACTAACATTCTGAAATTCATAAAGAAACCCAACAAATACGATTCCAAAAGTTTTCAGAGTGTTTTAGAAGTGTTCACCCTTGATTATGCAGAATGTCAAACTATTTTGACAGCTCTCTCAAATCAATTTGAAGGCCACACCGAATTTTCTGACGGTTCTGGAATCTTACTTTATACATTAAAGGAACTTCTTGGGGTTTGTCGAGAAAATATGAATTTTGAACCCTTGCCAAAAGATGTCGTCCTAAATCTGAGTCGATATCATACAAATCTTTGTAAAAGCAATCAGGCTAATGTCAGTACATTGTCCTCCCTGTTTTTGGAATACCTAAAACTGTACCCACACACTGCTGAATATCTAGATGAGGAAATGATTGATGCTCTGTTGTTAGTGAGTGAATACAACAAAGAAAATATTTGTTTGATAACTTTTCTGTTATCAACAATTGCAGGTTATGTTAGGAACATCATGAGACATCTTGATGCTATTTGTAACAAGAAAGGAGTCATTCTGCCTGTCATTACAGCACTTACGCATTTAGAAGAGACTGAGAATGATTTGTTGAGAAACCTCTATGACAAAGTTGAAGGGATTTTATTGAAAGCCCTGGAAAAACCACAAAAAGCTGGACAACATTTCCAGACGAGTTACGAGGGATTGCCCAAGCTTGTGACGAAGTTTATGCCGATGGAATCTTGTGAAAAGTTTGCGACTAAAGTTCAGAAATATGAAGTAACTGAGGTGTTCCATGTTAAACTTTTGCACGCCATTTATATGAAGATTTTAAACTCGAAAACAGTGAACTCTAAGACTGCGAATAATATAATTTTAACTTTCGTACATTTACAAATTAATGTTTTAAAAAAAGGAATGGAAGCAGGTGAAAACTTATCAAAAATGACTGAAGTAACCTCATGTTTTGATGATTTACTAAATGAATTGCGTAAATTATCATCTACGGTCGATTTGAGCAGTACTAGTAATAACGAATCAGTGAAGTTATATTTTAAGCTTTGCTTAAAATATGGTGTTTCTGGTAACCCATATTTACTTAAGTCTCTGAGAAACCTCCTTAAGGTTCTTATAGATAAACTCAGTAAGGAAGACAGTCAACTCATTTTAGAAATGTTAGTATCTCATTCCGAGTTTTTGGTGCACGTTTTGGGTGAACACAGTGACATCAAATTCGAAATTTGGTCTCTATTTTTCACCTTGTGTGAAAACTGGATTGAATTTATGGAAAGGGAACATGTACCTGTATTGCTCGCTAGTTACAGAGCAATGGTGAGCAAATGTGACAGATTGATACTTAGGATTCTTCGAATGTAAGTATAATTTTATGTTTTTATTAATGTTTTAAACATCCAAATCTGTATTAAATAAATCTGCTGCCTAGAAGTTCACAATATGTTTTATTTATTTCTAAATGTTTTACTTCGTCATATGCTAAAGCATATCTCAAAACAGATGTTAACAAAGGACATGTTTTACTTAATGTTTATCCTTCTATGAGTGTATGTGCGTTAATAATATGAAAAAGTTACCTTTTTGTGTGGCATTCTTTTTAACTCCAATTTAATGTATCACAAAGAGAGTATTGGAGTGTTCATTAGAACGACAAGCAAATTTTGTGCAGGTATTGTGTATTACTTGGATGTTATATTGGTTTATTTCTTGTTTATTATTGATTTTCTATAAAAGGAGAGACACTTAATGTATTACATGGTCCCTGTTTCTTACACAGGGAACTGAATTGGATGGATATTTCAAGATCGAAGCAGTGTGTGGTGTCGGTCGGTCGGTCCGAACGTGTCGAAACAAATGAAATTTCAAGTTATGCATTTCATTCCCTTGTTCATCTTTTTTCATATGTTTCATAGTTTCTATCTATGGTTTGTTTGATCCAATGCAAGAAATTAGTCTTGATTTTCATTTGGATTTTCCTATTAATTATTGGTGAGGCTCTGTGTTCTCTGTTTATCCAAAATTCTGATTTTCTGCTACCAATTATAATCTTTAAACAAAAGTTCCTAAATGATCATTTCTGAGTAATAGCTGGTTTGCTAGTTAACTAGAAATAGTGAATTAAATTTCAGGTTAATATTAAAAAAATGCTTCCATATCACCCTCGTTAGAAAAGAAGTGTTTATTAATTTGATATATTCTTTATACCGTAGGTACGAGAAAAATGCCAACCAAACGAAATTTTACGATTTCAAACCGTTTTTATGGGGAAAAACTGCAGCAACACACTACTCAGTTAAAGCAAAAATAGATACTGTTCTTCTTCGACAACCAAAAACCGGAGACGTTCTTGATATTTTACAAGATGATCTTGTTAGGGCCACGATTTTGAATTATCCCTTAGAAGCGTCATTAAACGGCATTGAGGAATCAAACGATGAAAGAAAAAGTTACGACCTAACATTTATGTTGCCACTTTTTAGTCAGTTGTTGGCACCAGAACAGCAAATTGCTACTTACAAGTTCACAAGAACAGGTACTGTATCAAAATGATTTTGCAAAATCTAAATTAATAACACTATATTGTAACAGAATTAATCTCTAAAAGATATACTGCAATATTTGTGAAGATTCATCTGTAGTGGTCCAGCAGCCGTATTCTGTAAGGCGTTATCGTTATAAAATAACGATAGGACGCTAAATTATTGAGAGTGTTTTGTGACTCGAATCGTTATATTGATATACTTAGATCATTTACCATCTAGATATAGCCTGTCAAGCATAAAATCATGGCAACGCTAGAAAGAGAGGGCAATAGAGACAGTAAGAGGCTATTTCACTTAATGGGTAGATGGTCGGTGGACGCAGCCAATGAACAACATGCTTTATTGGAAGCAGCTTCCTACCGAGTGAAATAGCCTCTTGCCCTCTCACTCCTTAGTCTTACCACGACTGTGCACTGCAGACTATCTCTAGAAAGTAAATGCTCTAAGTTGACATATGGTTCGTTCGAAGCGACTAGTTGCCAACGATTTGAAAACTTTTCAGCGAATCAACGACCTCGACAGTTGGCTGTGCCAACACCCAATTGGCAGAGAGTTTTTCTAACTGTTAGAATTATTGGCAACTCTGGTCTCTACGAACAAACTTGTTACGTTCCGTTTCGATCATAACGAGTTACAGAATACGGCTGGAGCGGGTGTTAAAAGAATAATAAATCTTATTACTAAGTGTTTCAAAAGATTTTTAGATTTATATAGATGACACTTTGACCTAGTATATTACTGTTTTCAAATCAAATAGTCAGTTTACATTTCTAATATACATACCACAAAAATGCTTACAAGTAGGACAATACATAACCTAAAATTTTACCCAATCTCTTCTTCTTCTTCTGATTTCTTTTATGGCCTCAATCTTTTTCAGCTGGGCCAGATATACTCAATGACGGGAGACTAGTCTTACTCTAGGCAATCGCTCCCTCTCCTTCCTTAAATTTATTTTTATTCTCCATTAAATGTATTATAGAAATTGATATACAATATAAAGGGTGTTTTTTTTTGAGGTATAGAACTTTGAAATGCAATAAAACAAGGATATATTTTTTAAATTGACATGAAATTTACTTTATTCGAAAGATAATCTTCTGGCATTATAATTTGAATATGACCTCTGGCATATGACCATCACGGCTGGCTCGGACGTAGTCTAATCTGGAGATCCAATTTTCGATGACTTTCCAACATTAGTGGTCGTATATCGGCAATAACGCGGCGAATGTTGTCCTCCAAGGGGTCAATCGTTTCGGGTTTATCGCCGTAGACTAGCGACTTCACGTATCCCCACAGAAAGTAGTCAAGCGGCGTTAAATCGCACGATCTTGGAGGCCAATTCACGGGTCAATAAATCAATTGTGGCACGAGCTGTGTGACATGTTGCCCCGTCTTATTGAAACCACAGCTCGTGTGCATCATGATTGTTCAATTTATGAACGAAAAAGTTAGTAATCATGGCTCTATAGCGATCACCATTGACTGTAACGTTCTGGCCAGCATCGTTTTTAAAGAAGTACGGACCAATTATTCCACCAGCCCATAAAGCACACCAAACAGTCAGTTTTTCTGCATGTAACAATGTCGCAACATGAACTTGAGGATTATCATCACTCCAAATACAGCAGTATTGTTTATTGACGTATCCATTCAAAAGTGAGCTTCATCGCTAAACAAAATTCGTTTATGAAAAGCGGGATCAACGGAAATCTTGTTTTGGGCCCATTCACCGAATGTTCGCCTTGCTAGGTGATCGTGTGGCTTCAATTCTTGCACGAGTTGAATTTTGTAAGCAAGATCTTGCCGCAAAATCTTCCATAAAGTGGAGGGACACATATCCAATTCCTGTGCACGATGGCGGATAGACTGATTCTGGTTTTCCTCTACGCTACGCTCTACAGCAACAATGGATTCTTCTGTACGCACTGTACGACATCTCTGTGGGTGCTTATTAACATCTAGAGTAAACCTGGTGGGAAAACATTGCATAATTAATCGAATTAATTGCTCTGATGGACGATTATGCTGATCTTAAAATGGACGTAGTGCGCTATACGTATTTCGAACAGAACCATGATTTTCAAAATAAATTTGCACAATTTGGAAGAGTTGTTCAGGCGTCAGTCTATTCTTTATGAAATGCCAAACCAAACTAAACATAAATCACTTGACAGCTGACAAGATGGCCGCCGGTTAAAAGAGTGTTGCCAACTTAAAGTTCTATACCTCTAAAAAAAACACCCGTTACAATATATAATATCTCTTATATAATTTTGTAGAAAGCAATAGTTTTTATACTATATTATAATTTATATAACCTTTTTGTATATACATTTATACATCTGGGACAGCCATTTTTGGACTTCCTTCTACGTTGCCTTATATTTAAACTGTACACTTACACTATCACTACTTAGAATCTTACACTTCTTGAGAGAACGAGTTCTATGTGGGAATTGCAAAAGAAATACACAATTTTAATTAGGGAGAAACAAAATCGGAATAACATTTCACTTATAACTTACTTTAACTATATTAATTTTAGTTTTTATATTAACGAACTATTTACACGTGTGGCTGTCCCACCTTGTTACCCGGAAGTCCACCCAATCTCAAATTGGCAGTTTGTCAACCTTAAAAATCACTGGTACTTCAAAAATACTTTCGTCTGAACTATATAATGAACTCTTCTTCTTCGTTAATTTGCTTCTGAAAAAAAAACTCCCCATACTTGTAAATATTACTTTTAAATGATAATTGATGTTATTACCATTAAGTAGTGCAATTGATGTGATAATCCCCCTCTCCTATTATTATTTGCTAGGGGCGCTGAGTTTGGCAGTTGTAGCTTTAAGTTCCCACAATAAAGACATGAGACAAGCAGCATGTCATGTGCTAGCAAGATTCCATTCACAAGTTGAAGCCCGGCAAACAGGAAAAGATAATCTTTTGTGGTTGAGATACGTCGAGGCTGTATGTAGAGGTAAGTTTCTAGTGTGTTTTTGTATTAGATATCATCTATTATGTTGTTGCATCTCTTAAAGAAATACAATGAAACTATCAAGATATTTGATACATATCGTTAAATTTACGCGAGATGTAAAGACCGACATCTAGGATTTTCAGGGAAACTAGCACATAGAGGTTCCAAATCTGGAGCTGTTCCATGTAATTGCTGTTACCCGTAACTCCTAGGTTAGAATGTCACGATGAAATTTTCAGGTTACCTTCACCTGTCAGAGATATTGAATACTCTCTTCAAGGTGTCATTTTTTTTAAATATATATATATATATATATATATATATATATATATATGTTCTGAAGGCTTCCGCGGTCATTACTATGAACAAGGCTAGGTTCCGGGTGAGAACCGCGTCTGACTTTATTATATACTCGACGTTTCGACTCCTGCTTTGGAGCCATTATCAAGAGACACTTTTGTCTCGTCGAGTATATAATAAATTCAGACGCGGTTCTCACGAACCTAGCTTTTTCATATATATATATATTGTCTTGCGTACAAAAGAATGACACCTCGAAGACAGTATCAAGATATTATTATCGATAGGTTATGAAAGTTTTATGTGAATAATTTGCTTACAGTGTACTCTTAGCAACAAGATGACATTGGGAAGTGAGAATAACTCTATGAACACCAAGCATTTTATAACTATTGGCTTGTCTATTACATAAAACCAAAGACTCCATATCGCGTTGACCCTGTTGATCCTTTGGTTATATTGAGCACACAGCACAATTTAATTCAATGATTGAAAGAAAGTATACATTCAAAAAGCTCAATATGAAAAGTCTTCACATCATATAGACACTTTTATAGCTTTAAGTTAATTTGATACACTTGAATTATGATTACATGAAGAATAGAAACAAGTTTCAGAATTGAATTGTTCCCAAGTTTTATTTATTAGTGTGAGAAATACTTCAACAAAATACAAAGAAAATTTTGGAGAGGAATTATTACAGAGTGAAACTAAAATGGAAAAATACGAAACTCTTCAAAACGTTGAATCTAAAATAAAGGAATTAAAACTGAAAAGAATTAGAAAATGTCAGAATTAGATGATGAGATCTCATCCAGTGGAGGTTCGAGTGGGCTCATAGGGGTCATGACCCCCTCAAAATGTGCAAGTGAAATTTACAAATCTCTTAAAATAAAAGCATATGAAAAACGGGAAATCAAAACAATTTTAATAAGTATGTGAGTAATTTTGGCTGCGACTTATTTCGTCACTAAAAGGTTCATAATAAATTTTTTTTTTAATAAAAAAATACTAAAAACCAAGTAAAATGTTTTGGTATGTTGTGTTATAATTTTTATGAGAAAGTAATTTTTAGAAACTGTTCTGTTTTATTTGATACATAATTCACTTATTAACTGGTTGAAGATATAAGCTCCATATACGGGCGTCAGGAAGGATTTTGATTTGGACAAAAACGATATATTGTTAAAAAGCTTAATTAGTATGGAGTAAGCTCTGGAGCGCTGATTTGGATATCCTTTCCAACAGACGTTTGCAGCTGCGGGTTTCTGGTATACCACAAGGGTCGCACCTAGGTGCCATACTATTCAGTATATACATAAATGATATCGGAGACAATTTCATTTCCGAGTATTTCTTCTATGCAGACAACTTCAAACTTTTTAGAGAAATAACAAGTGTACAATATATATAAGCGTTTCAATATGACATTAATAAGTTGAGAAAATGGTGTGTGGCGAAAAAATTTTGCCAAGATAGTTTTTTCGAGGTCAAATATTCAACTACCTGCAACTTATCTGCTAGATGGACAGTTGTCACCATAGTGAAAACAATGAAAGAGCTAGTTGTGATTGTTGAAGATAGGTTAACAATCTCAGGTCATTTATCTACCAAGTTGGGGAAGAGTTTCAAAATGTAGATACACTGCTTCATTTTTCTCATCTTTCGTCACACCAATACTGGAACATGAGTCTGTAGCTTGGTATCCTTTCGTGAAAAAGCAAATCCAATATATGCTTTGTAAACACTTATTGTATTTCTGATGAACTAATCATATATTGGACATTTGATTTTATTGGTTCAACAGTTGAACTGTTGAATTACAAATATCATTACACATCATATTTGGGAAATTTTACCAGTATTTGTTCTTGTTCTTCTGAATTAGTTGTAATTTTTATATGAACTTTGTAATGCAGGTTGGCGGAAATAAATTAATTTTTCATTTGCAGGTACAGCTTCTCTTCCCAACTGGAAACTAAACAACTTTGCAGCTATCTATCTAGCCAGAATGGCGCTCGTTTTGACGCAACCAAACCACGTCATGTACCTACCATTATCTAATCATCTTTTAGCAAAATCCTCGCTAGACTTCAGCACTGTCCCAGAATTGTACACTTTTCTCCACAGTTCCGACTTGAATTACAAAGAGCATAGGAATTTTATCTTGGAACTTTTGAGGGATGGCCTTCGGACCGACAAAGATTTCACGGATTTTATGAAATCCATGGCGTTCAAACTCATCTCTGAACTTTATCAGAGCTCCATCTGTGATGCGGAGACCAAGGCTTTAATTTTGGAAGTGGTCAAGACAGCTTGTAAAATTCCCATAGGCTTGAAAATGTTACGGGAAAACCATTCTTTGTTAGTTCAGTTTGGCTCTGAAATTAACAAAGAGTATACAGAAAATAAGGATGTGTATTCTTATGTCACCGGAGTTTAGTGTATATATGGAATATTTGGATAAGCCTTGGAGTCCGAGGCTTTCTCGAGCATCCCCACCTCAGTTAAATAGACGACAAAGAAATAAACGAGTGACAAAATCATCAGAGATGTTGACTTCTGGTTTTGCTTATTTTTTACAAGCTTTTAATTCTTTTAATCTCTCCTGGTGTGTTATCAAATCTTAAAAGCATATGTAAACCAGATTATAATGCAATATTATGATGACATTATGCTGTTGTGACGATAGAAACAGGAAGGAGCCGTAGTGCAACCCCATCGAGTTTGGGCTCAATCAACTGTCATTGACAAGTACTCTGATTCTAGATGGTGTTTAGAGCCTGCTGATTTAGCTGAAAAGTAACTAGAAGGAATCTATATTATTTTAATAACAAGCTTTTAGTTAGTAATAAAAAACAAAAAAAAAGTAGAAAATTTTGATTTTTTGGACCACAAAAATTATCATATTTTTGGGGAACTCAAAAAATTAGATTTTTTGGAGCACATAAATTATGATTTTTTTGGAACCACAAATTATTATTTTTTTCCACAAAATTTTGATTGTTTTTAACCACAATAATTTTCAATTTTTATTTTGGACCACAATTTTTTTTTTCTGAACCAAAAAACTGAATTTTTTTATACCATAAAAATTTTGATTTTTTTTATCACAAAAATTTGGAATTTTGTCATTTTTGACATTTCTGCTATTTTATCAGCAATAAAAGTCCTTCTTTCTCAAATTCTTAACTATATCTACATCAGTGTTGTTTGCCTTTACACAATAAAAAACTGCACTCTAGTTACATCATTATGTTTGAATGGATTTGCGTCTTTCAGTTTGTATTATCTCTGAATTAAGTTGTGTGTTGTGTGAATTCATTTAATTAAATTACTTCATAAATGGTTGAATGATGTTTGAATTTCCCGCTCATACTTTATATAAGTTTGTTCTAAATTGTTCAAGCATTCGCAAAAAGAAATAACTTATGAAACATATGGGTTATCCTATATAAAAAAATTTGTTTCAACCACCCTAATGAACCATAAATCCACCAATCCCGAATATATTTCACCCAAACTGCAAGTACTTATGGGCCACCCTATATAACTATTATTCGACATTTTTTGAATACCTTGAATAACTGTAACTCTACTTCACCCTGTTGCAACCATCCTATATATGCTGTTGTTTTATAATTTTTTGAACACCTTTTACAGCTCATATCCTACAAAAAAAATTATCCAACCTGTTTGACTATAAATCTACTCCACCCGCTATTGCAATCACCTTGTATTTGCAACTACTTATCAGCCACCCAGTATAACATTTTTTCTACCACCCTGTATAACTATAAATCCATCAATGCCAAATATATTTCACCAAATCCGCAACTGCTTATGAGGCACCGAAAATAACAATTTTGTTCAATATGTTTTTGAATCACCTTGTATGTATTACAATTACCCTGAATACGCTACTGCTGATTGGTCAACCAATATAACATTTTTTAAATAATTATCATAAGTCTCCTTTACACTATGTTTGAACTATTCTACATTTGCAACTTATTATGAACTACGCTATTTCACATTTTTTCCTTATATTTTTTCAAGATATATTAAAGTATAATTTCTCTCCACACTTCATTTAAACCACCCTCCATTTACTTTTTCTAACTTTGTTTGAATGACACTGTACAACTAAAACTTTACTGTGCACCATACTTCAGGTACTCTATATATGCAAGTGCTATATAACAAAATTTTTCTAGCATTTTTTACCCACCCTGTATATTCCAACAACCTTTTATATGCAACTACATATTTTCCACCAAATATGACATTTTGTACGACTCTAAATGCTTAGAATACTACCCCACCCTATATTTCAACAATCCGGTAAACGGAACAGCTTGTAGATCATACTATTACTTTAAAATATTTTTAAACCCACCTGTATAGCTGTAATTATACTCCGCTACATATTTCAACCATCCTATATATGTAACTACTTGTGGATATAAAACAAGTTTTTAACCACAACATAAACTATAATTCCACTTCATCTTATATTTCAAACACCCTGTATAAACAACTGCTTCTAACATTTCTTTAACCCATTTCATAACTATATAATCTTATGAACATAATTCAAAGATCCTAACTGCTCACCTAGGACATTTTTTTATTTTTTTTTATTCACTGTATAAATATTCTACCCTTTTTCAACCACTTGGTATATGGAACTGTTTATGGCCCACTCAGTATAACTTTTTTGGACCACCCCGTATAACTAATTCCACTCCCCCTTATTTCCACCACATCGTATATATCCAGCTGCTTATAGGACACCAAATATGACTTTTTAGATTTTTTAAATCCATGTAATCCTACTCCGCTCTAAATTTCCTATATACAGAACACCCTGTAAAGTTACGCTTGATATATGTTGATATTAAATTTAAATCGAAACATCTTACCTTTGCACATTCCGAATTTTGAATAAAAGCTAAGCTGATGCCAGTATCTAATATTTTGTGCGTGCCGTGGAACCAATTGAGTAATTGAATTACCCAAGATGGTAGAAGTTTTTTCGCTATATCTACCGTTTCTGTCAATTTAAAGAGATAAAATGTCTACCAGATTTTAAGTCAAACTATAGGCTTCGCAACAAAAAAAAGATTCAGCAAAATCAGTATAGATGCCACGCTACCATGGGCGATACAATGTAATTATATATTAATATTTAAAAAAATTAATAACAACGCACTAAAAATTTATTGTATAGGTCCGTGAAAAAACGTTAAACCAAAACTTTTATATGTATTTTCCGTCTTCCTGATTAATTTTTATTTCTCATTGGAAAAGCAAAGTTAAAATTTAAACCATACACACAAGCATGCTGCTGAGAATATATTAAAAGCATATACTTATACAAAGTTAGTATTAAGTATATGTAAAAGGCGAAAATAGCAATACTGCGCCAATTTCAAACACTACCCAATCATTTACGATTCTTTCTTTTTCAGAATAAAGTTCAATAAAATACACTAAAGCAATTAACTGTTATAATGTTTTGGTATCGAAATAAGAAAAGAACCCCCGACATTTTTTGTATTTATTAATATTTTATACATATTTTGTATATATTTAGTTACTATTTATTTGTTGTATATTTAACATTGTTTATAAATAATAAATTTTTGTATGTTGTATTTCTATAATTTTTCATCTTCCAATGAAGTTTGTATACAACTAAGCTTCTATCAAGAAAGTTATGAAAAGGTATTGTTTTTTCTTAGGTATTTACATTACCATCACCACTGGACGCTTATGAGGCTGTGAACCTATGAATATAGTCAAGCTAGTATGAAAATACACTCATGAAGAGTCACAATTGCTTAATGTTGAAACAAAAAATACAAAAAAAACTATCAATTTCTCCCAATTGTCTTAATGTCACGTTCTGAGCAATTGCTTGTTTAGGAAGGAGGCAAGCGCGGCTGCCCCCCCCCCCCTTAAATGTTTATGAATTAATTTTGACCTCCTACACAGTATTCTATTTTTTATCGTTTTTGAGATTTTTCAAAAAAACGGAAACACTTTTTTTACTATTTTGTTCTTAAATTTTTATCGGCGTCATTTCAACTTTCTAGACGTCAATCTGAATCGAATGACACCAAAATTATAATTTTCGGTGACCTATATCAGGATTTCACCAAAATGGCTATTGTATATATTTTATATAGTATTATAAAGTAATTTCGAACAATTATGCTCTTTAGGGAACATCATAACAAAAATTTACAGTGACTGACAATGACTGCAGTCTTATAATACAAATATTTGTACACAGAAAGACTGCCTGTGTAGATGTTAAATTATAAACCAGTAAATGCGGAGAAAGAATACAATATTGAAACCATCACATTTTTCATGTGCTCATATGATGTGAGTCTTTCTTTAGTGTTTTTCAATGGAGCAATTTATAGTATTTTCTGATCAAAACAAAAAAAAATAATTGTAGGAAACTTTGGTTGCATTAACGAAGAATATTTATTACACCATAAATAACATAGAAAATAAACACATCATAAATACTTACAGAAGACATACATTTAATACAATGTATTTGAAAAATTAAACACACAATTTAAATATATTATAATTAAAAGTGTAAAATAAGATGCAATTTTAGAAGATGCACTTGTATTACAAAAATCGGTTTTACAAGTTGAACAATGAATAGTTTTGATCAGCGGCTTGCTATTAACTATGTTGGCATTTGTTTTGTTACAGAAGTCATCGAGTTCGCAACCTTTGACTGTTGTTATTTGATAATTCGCTGTAGCTGTAAATCAAAAATTATCAAAATGTTACAAGACAAATAAGTTAATAGACCAAGTATATTTAAAGTTTTTTAAACTCACTTACATTACTTCTATACAAATGTTCTGTAAATGAAAATTTATGAGAAAAAGGTACAGTGAAACCAGAGTTGCTATAGCTGCCCCGGTTCTACCAGGACTCCCGATTTTGACGATATTGTCCCGACTACCTGTCAAGTTTTTCATAACGATAATTCGACTATGTTACTAGGACATTATCAATTATAAAAAGGCATTCGATTACGTAAAATGGGAATGCTTGAGGCATATGCTAAAGGAAAAATGGGAGGAGCTAATCACCTGAAAGTGTAATAAAACCGATACGAAACAATCTAGGCAGATAATCATACATCACAGACAATTAATATATGCAAGGGGGTGTGGCAAGTATGGATACTGTCGCCTCGGCTGTTTAACGCAAACTGCGAATACATAAGACGAGCTCTAGTCGACTTTGAGTGAACAATGTCGGTTAGTGGTAAAAGACTAACAAACTTACGATACGCAGACGATACAAGGTTACTGGCGAAAGAAAAGACAGAAATGAAGATGAAGTTAGATAGAGTGACAAGAGAAGGTGCTAAACTGGGCCTGGAAACAAATCTCAGCAAGGCTAAACTTATAGTAATAGAGGTGAAATCCTCCCACGACCGAACATCTCAGATATAGAAAATGTAAATGAATTTGTGTACCTAGGATCTCTACTAAGTAACCAAGAAGGGTGCGAAAAAAAGATAAAAAGGCGAATGGCAAGGCCGCTAGAATCCATATTTTGGACACACTACAAAACGAGAGTGAAACAACCTAGAAAAATTAATAGTACACGAAAAGATGGAAGGCAAATGCACCAGAGACAGGTCAGCTGTTAAATGGAGATACACCAGTTTTTAGAGCAAAATTTAACTCATTTTCAAATTCAACAGCAATGTCCTTATACTATCACCTCAGTAACAGTTTATAATTATTGCTAAGATTTTAACAGCAAACTCGTAGAAGTAAACTATTGAAATAATAAAAACCCGCAAAAATAGGAATTTCTTTTGTTTTTTGTTTATATAATGAAAAGTAATGAAGGAATCGTAATGCCGAGAAGAAATTCTTCTTAATGAGTGTTTATACATCCTGATTGGATCATTTTTTACTGAGAAAAATTAAGAAAACTGAATACTCTCTTCAATATTGAATACTCTCATCGAGTCATTTTTTTGTACCCGTACAAAAGAATGACACCTCGAAGATTACTTTTGTTTTTGTTATTTTGGGCCAGCTTACGATGATTGTTCAAAAATATGAATGGGAATATTTTGCCGAACGCTTAGCATAGCTTTATATTACTTACTTTCATAGATGTAAGAGACACAAACTTGTTCATTTTCGCAGTTCACTGTTGATTCATTTTTGGCAAGTTGATTGCAGTTGTCCAAGCATTTGTAACAGCGTAGGGTGTTAACTGAAACAAATAAATAATTAGTGTATATCATGGAGCAACTTATTTTTACGCAATCTTGTTGGAATTTTATTTACCATTTGGTAGATCTATATCATCTTTACTGATTTCAAATGAGGCTAGATGCACGGGAGGTATACACACGTGCTTGCGGGATGGGGGATTTTATGCTCCAGGGGTGGCAATCCTGTACTAAATTTACCAAAATATAACTCGGATTTCTTGGACTATTATCGTTCTAAGGTTTAAACCCATAGAAGGGACCTTTTTCTAAACTCTTGGAGTTAAGATTACCTCGTTTTAATATTAAATTTACTAACTTTGAGGCTCTCGGAAGAGACAATTGCCCTCATCGCCCCTCCCCCCCTTGAATTCGCCTTTGGATAGATGTTCACAGGAAATTAATCGTAGATGCGAAATCGTTAAGTGGGTAACAAAAAACTTGACTGTCAGTGTTATCACATCAAACACCAAAAATATCGTTAAAACACGAACATTTTCGGTACTATTCAAGAAACCAAAGGATTCCAAAACCTAAAAATAGTGTAAGCCCGGATTCTCAAATATTTTTTTTACCTTAAGAGAAGAGGTGAGGACATTGATCAAATAAGGGAATTCACTGATTTAACAATAAACCAAGCTGGATCCAGCACTTGTAACAGAGAAAAATATATCCAAATAATTGAAGCTCCGATCGCGATTCCTCTGCCAAGAGGAAAACGAAGAAGAAGTTATTGTTTTCCATAAAAAACATTGATTCTCCCAGCGTTGCCAGATGTGCCATATTTTAGAATGAAGATACGTACAGTTTCCCATTCTATAATTAAGAAACTCTAGATTTCGGTACCATTCTCCATTAGCATATGGGTCATTCTTTTTTTTGCATAATTAGACTTTAGTCAAATTTAAACGTCCTTATAAATTTTGATGCCTTTCTTATAGAACGATTTGTCCTTTATCTCAAAATACGCCTCACTTGTGGTTGTAACCAGCCTAATTTCTATCCCTGGACCATCTTTTTGAGATTTGAGAACTGGTAGAAGCTAGATGATGTCAGATCTGGTGAATATGGAAGAGTGGAAGCTAGTAACGCAATTTAGTACGTACATTTTACTTAAAGTGGCGTTTTCACTACTATAGAGTAGTTACCTACGTAAGATTTCAGCGATTAAGTTTTAGTAATAAAGCGGGCTTGAATACTGTATATATTGCTATGAAAGTTCTGTTTTGCGAAATTGTTCATTTCACGAAAAAGCAAAACAATATGGTGACAACCGCCACTTGTCATTTCTTATAAGGGTAATAAGGAGTAGACCAGTTTGGTTTACTCCTTGATGATGACAACTTAGAGTTGTTGAAACGGCGTTAAGTGTTTAAAATAAAGGTTTAGTGTTAGGGTCGGTGAGTAAATACATCGTTAGAGTGCAAAACTATGTTTTTACATTTGTGACACACCAAAGGTTCCACAGCATTTCCATTTGACATAAGTAACAGAGTGACGATACATTACTCCGAGAATTGTGAACAGATTAATATAACAATTCAACTAAAAACAGTAACTGGAAGATCCAAAGACTTAGGTTATCAGAAAGGCAACAATCTGTCCATTTACGGTTCTTGTAACTCGAGTTATAGTCCAAACTTTTAAGACATATTATTGCCACAAACATCTGATTCTTTAATAATTATCCTAATAAAATGATTTAAATGAATTGTTGTCACTCATTTTATAATTATCAGAGTGATGTATCGTCGCTAGGTTACCTACTTCTGTCATTTATCAATCGTAAGTTAACCAACCCAAAAATAAGGGCAAGTCTGTCTGATCGGCACTAAAATAGGTTTTATGCCCTATCGTAGATCCAACTAGTTTATGTTTAATTACTCTACATACTTTTTACTAAACTTCAACTCATTTTAATCGATATATATTTTCTTTCGGTGTTGGGGTAAAGTTTACGTATTATCAAGATTAAGTTAGACAGCAACGTTTTGGCTTCTCATATCTTAAGAATGCAAGGAATTTTGAACTTCGTGCCCATGAGAACTTTTGATCTACACATCACAAACAACATCATACTGTAGATTCAGCTAATTTGACTGAAAGCCATTTTCCATAAGGATATGGCGGGGGTCCTTTGGTGAATTGTGGTGTTATTTCCCAAAAAAGTGATAAAACATTAGTACTAAGGCTCTACAAGGATGAATATACTCGTCTGTCGTTTTGGGTCCCGTTGTCACTTTTACTTAATGTTTACAATGCATTTAGGCCGGAGTTTATAGTAAGTAGAATCAAATGTTCATGAATCAAATGACATGAGAAATGCGAAATAAAAATTTTCCTAGTTTTTTTCTTCAAGAGACTATTTAGCAAAAGCATCTAAAATCAAAGACCTACATGTACATGTATTCAAAAAAATTACATTCGCATCGGATTTTACCAATTAAACTATCTCTGAACACTTCAAAACTTCCAATGGCCGTGATTATAACCATTGTTAACGCTATTAACGTATCTGAAGTGTTAAAACTCAATCATTAAAATAGATAAGTTAATGAATTTTTAACAACTGTTTATCTAACAAGCCTAATTATAGCCTAATCGACCTCACCTGTCACAAATGCCGCTGTAAATATCACACATCTGAACAATAACATATTTCGTTTAAGTTTGGGGATGGTTTGAACAAATTCTACCACTGAAATAACTAATATGCTTCTTAGTCAAAGTTTTCGCATACAAATCATATAAATATTTACGCTATTGTCGCAAGTTAAAACGATTTTTTTTTTAGCTGAAATTCAGTTGGTTTACGAAAAATGAAATCATCTTCTTGTTTACTTTATCAACGCCGTATTATATCTCTTTGTACCTAGTAGAAATAAATATTTCATCACTTTCCAATAACGGTTTGTTTATAATATCGTAACAATGTATTAGTATATACGGTGTGCACGTAGAGTGTGGAACATAGCAAATAAAATCTATCCAGTTAATAGAAGAAAAAATCAATTGAAGAAAAAAAACCTTATACACATTTTTTTTAAATGGTAACTCCAATATTTGATATGTCGATTTGAAAGATCCGTTAATTCTACATATAGACGGTTTGAATTTCAAACCGGTTACATAACAAGTTTTTCTAAACAAAAATCTCTTTTATTCAATTAAAACAATAACTAATGTTTACCTAATATTTTTTTATTTGGTCGCTTGGCGTAAACTTTTGATTTCGGGTAGCTCCACAAAAGAAATCGAGCTCAGGTCGCGAAAACTAGTACTCGCAGGCCATTTAATGAGCCCTCTCCTCTACTAATATATTTCTTTGGGAAAATGGTATCTAAATAATTTCGGACAGACTGTAAATAATGTGGCGGAGCACCGTCCTGCTGAAACCATAGAACGTCATCAGGAGAGCCGGGATGTTCTGCATTTGGAAAGACTCCTGCAACTGCCGATATTATGATTAGCTGTAGTAGTTCCAAATAATTCACATCATTTAGTGCACCTTCAATAAAAAAAGGGACCTATAACTGCAATGCCCAGAATCCCTGCCCGTTCAGTGGGCGTTTCACCGCAATATCCACAGTTCTGCCTATTGACAGAACCATTTAAACAAAAAGTTACTTATATTATTATTATATATATATATATATATATATATATATATATATATATATATATATATATATATATATATATGTATATATATCTTTAAAATTGCAGATCGTTATGGCATCTCTCCATCATTGTTTTATTCATTAAGTTCTTCTACTAAATGAACTTGGTTGGATGCCATTTGCTCTACTTTAGGGATTTTAACACCCAAGACTGACTAATTTCTTGCTGCATTGCGATCTGGCGACTTGTTAAGAAAAGATTTACTACTGTTAATGTACTCACCATTCTTTACGTTTCAATACAATCAAAATTACAATATGTTTTCTTTCTGACTTCGTTGTCAATGGCTTTATATGTATTGAAAATATAAATTGCAAAATGAAAGTTTGATTTATGACATTTAAGTTGACATAAAAATTTGTTGTTTTTATATATACAGCTAGCACAAAAAATTCATGTATTATGGTTAAACAGCTTTCAAGTTGGAAGGATTTGAAAGAGTTGTCTTTAGAACTCATAAGTGGCGTTCCTAGGTTCGACTTTGTTATAAGATAGCGTATTCACCAAAAATGCGATCAAAGAATTCTGATGTTTCAGTGATCCCATTAACTTCATAGTGGAAAACCTAGGAAAAATCTTATGAACTATCCCGATACTCGGTTGTTCAAAAGGAGATGACCATTAATAATTTATTCCTTAATTGTCGGTAACCAGATACGATTGAATTCTACAGAAGTAGAAGCGATACAATCACCTTCATTCAAAAGAATTAAGGCAGACTCTTTTCTTTTTCGTTTTGTGGTATGATGTTCTTTGTGAAGAATAGTTGAATTGTCAAATTGTATTTTATGCCCTAGGTTCCAATCATGATCACAAATTTTCGATTTTTTGCTTGTTATCTAACTTTTTTTCTAAATATTATTCATAAGAAAGTTTTCCTTTTGATTTGATTTATGAAGGCACCCTGTATATAGGGACTAATTGTGAACCTCTACCTTGAAGTTGATTAACTGACATTTATTTCAATTTAATTGTAATCTATTTTCAATTTCTCGAAGATTCCTTGAACTTCCATTGTCTTGAAGTGGTTGATCTCACGTTTCAATAGCTGTATCTGTATCGTCATCACCTGAATGATAGGAAATTCAAAGTATCCCTTAACCGGTCATTTGTCGCCGGTCATGGTCATTGGGTCTTATCTGGTCCAATCAGCGTCCTCGCACCTGGCGGTTGGTTGCTAATTATATTTTCGTTCCAGATTATATATGCTGTCTCTATGAATTTTCTTTTGTACCAGTTTTCTTCCTTGTGAATTGCTCTAGCCTGTTCCCAGTTGATATTATGGTGTACGGTCCATGCGTGATTAGCTAGCCCAGACTTCGTTACCTCTGCCCTTTGAGTAGCTGTGCGGTGTTTCTTAATCCTGGTGCCCAGCGGTCGCTTTGTCTCTCCAATGTAAAGATTGTCACATTCACACGGTATGCTGTATATACAGTTATTTGGTTTTGCTGGTGCGTCGGGCCTTGTTCTTGTTATCATGCTCCTCAAGGTGTCGTTGCTTTTGAAGATCATTCTGATTCCATAGCTGTGTGCAATTCTTCTAAGTTTCTCCGACAAGCCTTTAGTATACGGTAATAGTAGAGTTGCTACCGTGGTGTCCTCTTCCTGCCTAGGTGGTTTGTCCAGCTCTTCAAACGCCTTGGTAATGATCGTTTCTGGATATTCATTCGCCAAAAGGTCTTCTCTGAGTTTCACTTGTTCTTTTTTGAGGGCTTCTGGTGTGCTGCAGATATTTTTGGCGCTATAGATTAGTGTTTTAATAATGCCAGTTTTCGTTGCTGATGGGTGGTTGGAATTGTAGTGAAAGGTATAATCCTGTATGCGTCGCCTTCCTGTAGATTGTTGTTTGGATTCCGGTCCTAGTCCTTTGACACTTTACATCAAGGAATGGTAGGCACCCACTTTCTTCCATCTCCATGGTGAATCTAATGGATGCTTGAGATTGGTTCAGGTGCTCCAAGAATGCCTGTAGATCTGTCTCTCCATGTTGCCAAATAATAAAGGTGTCATCGACATACCTCAACCATAGCTTAGGCTGCTTCTCGAAACTCCTCAGTGCATATTCTTCGAACCATTCCATGTAGATGTTGCAAGGAAAACAAAATAATGTATTGATGCGATCACATCCACACAACCATTTCCTTTTATTATAAATTTTACTTTTAAAACTTTGTGTAAATACTTTATTTTTCATTTTGCACTCTTGTTTTCAATTAAGATATGGCCTAGGTGGACCAGCCAATTTTATATCTAATTTGTTTTGAAACGATTTATTATTGTTTTTAATATAGTCAATGTTAAAGTTGATACTCATTTTCACAGTTAAGTAAACACACAAACACACACAAAAAAAAACAAAAATTTGAATTATTGAAACGTTCGGATAGGTCCGGTCAATATCAGCACAGCTCGGTGTCTCCGTGCGGCGTACGAGAATCAGCCAATTACTCCATATAGTTTGCATTAACTAACTTCTATCTCACACGTTAAGTGTGTTATATCGTATCTCATAGAAGCTATATAAGTTTCACTGTGCGCTAGCAGAAGTGCACGGTGAAATATTCTTTCAAGCGTATATGTCTTAATACAAGTTTGGATTAGAGCTTAAATTTTTTTTTGATAAATTCGTTGTTATTGAAATGATATTTATTAAACATATTTTGTTGATTTTTAACCTTATTAAAAGCTTATTAAATTTTATGGTTCAGCAGACGAATAGAGAACCTATTTTTTGAGGTCGGGTAAAAAATTGGGGACTAATCACATTTTTTGAAACTTTAAGACAATTTTTAGTTAAACAAAAATTGTAATTCCATAAAAATTGAGGAACTTTATGAAAATTTTAAAAACCTAGTATCGAAAATTTCAAATCTGGTTAGACTCATTGATAGAAAATTTAAAAAAACAAACATTTATAAAGAAAAATAATTGCGATAGCTTAATTTTCCGAACCTGTACGTCGATCGATACATTCGCCTGTATGCATAATAAAATAATATTCAAAATCACAGCTAAATCACACTGAACTATTCCTATTAATAACTATCAGCTATTTTAAAACGTGAACTAGAATATAGTACATAAATAAATAAATTAACTGCATGTTTCCGAATCTAATAAATCATTTTGACGACTAAAGTAACGAACTATCCATTACGCTATCACCCACTCACCCACCTCTGACAAACACACATACATCTGACGTCACAAAACAGCTGTTTGTCAACGTAACGTCATAATCGTCATGAAGAAATTCCGGACATTCCAAAAACCACGCCGACCTCAAGTGGAAAATATGTCATTAGAATTTACATCGGGCGCACATACTCGTTCAATCAATGGAGCTGCCCAGAACACGAATTTATTTTTAGCGACGTGAAATGTTAAGCGCGGTTAAACTGAACACCATCCAAACATCAAAAGTTCATATATTTACTTTTATTTAGTTGAGTTGTAAACCGGAATTCGGGTTTTTCGTTGCTCCTATACATACGCATACGACAAGGCTTTTGACATTTTCCCCCCGTTTATATCGATTTCGGTTTTCATGGCTGCCTTCCTTGTTGTGGTAAGTTTTTTATTTACCCTCATTTTCCAAGGCGGCATGGTGTTGATGTTTACCGACCCCCACGGATTAAAATGAATTTGATTTTGAAGCTGATATTGATTTGTGTTCTCCTAGATTGTGGTAAGTAAATTAATAAGTAAGTACTATGTGTTTCATACAATAAATGATTGCATTTTATATGACTAAGTAATTTTTCTTGCATCTTCACAATGTAAGAAAAAAGTGCATGATGTATATATACATGGTTGTTCATTAAACCTGCTTTTATAATTATTTTTAACGCAAACTTAATTAAATATAGTTCCTATTATTTTCTGTTAAATCTGAAGGCACTGTCTTTTATCAGGTTGTTATAAATGATGGAACAATTTTTATATATGAATATTTATTAAAGTACAAATTCAAAATGAAAAATCTTTATACCAGCCAAAAGTGGAAGTTTCAAAGATTTTTTTGCAATACCTACATTATAAATGTTCAATGTGTCCACCGTCTGATGCATGACAAACATCTATGCGGTTGCCGAACTACAGTTTCGAAGATCGTCCAAAGTTATTGGTAGAGGTGGGACGTAATCAACTTCCTGTCTCACTGGAAACAATTACCCCAGAAAATTTATCAACAAAGAATTAAACAGACTTGAACAAAGAACACACCTTCTGAATCAACCCAGAACTTCTCTTATCAACACTGCTACTCAAGACAACCACATTACAGTTAAAACGACGAATTGGCCTTGAGGTCATATCGCGTCTTCATCCATTCACTGGTGGCCAACATCTGAGTTCGTGCTAATTCGTCTATGTTATGTCGGAGCTGGTCATAATCGTTGTCTTGGGAAGGTTCTTCTGGGGGCCAAAAGCCAAATCGCAGGGTAATCGGAGCTCTTTTCCGAATAGGACCCTGGTTGGGGTCAGGCAAGAACTATTATGTACGGCTGAGCAATATGCCAACAGGAATAGCGGAATATGCTCATCCCAATCTAGCTGGTTATTGCGGACGATCTTGGATATGTGTTTTTCCAAGGTCCTGTTGAATCTTTCCACCATTCCGTCTGACTGACTTTTGTATTGATGCCGAATATAAAGCAATGATACAAAAGGTCCAAAACTGTGGTTTTAGATTAATTTTGGCTTCAGAAAATTTGATCATATTTCTTGTATTTCAAGAATTAAATTGTCTTAATATGGAAAATAGGAGACATTTGCATTTTGGTGTATTTGTGTATAAAACTACCAATGAGCCTAGGTTCCCATCTTCACTAAGGATACGTTGGTCGTCAGAACATACATTCATTAAATAGTAGACCACAGAGAAGAGTAAATATACCTACAGACGAAAATGTCCTATTTCAAAGGTCTTTCAACTATAATGCAATAATTTGGTTTAATAATTTACCCAGTGAACTAAAAAATAAAGATAAAAAAATTTGCAAAAATAAATACAAAAAAAACTAAGCAAGCAAAATAGCACTACCAAACTGTTACGCCAAAATTTTGCTATTAAATTAAGTAAATGTATTTAACTTTTTAAAATTATATATGTTAACATTAATAGTAGGTATACATCCCAATGTCCATTATACTCTGTTATTCAATTATTCAAAATTTATTTAAATTACTACAATCTTCACCAAAAATTGCCTTATATATTGTCTGTTTTATTATGCCTTTTCATTATGAACTTATAGAAATAACTTTTGGTTAATTTCTATGCTGATTTTGGTTCAGTTGTATTTAGTATTAATTTCTTTTTTGTACCAAAGTTTTGTAATGAGAAAATAGTTAATAAAGGCATTATTTATTTATTTATTATTTATTTAAAATCACAGGACCATGATAACTTACAGCTACACAAACCTTATAGATCGTCAACATTCCACGGTAATATTTCTTATAGGGTAGCCAACCTTTTCAAACCAAACAAAAACATTTTCTTCAAGGCCAAAAATACCAAAGGCCCAAACGATATTGTAAGTTACAGTGGTGTTTATTAACTTACATGTGATACATCTGGATCATTATACATTGGTAGGACTCACAGATCCTTCAAGATACGATTAAAAGAACATCTTAGATGTTTAAACTAAAACTCTTCGGGTTTCTCACATATTGCAAAGCATCTCTTAGATAACAAGCATAATTTTGATGAGACAAATGATACTGAAATTTTATACCGAGCTAATAAGGGACTGCATCTTAACAATTTAGCATAACTTGAAAATTTGAGATCACATAAAAGTCATTGTACAAATGTAAAAAACACAGCTTTACACTCTAACACCAAATTTTTATTTGAAACACTCAACGACCTTTCATTAACTCTTAAGTTGTCATCTTCATGGGGTAATGAATTTGTAATTTTAAAATTTCTGTTTTCAGGCTATAGCATCATAACTTGCTATCACTGTCACCAGACTTCCGAAGAGTGCAATAACCCTGAAGAAATCAGTTTAGAGACTATCAATTGTACCACAAATAAATGCTTTGTTTTGAAATATGAGAGTAAGTATTTACAATAGGTTTCCATTGTAAGGTGTAATGTTGAGATAGAGTAGGACGCTTGTTTTGTCGGAATATTGCACGAAAATCTTGAAATCTTGTCGTCTCAGAAAGTTACAAACGTCTTCAGCTTGTTGTATTCCATTGTTGGCTAACGTATGATTTCTGTTTGATTGTTAAAATACGAGGGTGGTTCAAATATAAACCGGAATTTTTTAATAAACGCGCGAAAAAATTTAGTGTCATAAAAGTGGCTGCTCTGGATGTTAGACTGGTCTGTTACGAAGCGTAAAGATCAGCCGGGAACGCGCAACATCGCTTTTTAGTGGAGTTATAGCCATGAGCGAGAAGGATGTACCACTATTTGTTGCGCAACGCATCATTATTCGTTTTTTGGTCAAAGATAATGTAAAATTCGCGGAAATTTATCAAAAATTACTCGAGCAATCCTGGGCGGACTGCCTCTCCAAGACTCAAATGTATGAGTGGTGTTCCGCTTTCCGAAAAGGCCGAGAAGTTCAATATGCGCGGCGCCCCAAAACAAGTATTACTGATGAGAAGGTCAGCGCTGTAGAAAAACTCATTTTCGAAGACCGACACAGCCAGATGGGTGCCAAGACTTCTATTTTGGGATGTAAATGTGTTAGTAATTATATGTCATTATATATATTTGTCATTTATATACCTCCGTCTGTAACTAGTACTGAACTTGAGTTGTTCTTGGATGCTTTTGAGCAATTCACTATCGGTCTCTCTAACATTATCATAATAGGTCACTTCACATATCAACTGGTTTCCGCTTGACTACAAACAGAGAACACATAACTTTAGAAAGAGTGACTACCACGGCCTATACCTGGCTTTATGCAATCTTAACTGGAATTCCTTGTCTTCCTGTACAGATCCTAATGCAGCTTGCGAGATCCTTTATAATACATCTAATGCATTGTTAGATCGCTTCACCCCGCCGTATAAAAACAGATTTACAAAATACCCTACATGGTATTCCCACGATTTAATCCAAAATATTAAACTATCCACCACTATCACAAATTATTTAAAAGGTATAACTTTGAATATTATTATCATAAATTTAGCGATATGAGAAAAATTGTAAACAAACAAACAAACTAATTAAGGATTCTTTCCACACTTACTTAAATACCCTACAGAACAAAATACAAACCGATCCCAAGGTATTTTTGTCATTTATTAATCAAAAATGCACCTCCTCACGTATTCCAGGAATAATGTCCTATCAGGAACAATACCATACCAATCCCCAGACAATAGTTAATTCCTTTGCTCATTATTTTAAAAGTGTTTATCCCCCCACTAGTGAAATTAATTTTTTGGGTGGGTCCATATACTCGCCTAACATTTCTATAGCAAGTTTATCTGTAAGTGATATCATCAAGTCATCTAAACGCCTTAAAGATAGTTTTACATCTGGACATGACATGATTCCCAGCTTCTTGGTTAGAGACTGCTCGACTGTTTTGGCTTCACCGTTATACTCTATATTCAACTTAATCCTAAATACTGGGATATTCCCTGAGTGCTGGAAACTGTCGAAAATCTGCCCGGGGCACAAATCTGTTAACAAAGATATCATAACAAATTACAGACCCATCGCCATTATTCCTAACTTTGCTAAAGTATTCGAGATGTGCATTTATGATCAGATTTTTCCTATTGTCAGATCACACATATCGCCGGAGCAACACGGTTTCATGAAAAATAGATCCACAGTCACTAACTTATCGATTTTCACCCAGTTCACAGCTCCATCCTTGACTCCAAAAGTCAAGTAGACGTGGTCTATACGGATTTTACCAAGGCTTTTGATAAACTTCATCATCCTACATTAATCGAGAAATTATCGGTCTTTGGTTTCAGTTACCCGCTGGTTACTCGATTTAAATCCTACTTAAGTAACCGCCGTCCATTTGTTAGCTATAACGGCTTCAAATCAAATATATTTACTGTCAGTTCAGGAGTACCCCAAGGTTCCAATCTCGGTCCGTTATTGTTTCTGATATTCATTACCGACGTATCAAGTATACTGTTATCTGAAACTCAATAAACTAAACTAATTAAACTAACTAATTAAACTAAACTAAATTTTGAGCTGAAATTCACACGCTGGGAAGTTTGCATGTGTTTCCTGCAGCGATATGAAGAGGAAGGGGAGAAAATTTATTGCACCGAATATTCACCACAGACGAGACTGGAGTGCACCCGTATACTCCGGAGAGTAAACGCGCGTATATGGACATGAGAGGAGTAATTGCGGTTGATTTTCTCACTGAACAACGAACGAATTGGGTTGGGAAACACTGGAACACCCTCTTTATAGTCCCGATTTGTCGCCATGCGACTATTATTTATTTGGTACATTGAAATAGTCACTTAGTTGGCTTGCGCGAATGGTTACGTGACAAGCTGAGAGATTTTTACGAAAAAGGCAACCGAAAGCTTCCGGAGAGGTGGCAAAAGTGTGTAGAGTGTGACGGAAATTATCTAGAAAAACTGTAAAAAATGTCAGCTCTGTAAAAATTTTATAGCAAAATTTCGGTTTATTTTTTAACCATCCTCGTTCCTTTAACTCATGGAAATACTTTTTATTTGTGAAGAAATGTGTATTTTCTAATAATATCCTGAAAAAGGCAATTCATGTACTGAGAGACACTCTCCAGATCCAGTTCATTTAAAATTTATTTTGTGTAAAAAGATCCCACAAACCAACCTTCTAATGTATTACAAGAGTGACAAAATGGCTGAGGGTTTATGTATGTTTATTGCACAATAACTTCGTCTTTTTATGTTCAGACATTTATTAAAATTCTGATGTCGAGAAATATTAAATGGCTACATTATTATCAAAATAATGATACTAATAATTTAAATTTAGTAGTATAGTTGAAAAAGAATTCCTCAAGTAGGTACAGTTTTCTTCGTGAATTGTTTCAAGTTTTGTAGCTTTCATACTTTACATATTTTATAATTTATTGTATTCGCTATTTATTTTTAAGTTAGAAAGTTGATTTAGTGTTCGTAGTTGGTGTTGAAGCAGCGCTGAGGTTGTTTGTATTAATTGCTCATCTATGTTCGTTTTGTCTAGTTGAGATCCTTCGGTTTGTTTGTCCAACTTACGTTTTGCCGCAGACACAGCATGTTATGCTGTATACACGTTGATTTTTCAAATGGGTGGTATGTAGTACAGTTGTTCAGTTGTTTTTGATGTCTCTTAATGTTCGATGAGGTAGTTTTTTGTTTTCGTGTGATAGATTTCTTTTGTTTCGCTATTATATTGTATTGTTGATGTTATTTTGCTTTTTTGATTCTGTGTTGTTTTTTATTTTGGTTCTAGTTCTTTGTGGATATTTTCTGACCAGCAGCGATTTCAGTTTAATGTGTTATTAACATCCTGTATTTGCGAAGGGTGGTGATAGGAACTGCAGGCTAGCTAGGTGTATACAATGTGTTGAAATTGTCGAGTTTTTCCAAGGAGAACGTCAAGAAATGGTATTATGAATTTGTACCGTGTTTCTCAATGCAGATGATTTCAGAACTGAATAACCTTTTCTTGGTCTCAAAAAGTCATACATCCAATAGGTCGTCGAACTATCAAAGCAATTGTTTAAACTTCAGAAGCTAAAACTAAAATTATTGGCAAAGTATTGATATTGCTAAGTAAGACCTTGTAAAATCTATTTCAGAATAATTAATCTGGGCTTATAGAGTATCGGTAAGAAGCGTCGACCTTCAAATTTAGTATGGTGCTTGGTCGGCGTTTCGAATCTACAGTTAGGCTATTTTTGCATTGGGTTAGTCCTTAGTATAATTGACAATTGTTTCTGAATCAACAGAATATAGAAAATTTTGTTGCGTTTTTAGCTGAAATGCCTGGTGTCAATGTCCTTGCCACATACAGAGGATGTTTCGTTCAACCCGAAAACGAAATTATGAAACATGTCGTTACCGATAAGGCGAAAGTGAGAAAAGTACATTTTAAGTGGTGCAACTCAACTCTGTGTAATGGGGCTGAAAGAAGAAGCAATATTTATAGTAACATAATTTATTTACTGTTATTTTACATATTGAAATGTTTAGACATTAATTGTTAGCATAGAATAAGACAGTAAGGATATTTTGTAATATAAAATATGTACATTTTGTTAATTAAAATATCAAACTCATCTGTTCGAAACATTTTTTTAAACTTTCTCATAATTTCATGTTCACATAATTAAATGAAGTAGATAAATGAAGTCATTGAATAGCCTTGAATCGAGTAAGCCATGAGTCAATTCGATTTTTTAGGAGCTACTGTTATTTTGACTACTATAGAAGATACAGGGTGAAACGTGAAACTGAAATTTTGAAATTTTTGACATTTTTAATAAAAAAAATTGACTAACTACTTAGTTTGTCTACATAATCTTTAAGTAAATTTTATTCCAATCTTTTCCTTAAAAAATAGCATCATCAGCGTAGGATATGCTCAAACAGCCGTTCGTAAAGAAAAAGTCATTAATATATGGTACGGATGCTGCGGATGGGTCGACAGACTGTGCCCTGAGGCACCCAATAATTACACATCTTAGATTCAGTTGTGGTATTATTTGAACTTTTTGTTCTCTACAGAATAAATAAGAATTAAAAAGCTTGTTGGCTACACCCCTCACACCACTGTTGCTAACCTTTTCGAGTAATGTTCGATGACATTCAGTGTGGAATCCTTTCGCCAGATCCAGAAAAACTGCTCTTCAGCAGATTGATTTATCAATGCATTTATAAATAGAGCCTGAAAGAAGATCTATAGCATTTTCTCTACTTTTGTTTTTAAGGAAATCAAATTGGAACTTAGAGAGATTATTTTCTTCTAGGTAGTCCGTGAGTTTGATTTTTACAATTTTCTCAATAAATACTAATAATAGATTTTGACCTATAATTCCATAGTATTGCATTGTTCCCAGATTTTTATAGCAATGTAATCGTAGACTTTTTAAATTCGATTGGGACCATTCCTTGTGACAATATCAAGCTTGTTTGTAGGCGCGAGATGTAAGACCGTCATCTAGGATTCTCGGGGAAACTAGCACCCAGAGGTTCCGAATCTGGAGCCGTTCCATGTAATTGCTGTTACCCGTAATTCCTAGGTTAGAATGTCACAATAAAATTTGCAGGTTAACTTCACCTGTCAGAGATATTGATTACTCTCTTCGAGATGTCATTCTTTTGTACGCTAGTTTCCCCGAATATCCAAAATGATATTAAAGTTTTCGGGTCTATAAAAGAATGACACCTGGTATTCGAGTAACTAGAAGCGAAAGCAGAAGGCTACGAGAATTATGCGAACCGACCTGAATAGGGCAGATGTGACTCTGCCGAAACGTCGTCATTTTACCATCGATCCCGGCAGGTATCAGTTATCAACTACGCGGATGAATTCCCGGAAACCATCTAATACATTGAGTGCCCGCCAAAACTTTAAAACATATATATATATATATATATATATATATATATATATATATATGTAGCTCTCTTGATGGTCCGGGTGTTCGTCCGTTGAAAGTTTTGTCCCTGTAAAGGAACGGTCGCCTGACGTTTCACCAAAATCTCACTTGGCATTTTCATAAGGCTTTTCCTCTTCTTCCAACACGAAGGGTGGCTGCAGGTTCAGACCTTTCCGGACTACTTCGTATCCGAGATCGTCGGCTAGGTCGTTCTCCGCTTGGTCTGCTCTCCGTGGCGCCTGAAGTGGAAGTGAGCTCCGATATGTGCGCGCCGCTATTTATGCTATCTCCCGAGTCCCCTCCTATTTCTTTGCCTTTGTTTTGATTGGGTGACACCATTGCGTTGTCTCAAATTGTACCGATGACGTGGTTCTGTTTGTACCAATGGCGGCCGCAGATGTTCGTTAGAATGGTGGGCGTCCTGATAGTTAGCTACGAGTGACGGAATGCAGCGACCACCCTTCCGTACATACAAGGAGTGACAGATCGGATCGGAAGAATCCTTAGGAAAAGCAACATCAAAACTTCCTACAAACCTCATAAGACGATAAATAGCATTCTAGGCAATCCCAAAGACCAACGTCCACTAGAGAGTCACGGAGTCTACAAGATACCTTGCGGCGGATGCGAGCAAGCATATGTAGGTCAAAAAAACCGTAGGATCGAAGCCCGAATCGAAGAGCACAAACTCAGCATACGAAACAAGACCACAACCTCGGCCCTGTTCCAACATCAACAGCAAACAGGACATAGAATCAACTTAGGGCTCTAAGCATCTGGCAACAGAAAACAACTTCAAAAGAAGAACAATTAGGGAAGCTATAGAAATTGAAAAGGAAGGAGAAATCAATAACCGTAACGAAGCTCTACACCTGCATCAAGCCTGGAAGAACATCTTACGGGAAAAGAAAAACAAATTAAAAGAGAGCGCAACAATACCACAACGTTACATTCCGTCACTCGTAGCTAACTATCAGGACGCCCACCCTTCTATCGAACATCTGCGGCCGCCATCGGTACAAACAGAACCACGTCATGGGTACAATTTGCGACAACGCAATGGTGTCACCCAATCAAAACAAACGGCACCGCCCCCTCAACACAATCGGAGGTGGGGCAAAGAAATAGGAGGGGACTCGGGAGATAGCATAAATAGCGGCGCTCACATATCGGAGCTCACTTCCACTTCAGACGCCACGGAGAGCAGACCAAGCGGAGAACGACCTAGCCGACTATCTCGGATACGAAGTAGTCCGGAAAGGTCCAAACCTGCAGCCACCCTTCGTGTTGGAAGAAGAGGAAGAGCCTTATGAAAATGCCAAGTGAGATTTTAGCGTAACGTCAGGCGACCGTTCCTTTACAGGGACAAAACTTTCAACGGACGAACACCCGGACCATCAAGAGAGCTACACATAGTTTCGTCCGTGCCAATTTGTTTTCAAACATATATATATATATATATATATATATATATATATATATATATATATATATTGTCTTGCGTACAAAAGAATGACACCTCGAAGAGAGCATTAGGTTTGTGATAAGAAAAAAGAAAAAGAGGGAATCTACTGGTCCATAACTTATTTTTATCATTTTTATAATAATAATTTTTTGTAATGCGTATTAATTTATTAAGTAATTTCTGTAGTTTTTCATATGCTTTTTTGATATATGCTCTGTTTTCTAAAGAGTTTATTAGCCCGTATGTTAGCTATAATTTTTTTTAATTTATTTTTATGACTTTAGCTCTATTTCTTTTTTGAAAATTTGTGCGATTCAGTGGTTTTAGAAATCACTGTATACGTTCAATCAACCATCAACTAAAAACGCACAATTCAAAATTGACAACTGATCGCAAAATTTGTCACGTTTCATAATAATTTTGAACACTTCGAGGCACCTTTTACAATGTTGAAATTTTAGCGAGGATATAACGTTCAAAGAAAAATGGAGAGTAACAATAACGACGAAGTGAACGAAGAATGCGAACAAGATGCACAATCTTCCATTGGATACTGGACGAGATCAAAGAGAAGGAAACTCAATAAACATGAAGAGGAAGCTTTTGCGGATGTTAGAGATACTAATGAAAGGAAAAGAAAGAATCCGATCATGTTCATGCCTCTGGAAGTTCTGACTGAAATAATGAAGAAGATTTCTTATAAGGAATTAGGTATTCATTTGCTTTTAATAATCGCCTAATGCCTGGCAAGGGTTTTGAGAAAATAATTTGGCATGGCGCTTAAAATTTGAAAGTAAACGTTATAATTAATACTCGAACATACAATTTATATACTAGCCGTGTTTTGTTATGGGGTTAGCAATTTTTAAATTGTTTGTTCAATCTCCAGTTTATTGTTTTTTCTTCCTAAACTTCCACAGGATTGTTTCGCACTTAAAACATTTTAGATTTGCATTGTACCAGATCTCGGGTGAGTGTTTTGCAAATAGTTGCTAAAAAGTTCATTGATTATTCAAGTGCAACTCTGGAATCGTGATCAGTAACTATTACATTCTTTTATTACATGGATTTTTGACGAAAAGCACAGATTTTCCATGTTAAAAAACAAAAGAAAAATTATAGCCCTCGAAGTTTCCTTGGACTTACATCGTCTTGAAAAGGTTGATCTCACAACGTTTCAATAGCTTTGTATCTGCTATCGTCATCAGGTGAATGATGACGATAGCAGATACGATTAATATTCCAGCGTTAGTTACCAGAAAGTTATGATTAAAAAAACCGCTTTTTACCAGTTTTTTCTCGGTGAAAAATGTTTCAATCAGGATGAATAGACGCTCATTAAGAATGATTTCTGATTATCTACAACTTTTTTGTAGACGGCGTTACGATTCTTTCAATGCCTTTCATTTTTGCTGGTTCAAAGGATGCCACTCCCCTCAGTAATTTAAATGCATGTGGGGGTTTTTTGTTCTTTTTCTATACTACCAAAATCGCTGTCACTGCTAACGTACGGTCCATCGTGATAAACTGGTGTAAAATAAAACTGTTGTCTGTGGATTTAGTCAACGTGCTTACATCCAACATTTTTATCCGTCGGCTTAAACCGGCAGAGAAGACGAAGTAAGTGGGGCCCTTAAAGAGTTTACTTCTAGTGCTGTTAACATTTTAACAGTTATTCATTATAATTTGTTACTAACATGATGGTATAAGGGAATTGCTGTTGAATTTACACCTATTTCCACGAAGTTTCCTTGGACTTTCATCGTCTTGAAGTGGTTGATCTCACAACGTTTCAATAGCTGTGTATTTGCTATCGTCATCAGGTGAATGATAGGGAATTCAGATTATCTGTCGTATTTATAATTATACCCTTAACCGATCATGCGTCGCCGGTCATGGTCATTAGGTCTTATCTGGTCCAATCAGCGTCCTCGTACCTGGAGGTTGGTTGCCAGTGATGCGTAGCGGCAGAGGCTGAAGAAGAGCTCCCCAAATATTTTTAATTTGGACGCTGGGTTCGGTAATTATATTTTCGTTCCACATTATATATGCTGTCTCTATAAATTTTGTACCAGTGCTCTTTCTTGTGCATTGCTCTGGCCTTGTCCCAGTTGATATTATGGTGTTCGGTCCATGCGTGATTAGCTAGCCCAGTCTTCGCCCTTTGAGTAGCTATGTGGTGTTCCTTAACCCTGGTGTCCAGCGGTCGCTTTGTCTCTCCATATTTTACACCTATTTCATTTGGCAATTCGTCGTTGTTTGATGCTGTCCAAGATCCGGGGTTTTTCGTTTTCGATTTCAGAGTTTTGACAGTTCTTTGTTTTACGGGATAAGTTAGTTTGCTTCTCGACGAATATTTTTCCTTTGCCCGGGCTAAGGGCCGCTCGCTTACTTATCTGTATATAACATATTATATTTTAGGTTTGACAGTTCGATTAGTTAACAGAAGATTTAAAATTGTCGTTGAAAATCTTATGAATTGTACGTTTAAAAATATTGAGCACAACTTAACAACGTTGAAGAAATCAACTGAAATATCACTGGCTTACACTCAAGAAGATGTGGAAATCAAGAACATCTCAAAAATGTTAACCATGTTGGATTTATTGCAAATGCAGGTAATTATAAGACAGGTCAATTAAACCTTTAAATAAATATCTTTTGAATGTGAGTGTATGTGACATCTGCTTGTTTGATTTGGTGGTGGAACCTCTTCTGTTTGGATGTTGAGATAAGCTAGGTTACGCAGAACAGTTAACCCTTTAGAATAGATGTGACATGCATCAAACATGCCCCAAACCACTGAAACTTGTAAAACTGCAACGGTATCTTCTGCTGATTGTATATTGAGGCATATTTGAGGTCATTTTCTGGTAATTTTACGCCGTATCTTGGTAGGCCAGTCAATTTTTTGACACTAGTACTCGGATTCCATAACGTACTTTCACAGAGTTAATACCTAAAAATAGAGTGCTTGAGATATGGGCTCCTGAACAAGTGGAAACGTAACGCTGGATGCGAGAAAAAGGGAAACCGAGTAAAGGTTTCTGCCTCTGTCTAAAGCTTTTTTTTGCCGAGGTGAAATCCTATTACGGATTGGCCATGCGCTTGGTTCAATCATGACATGCTGTATGTGAGACTCCCGGTTACCGTATACTCACTAAAACACCTCCAATTGCCCTCTAGGTACCTGGAACTCTCAACCAAGATATTACTTCAGGTACCCCGGCCCCTAGTCCCTAACCTACCAGTTCCCTAATTTCAATCACCTCCCTCTCCTCTCTCTCTTTGTCCCTTCCCACCCTGGCCAGGAACTCTACAATCACTCCCCACTTCCTCTCGCTTTCCATCAACAGCTCTACGACATTCCTCGGCTCTAGAGCGCACCCCAACTCATTCTCAGCTGGCATTCTATACCCCTGCCATCTTTCACACTCAAAGAAAGTATATTCAGGGGTATCCACTTGTCCACAGTAAATGCACCACTCATCCTCCTTCCTCTTGAATCTGAACAGATACTGCCGAAACCACCCGTGTCCAGACAGCAGCTGTGTCAGATAATAACTGGACTGCCTATGTGGACAGCCAACCCACGGTTTCAGGTCTCTGACGAGCCTCCTCGTCCAGGACGCCGTTCCCGCATCCTCACTTCTCCATTCCCTCTCCCATATATCTAAGGATCTCTCCCTTTCTCACTCTCACTCGATCCTCCCCCCTCTCGACCCTGTCAAAGTTCCTACTCCTTTCATCGACCTCGATTCCTATAGGAAGCTGCCCCGTGATGACGCACAGTCCTTCGTACGATACCGTCCGGTAAGCACACGCCACCCGCAGAAGCATCTGTCTATAGGTGCCCAGAATTATCCGCGCATACGTTCCCACTCTCATAACCTTTTTCCATACCGGTGCGCCATAGAGCAGGACAGACCTAACGACACTACACAACACCATCCTTTTCTGCCCCCGCGGACCCCCGGTGTTGGGGAGTGCCGCCACCACCCCTTGGCTTTCTGGGTAGCCCTTCGAATATGCTCATTCCAGATGAGCCTATCATCGCGGGTGATCCCCAGACATTTAATAAATTTCCTAGGGACCACCCTCACCCCGGCCCAAGAGAAGGCAACGCCTCCCCTCTTCCCAAGGGGGCCCCTCAGAATGACTCATTCCGTCTTCTGAGAAGCTACCCTTAGATGGTTCCTATCGAACCACTCCCTGATAATAGCCAAAGACTCGATGCCCTTAGCTACCATCTCATCCCTCAGGACGATTGACAAGTCGTCTGCAAAAGCCAGGCTGACGAATCCCTTTGGCAGAGCCAACCTTAAGATCGGATCATACAGCAGGTTCCACAAAGTTGGCCCAAGGACCGAACCCTGAGGGACCCCCTGCGTAAGTCCAATCTCGGTGTCTCCCACCACAATCACTCTGCCTGTCAGGTATTACTTCAGGACATTTACAACTCCCGCATCCATTCCCAATTCCTCCGCTCTTTCCACGATTCCCTCCCATCTGGCCGTATTAAAGGCATTCTCAACATCCACGCCAATAACAGCCGCCCAAACGTACCCAGGATCCATAGCCAGTTGCAAGATTTTGCTCACAGCCTGGCCTCTGTCTAGAGCTACAAGCAATAACTAGACGACACTTAACTGACACAAATAAACACCAATCAGAGTGAACTTAAACAGAGTTATATACGTCTACTTGGATTTTTGTTTCTTTCATCGTGCGTTACCTTTTTCTCGGGTCCCGGAATACTCTATATTTAAGTAATATCTCTATGAGTACCATAGGGGTTGAATCCAAGATAGCTGAGGATTTCACCTGTTTCTTATGATCTCATCGCTGTAATTTTGTGATTTGTGTACTGAGAGTTTTCGGGGATGTATTAAAGACTTTACTTTCTCATACTGACGTTGCTATCTTCTTTGGTCACGAAGGGTCATAATAGTAAAGTCAGTTAGCCAACTGAGAGTTTTATATTTTAAAATTCTTGTCGTGTAGGTAAACGTCAGTGTTATTGGTATGACAGCTTCTCTTTCTCTGTCTGACCATTTTTCATACATTTTTGTAATATCTCATGATTTGTGACAAAGCCACTGGCGGGTGGTAGGGGTCATTAGAGTTGTGACCCCTCCCCCATATCGCAAGCCCCAAATTGACAAACTCTTCAAATAAAAAATTACGAACATAAAATTGAGAATATATAGGGTGAGTTTTTTTGATGATCAGTATGAGGATCTCGGATACTAGCGGAGATAGAGCAATGGTTAAATTGGGAAAGATTTGCAGTTTTATTGGCCCAATTTAATGACACTTTCAGATTTTTGTAAAAAGTCATGGCTTACTAGATATTTTGAAAAAATCAAATTCTGTCGATTTAGTCAAATCCCTCTAGCTCCTTTGTTTTTGATTTTATAAAAAAAGTATACATATCAAAATTGAAGGGAATTGTATACCGAATATGATTGTCATGTACTCGTTTTCGTGATAGCTCTCGTTTTCGAGATATGACACAAACTTATCGTTTTTTGAATGGAAACCATAGTTGGCTATGACCTCAAAAAATTGAACATTTTTAATGCTTTTCAACGATATAATACTCGATATAGTTGTTCATAAGAATAACGGAGTTATGGATGCTTTTCTCTCTTATTTTCACTTTTAACGTAGGTAGCCATGAAAAAGATTGTTTTCACTTTGACGTTTCCTCATTTGAGAGTAATTCCATTAGTAGTGCTGACTGTCGATATTGACAAGTTTTCGTGATAAAATGGAATATTATAACGAAGAAAAACTAAATATGGTGGAATGTTATATCATATGCCATAAAAATTACATTTGTACATAGAGCAGGTTGACATTTTTTTTAGGTATATCAGACATAACGAAAAAACTAAATAAGTAGGTACAAAATACGTCGATGCTCGTCATCAGCATGCAAAGTTTGAGAAACTGAAAGTTTGTACGGGTGGAGCGGGTGCGCTTTCAGTACCTTAACTATAGTTCGTTGAAATGTGGCAGCTTCTGCTGCAATCTCACGAGTTGAGGTAGATGGATTTTGATTTACCATTGCCAAAACATTTATTTGTGCTGCTTTGTTAATTTGATTACGTTCTTTTGGTCGTTTAGTAACAGATCCATATCTGCGTAAACTATCGTAAAGCCTCTTAAATGTACATAGAGCAGGTGGACGACGATTAAAATATCTATGAAAGTATTCCTTAGCTGAACGAACTGAATTTTTATGGCATATGATATAACATTCCACTATATACAGTTTTTCTTCGTTAGAATATTCTATTTTATCACGAAAACTGTCAATATCGACTGTCAGTTCAGCACGACTAATGGAATTACTCTCAACTGAGGAAACGTTAAAGTACACAGAATCTTTTTCATGGCTATCTACGTTAGAAGTGAAAATAAGAGAGAAAAGCATTCATAACTCTGTTATTTTAATGAATAACTATATCGAGTATTATATCGTTAAAAAGCTCTAAAAATGTTTGATTTTTTGAGATTATAGCCAAATATGGTTTCCATTCAAAAAAAGATAAGTTTGTCCCACATCTCAAAAACGAGAGCTGTCACGCAAACGAGGACATGACAATCATATTTGGGATACAATTCCCTTCAATTTTGATATTTACACTTTTTTATAAAATCAAAAACAAAAGAGCTAGAGGGATTTGACTAAATCGACAGTATTTAGTTTTTTCAATCCGAAAATGTCATTAAATTGGGCCAGTTAAACTGCAAATCTTTCCCAATTTAACCATTGCTGTATCTCCGCTAGTTTCCGAGATCCCCATACTGATCATGAAAAAAAAACTCACCCTTTATATTGAAGTAAACTGAGCCCTGCGCCTACCCTTTTGGATGATATGTAAATTAATAGTTCCTATCTTAGATAGAGTGACTTTGGGATTTTGAATAGAGAGAACTCACCTTTTAGCCACACCATATCCTATGAGACAGACAGGTTGATGGAAGCCAGTTTTGATGAATGAAGTCTGAGCTAAGACTTGTACACAACAATTTGTTTTACGTCGAACTCATATTTGGTGTGGAAGTATTTTAGTTTTGCATATTCTTAGTATATTTTTTTAGTATCAGTGCTCTTTCATGGGGCATTGTCTTAGGTGATGTTGTAATAGTTCTTTCATGAGTGGTTAGCCAACTCAGATTTTACAATTCCTTTGAATACCTTATCGATCTGGTTTTTGTTTAGTATCAATAAAACAAAGATTTTCTCACCCATGGTAAGCCGTAAATTTAATTTTATGTAAACGAAGTAGTAGTATCTTGGAATATCTTCGTTATCAAACTCCTCAAACTTTAACTGCTTTTGAAAGAGATCTTCGATATTGACACTCCGGTCTATGCAAGAATCAAAAAATTTGCTGACTTTTAGCGTTATGTACTATATATATTATAATAGATAGATAGTATGAAAGTGTAATTAATAAATTATAATAGTATTTTAATTTATAATTTTATATCTCAGGGTCTTTTTTGCTTGGGTTCAAATTTTCAAATTTTAAACAATTAAATAAATTTTATACTTATCTTGTTTATCTTACAAGTATCTATCTCTCTTCTGGTTCACTTACACTTCTTAAAATTTGAAATTCTATTTGCACTTTACTTTTTCTACTTTGTAATTTTTTAAATTACTGATAAACAAATTTCTAATATTTCAATTGAAGTACAATTTATGTAAATTTTCCACAATACAATATTGATCCAAGTTTTCTTTCAAAACAAAATAAATTTCCTGTTCATTTAACTACTCTTAAATTTGCCTTCTAAACGTTGTTTGTGGCATATTCTTGATTACTTTTTTGTTTTTTGGGCAATAACACCACAATAGAAATAAAACGACGTATATTGCAGGAATACCAACCATTTCAAAGTCTATTCTGACTTCGTTGTCAATGGCTTTATATTTATAAATCAAATTTTCATTTTGCAATCTACATCAATAAATATAAAGCCATTGACAACGAAGTCAGAATAGACTTTGAAACGTTTGGTATTCCTGCAATATACGTCGTGTTATTTCTATTGTGGTGTTATTGCCCAAAAACATAACAAGAAAGTACTCTTAAATTTCTATCAAATTATGTTATAAAATATTTTTTATCATTCAGTCACAGCTATTTATTATTATAAAATTGTAATTATGATTTACTTATTTTATTAATTAAACTTTTTCAAAATATCTTAACTTTCTTTAAACAATGTTTCAAAAACTCACTATTGTTGGTTCTCTAACTCTCTTCTTCTGATTGTTGGTCTTTAACAATAATTCAAAAATTCAAAATTCTTTACTGGTAAAATTCCGCCACTCAATTGAATTTCTCGTGCTGGTTTGCAAATTTATTTTCTCCCAATACTTTTGATTTTAAATTTTCATACCATTAATTCCCATCATCTTCCTTTTATCGAATATTACTGTTGTCTTTCTGACATGGAACACTAGATTTGTTTTACATTTCTTAATTTATGAGAACGAAATGTTTAAACTGTTCTGTTCGAAGCTTGACGATGACAGAGGATTTGCCACTGTCAGATTTCCTATTTATACTATTTATTTTGCCACCTTATTAATTTCCAACTATTATCCCTTTAAATCATATCAAAAAATCTAAACAAATTTCAACTTAAATCTCAATACCTTTTACTCTCATTAATTTTACCCAAATCATTTAATTATATTGTCAAAAAACATTGAGTTGATATTAGTCACCTGTTGGCCACCAGTCATTTAACAGGTACTTTATAAAAATTGGATTTTATTAAAAATTAGATTTTATATCTTTTGAACTATTTGCTTATTTTATAATATGCTCTACGCTCCATCTATTACTATAAATTTCTTTACTGTTTCATCCAGTTCTAAATTCTTATAACGGTTTTTACAATTTGACATTTACTGTTTACTATCGAATTTATGTATTTAAAATTTGATTTTGATCTAAAATATGTTTTATTTGGTGTTCTCATGGCCCTAATTTGTGATTCTAGATGTGTTCTACAAACTCTACTATTATTTTACAACTGAATTTAACCTTTTGATGTTTGACCTTATTATGAGAGTTTTTGCATCTTTTATTTAAAATCTGCATGATATAATATCTAACTTTATATGCCACCTTTTATCCTTTCAACAATTTGCCTTTGAAACATTTTTACATTTTTTATATTATTAGTTTATCTATATCTTAATAATATGATTCCTTATTTATTTACAAATACTTGTCACTTCATTTCACAATTTAGATTCTTGCAATTTCCTTTTTTTATATATGTATGCCTTTTATTTATAATATCCCATTTAATTAACTATTCAAATTGTAAAGTTTTTATATGATTTCATGTCTGTTTAAATCCATTACAATATATATGTGATTATTTTCAGTATGATGTCATCTATGCAACAATATGGAGGTACGTTTACAACGACTTTTATAAAGCGACTATGTACTCCATGTATGGTGGGCAACTTATTGATGCCTTTCTGGAATTCATATATAAGTTCCTGCATTCCCCTCAGGTATACACTGCATCTGGTTTGCTGAAGGATTATGTATGTATATCAACAATTTTCTATTGCATATTTTACTGATATTTATATTAAATTCTTTAAAGTTAAATCTTACTTGGAACATATTTAAAGCTAACAAATAAATAGCACTTGGATTCTTATGCAAAAATAATGAATTAAAATTTGAATGAAGCAAAATATTAAATCCCCTCATATTTTCAAAATGATAGCTAAAAAATTGAAATTTCGAGGTATTTGTGACTTAACTGACAAGAAAAATTAAACCAAGTATAGTAGAGATAACATTTCTTCATTCATTCACACCTATATCCCCAAATAACTTTTTAAAGGGGGAGATGAAGAAAAAAAACTGGTTTATCAAACTACAAAACTCTTAATTCTACTTTGCTTTCACTTCAACCACCAACACTCCTTTCTGGATTTTTAACCGACGTTTTTTTGATTTGATTTGATTTTTGATGATTTAAACGGCATTGTATTAAGGAGTATTCCAAAAAGGTACTATTTAATTTTCAATAAAGTGAGATTTACTGTGTTCCAGAAAATCAGAAAATAACAGTAATTAAGGGACCACATTTCAGTGAATTTCAATTAATCTACACTATTTTCTCTAAAACGGCTTCATTATTTTAAATTTTATTCTACAAAGAGATGTTCCACCTTGATTTCGTATAAATTTCTATAACGAAAAACAATTTGTTTTACTGAAAATCGTAAAAACCTGTGCCAAAAACGCTAAACGCAATGTAAATGTAAAATTTTCATCATAAATATCTAGCTTAAATGTCAAGAAATGCCATGAAAGTATATCGTACAGGGTGTTTGTAACAGTTTTTATTTTATAGGGCTTGTAGTCGAGTGAAATCGAACAAAATTTTCCATTTGTGGATCGAAAAGAAAAATTGTTAGGTTAGCGAATTAGAAAGGTGGATTCAAAAAAGATTACAAATAAATGTGATATAGGGTACATAAGTAATTCCATATACAGGGTGAGTTTTTTTGATGATCAGTATGGGGATCTCGGAAACTAGCGGAGATAGAGCAATGGTTAAATTGGGAAAGATTTGCAATTTTACTGGCCCAATTTAATGACACTTTCGGATTTTTGTAAAAAGTCATTGCTTACTACATATTTTGAAAAAACGAAATTCTGTCGATTTAGTCAAATCCCTCTTGCTCCTTTGTTTTTGATTTTATAAAAAAAGTGTCAAGATCAAAATTGAAGGGAATTGTATCCCGAATATGATTTTCATGTCCACGTTTGCGTGACAGACTTATCTTTTTTTGAATGGAAACCATAGTTGGCTATGACCTAAAAAATCGGACTTTTTAGAGCTTTTCAACTATATAAACTCGATATAGTTATTCATAAAAATAACGGAGTTATGAATGCTGTTCTCTCTTATTTTCACTTTTAACGTAGTTAGCCATGAAATAGATTAATTTATTAATAGCTATTCCAAAAAACATTTATTAGGTATATCAGATATAACGAAAAAACTAAATAAGTAGGTACTTACTAAAAACTTAAGAAATTAAAGTACATAATAATGGTTACAATTTATGTTCGGAAAGTCCACCATTGTTATTTAGACAAAAATTGCATCTTTTTAAAATTGACATTACCGCTTTCCCCACAGACCGCCTAACAATTTCTTCAATTTCTTGTAATACCGCCTCCCTTAGGTCACCAACTGTCTCATATTTTCTTTAGTATAGAAGTCTATAACTGCCAAATCAGGAGACCGGTGTGGCCATTCGCATGGGCCATTTCTTCCTATCCAAAAGTTTGGATAGATATTATCTAAGTGTTGACTTACTAATTACGAGTTATGAGCAGATGCTCCATCATGTTGGAACCACTCAATTTCTAAACAAGTTCTCAAATTCAAATTATGCAACATGTTCTTGAAAAGTGTATTGCAAGAAATGCAAGTAGCACTCCCTAGTAAGTGATTCGCCATAGATAAAAGGCTCCAGAATAGTAGACGGTATGATATCACATTAAAACCAAATTTTATCTGGAGTTGTCTTTGTTCTACATGGAAAGGGTTTTCTTTAGCCCAGATATGCTCATTGTGTCTATTAAACATACCGCAGTTGGTGAATCTAGTTTCATCTGACCATAATACCTTTAATGGAAACTGAATTGTCAATGCGCATGTCTCTAAACCATGTACAAAACAAAATATGTCGATGTTCGTCACCAGCATGCAAAGTTTGAGAAATTGAAAGTTTGTACGGGTGAACTTGTGCGCTTTCAGTACCTTAACTACAGTTCGTTGAGATGTGCCAGCTTCTGCCGCAATCTCACGAGTTGATGTAGATGGATTTTGATTTACCATTGCCAAAACATTTAGTTGTGCTGTTTCGTTAATTGGATTACGTTCCTTTCGCGGTTTAGTAAAAGATCCGTATCTGCGTAAACAATCGTAAAGGCTCTTAAATGTACATAGAGCAGGTTGTCTATGATTAAAATATCTATGAAAGTATTCCTGAGATGCACGAACTGAATTTTTAACATTCCACCATATTCAGTTTTTCTTCGTTAGAACATTCCATTTTATCACGAAAACTTGTCAATGTTGACTGTTCACCTATACCAATGGAATTACTCTCAAATGAGGAAACGTCAAAGTGAAAACAATCTGTTTCATGATATCTACGTTAAAAGTGAAAATAAGAGAGAAAAGCGTCCATAACTCCGTTATTTTTATGAATAATTATATCGAGTATTATATCGTTGAAAAGCTCTAAAAATGTCCGATTTTTTGAGGTCATAGACAAGTATGGTTTCCATTTAAAAAAAGAAAAGTTTGTGTCATATATCGAAAACGACAGTTGTCACGCAAACGAGGGCATTACAGTCATATTCGGGATACAATTCCCTTCAATTTTGATATTTACACTTTTTTTATAAAATCAAAAACAAAGAAGCTAGAGGGATTTGAATAAATCTACAGAATTTGTTTTTTTTTTAAAATATCTAGTAAGCCATGACTTTTTACAAATATCCGAAAGTGTCATTAAATTGGGCCAGTAAAACTGCAAATCTTTCCCAATTTAACCATTGCTCTATCTCCGCTAGTTTCCGACATCCACATACTGATCATCAAAAAAACTTATGGTTGAAATATAAGGTGGAATATAATTAAAGTTATACAGGGGGGTATATGTATAGCATAGTATGCCTTCATATACTTAAATTACTCAATAGACGGTAGATGTCACCGACATCTATTAGCTTCAATACACTGACTGTTGTCTTACTGATGTGTATTACATCCAAGTATTTCACTTTAGATTTTGTCATTCAAGGAAGCTTATCTGACGAGAACTCCTGGTTCGAATGATATAGTTCTAAATATGTGGATATATATCTGGGTATTTTATGATTGGAATTAATATATTTTAATAAAGTAAATATCAACAAGTCGAAATAAAGTGCACTGCGGTTGCGAGCAGCTTGTCATTCGAGCTGTAATTAATGAGGTGTCAAATACAAGGGTGTAATTTGTGGATAATTGCATAATTAACAGATTTTTTAATTAAGTAAATTTTAGAAATGATTTTTTTAACTAAATTTGTTGTTCTCAGAATTTGGCTCTATCGCAGATTTAATGATTCTACTTTTTTGCTGTGTTTTAATGATTCGGGTGAAATTTCAGACCTGTTAGCATGAGTCGGATTACTATAAACTTTTAACTGGAAAGGATATTTGCGTTTTGATAATGAAATTAAAATAGGTAGAGCGTTATTTTGTACAATCTCTAATGTGATTTGTATGGAAATTGAACAGCCAAGGTAAACCATTACATAGGACATAGGGAGAGTTTTTTGATTTTCGAAATGGTTTACACTAAGAATACGGCTCTTTTCCGATATAAGGTGGTAAGAAAGACAGAAGACTTTTGTAAGCCTTGTGAGTGAAGCCTAAGCTTCACCTGAATTGTAGATTTTAGAAAAGAGCCTACTAAATTTCCTGCAGTAACCATTAGTATACTTAACTAATACTTATAGCCTACAATGAAAACCATATTGTTACGATTTCCTTTTGTAGGATTTTCCCCAGGACGTTCTGAAAATCGTCCAAATGACCAAATTGTTTTGCTTACACTTTGACAAAGTCAACGAAGAACCAACAGTGGACTGTCTGCTCGATAGCGGCTGTAAAATGATCGACATAATGGACAGCGCAAAATTTATAGAAAAAAAGACAGTATGGGAAGTTTGCAACAAAGAGTTCTATAGCGCACAGGTGAGACTATTTTCAATTTCAGAGCAAGCAAATTAATTGAATAATTTTTTGTAGTACATTTACTTCTTCAGGAATTCCTGGTTCATTGCCTTGCCCATAAAACTAACCAAAGAGTTAGATCCTAGCCAGAAGCAAAGGATGATGCACATGAGATTGAGGAGGATCGTTCTGGCGCACAACGATATGTTTTTGGCTCACGCTCAATACGAAAGAGATTTGATTTTAAGACCAGCTGCTAATGTGACTCTACGAAAACCTGGCAATAACGTCTACACTGGCTATGGAGATGCAGGGGATGTGTTCTTCTATTATGGAGTTATGAATGAAGGTATGAGGTTTATCAATATTTTATTTGTGACACTATTGTTGTAAGCCTTTCCCTATTAGTCTCAGGCGTTTTGATCAAGTCAGATCGGCGATAAACAACTTCAGTTACAGAACACCCCGGTTCAGAGGTTTTCCTCAAAATTATTTACATCATCATCAGCAATATTTATATCCGTAGATGAATTCTACTTCCCTTAGTTTCTTGTACATCTTTGAAAGAATGCATGTTTATATGACTTCCATATTTCTCTATCTCGGTATGTTGTTCTCAGCTGGTGCTAACTAGTCTTTTTATATCGTCGGTCTTGCTGCGTGGTCTTGTTACCAGCTCAATTACTCCAGATTGCCTGTAGTATTTTCTTTGTCCTCTGGCTGACATGTAATTTATTCGTTATGTCTTTGTTTAATGTCTCCGCTCAATACACACTAGTAAACACTAATCAATATCGGGTACAACGAGGTATGCTTCTTCTATGTTCATTCCTGCGTTTTTGCAGTCTAATTCCTTGTCTTCTAAAGCGAGTGTTAACAATTTTGTTGACATCATGTCCCCTGTCTGAAATCTTGTGTGATCAGGGTATTATTAGTATTTTCTTTGAGTACTGCCTGGCGTATTGCATTCTATAGTTTTTTTTTAGTTAGAGCTGTCTACTTTAGAGTTGCTTAAAGGTTTTAAAACTACCTATGTTTCAACCGAGTGGAACGTCTATTATAAACCTCTTCTGAAGTCTAGGATTGCATATTTTTGTTATCTCATTTTTAACCGACTTCCAAAAAGAAGGAGGTTATCAATTCGTCGGCAAGTTTTTTTTTATGTATGGTCAGTGATTATTCAAAAGCGACTTGGGCAGTTCTGATGATTTAAACTGCATTGTATTAAGAAATATTACGGAAAGGTACCACATAATTTTCTATTAGGTGAGATTTATGATTTTCCAGAAAATTAGAAAAATGAGTAATTAAGAGACTACACTCTAGTGGATTTCAATGAATCTTCACTGTTTTCTCTAAAACTGCTTATTTAATTTGAAAATTTTAAATTTTATTCTACAAAGATATATTCCAGCTTGATTCCGTATATTTTTCGGTAACGTAAAACATACCGTTTCGGATAAATATGTAAACATCAATTCAATGTAAATGTCAAATTTTCATCATTAATATTTAACGTAAATGTCAACATATATCAGAAGAGTATATCGTACAGGGCATTTGTAACGGTTTTCATTTTGCTGGGCTTACAGTCGGGTGAAATGGCAGAAAATATTCCATTAGTGTATCGAAAAGAAAAATTGTTATGTCAGTGTTCTTTTGTAAACCGTATTCGGTGTGTGTGTGTGCGTACTTCAAAATTCAAGCAGCAAGCAATATCTAAGTACTTTTTGGGAAATAACATCACAGTTTAAAGAAAATTGCTGTATATTTTCTTTAAACTGTGGTGTTATTTCCCAAAAAGTACTTAGACATTGAAAAATATGCCACAAATATCATTCAGAAGAGCAAGCAATATGCTCAGTTGAAATATAGAGCGAAGTAAAATTAAAGTTATAGAGGTGGGTTCATAAATTCTTACAATTAATTGTGGTATTGGGTGATATATAAGCAGTTGCATATATAAGATGGTTGAAATATAAGGTGGAATAGACTTAAAGTTATATGAGGTGATGAAAATGAGAGTGGAGTAGAACTATAGTTATACAGAAGGCCTAAAAAATTAGCAGTTGCACGTACAGGATGGTAGAAATAAAAAATGATGTAGAATTATACTTATACCGGGTGGTTCGATAACTATTATGCAGCGTTGAACATAAGTAGTTAATTATATCAGGTGTTTGAAATAACAGTGGAGTAGAATTATAATTATTCAGAGTGTATCAGAAATTTGTTATATAATAATATACAGGTAGGCTATTTCAATTATAGGGCGGGATATAATTACAGTTACAAAGGAAAAAAATGTAGCAGCAGTTGCATATATCAGGTGGTTCAAATAAAGGGTAGAGTAAAATTAAAGTTATTCAATATGGTTCAAAATAGTGACCAATTTTCTTATGTAAGGTACACTATGTGTAGTTGTATACATAGAATACTTTACTTACGGGGCACAGTAAAATTATAATATAAAAATAGAAACAGTCATTAGGGTGGAGAGCATTTATATTTATACAGGGTGATTTTAAAAATATCAGTGCGGTTGCAACATCGTGTGGAGATGAAGTTTAGTTGTACAGGATAATTGACAAAATGATAGACAAGTTATATTGGGTGATCAATACACAGAAGCATATACAGGGAGGTTGCTATATAGAGTGAATTAAAGTTACACTAAATGCCCGACTTGGCCGAAATGCAAAGAAAAGTGATAAAATTAAATAACTTCACCATGACAATAAAATTAAACTGCAGGATCCTACTGAAATATCTAATTGCCTGAATACATATTTTAATAATATTGATTATGAAATCAGCAATAAAATTACTCAGCCGAAGAATCTTAAACTAAAACTCCCACCTTGCAACCCGAATACTATATTTCTAACACCAACAAATGAATTAGAAATATTAGACATTATTAAACATATGAACATTAAGAGTAGTGGTGTCGATGAAATTAACACCAGAACTGTATTCGCATTAGCCAATTTTATTGCAGAACCTCTCGCACATATAATTAATTTGTGTAAAGAAAAATCCATTTGGCCTGATGCACTTAAGCGAGCTGATATAAAGCCAATTCACAAAACTAAAGAAAAGCATATCATGTCAAATTACAGACCCATCTCACTGGTATCTAATGTAGCTAAAATCTTGGAAAAAATTATTTACAATAGAATTTTAGGATTTGTGAACAAGCATAAAATAATATCAAAAAAACAGTATGGCTTCATGAAGAAAATAGGTACAAAGGATGCTTTAAATTTTCTAACAAATGTAATTTATGAAAAGCTTGATAAAAGTACCCCTATTGCAGTTACATTTCTTGATTTAGCAAAAGCATTTGATACTGTCAATCACAAGATATTATTAGAAAAATTATACTGTTATGGAATAAGAGGCAAAGCTTATAAGCTCATGACTTCTTATTTGCATGACAGAAAACAGCGTGTTAAAGTAAATGAGGTTGTAAGTGAACATTGTGAAGTTCGAACAGGTGTTCCACAAGGAACAGTACTGGGACCATTGTTAACTATCTTGAAACTATAAGTAACTGGCTAGCTTTAAATAAGCTATCTTTAAATTTGGACAAAACTGTTTACATGACATTCGGAAATTGCAACATAAGTGTTCCGGTAAACCTAAACATTTCAGTAAACGGAAAAAACTTAAATAGGGTGGAATCATATAAATATCTGGGAATCATCTTTGATTACAGAATGAAATGGGATAAACATGTAGAATACATTCTTAGAAAAACAAAGTATTTAGGTTTTGTATTCTATTATCTCTCTAAGATTATGAAAACGGACACATTGATGAAGTTGAATTACGCATTTTTTCACAGCATAATCAACTATGGAATCATTGCCTGGGGGGAGCTTACTCCAACGCTACAGAACGTCTGTAAAGCCACCCGAAAAAAATATTAAAAATCGTAAACAAGAATAAAACAATCTTACATAACAATCCTTTAAATTTGGAGGAGCTTTCCTCACTTGAATCTTTAAAATATCACTACATTACTCTGAAAGAAAAATTCCTGAACTCAAACAGTATTACTAGGATAATTAATAAAGATAATAACTGAATCAGATAGGCAATTGATAAATGAGTCAGTCACCATTGTTATTGAAACTTCCTGAAAAATTATGTTTTATTTATTTATTTTTTCTTTTATGTTCTTTTCTATTTTATGTATTCTTAGACATTTTCCTTTATGTTAAGTATATATTTTCCATAGGATAGGTTTATATATTATTAGTTTTAGGTATTATGCCAAGACCACGAACAGGTAACTCCGATTACCTCTGTGGAGATTATGTAATAATGTCCTGATATTATTGTGTATATCTATTGGTTAATAATAAATAATAAATAAACTTATAGAAAGTGAGCCAAATAATAAAACAAATAAAAATAGTTAAAAAATATGTGGGAAATATAGAAAAACAATACGAATTAGAGAAAGAGGGAAAGGGAGAGAGCGAGAGAGAGAGAGAGAGAGAGAGAGAGAGAGAGAGAGAGAGAGAGATAAAAATATACTGAAATAGTCAGGTTAATTGTACCTATTAATTCACATAAAAAAAGGAGATATATCTGAAAATAGTGATTGCTTTCATGTAGTTTTTAAGCTGTTTTTATTTTAAGTGAGTTGAGTCAATTTCATCCTGTTTGTGTTGCGTTGTTAGGTTAGGTTAGTATTCTCTTCGAGGTGTCATTCCTTTGTACACAAGACAATATACATTATATATAACATATATTGTTTCTGGTCAGGGAACCTTCATCTGTTGCGCTTCCCATAATTGAATGTCCTCTCGAACACTTCTTTATGTATTTGATACATATCGTTAAATAGGTTAGGTTGGGTTAGGTTAATTTGCACTCGCGCCTTCATGTATGCTTTTATATTGGTTGGTTGTATTTAAATCTCTGTGGTTGTGAAAACCTACCACGTTGTGTTGTCAGTGTCGTTACCTTTGTGGTACGAGTATAATGCGGGGCCGCTTTTAAGATATGCTTCACTAGATCGCCTTACTACGGACAATCATATTACCCACCAATTAACGCCTGCCTTCTTCCATTTGTATTAATTTCTAAACAATGATTTTTTTTTCTAGAAGAGTGTTAGTAACTCTTCTTCTAAGTTTAAATTCTGACTCTATTTTCTTCCTTGAGTAGCTTCCTCTGTCGTTTAGTAATTACTTAATTCCTTCTTTAGTCCCTCCATTCTGATGGTAATGTGTTTTCTTTACTATAAATTAGTCTAAAATTGAATCAAAATTAGTCTAGAATTGAATTTAAGCTAAGAGTTTTCTTCTTGAACCCTCAAATATCTTAACCATTTATTATATTTTTAGGCGCTTACTTGCAAAAATTCAACATAGATGACGACACCGACGCCGAAGAAGTCGACGAGGAACAAATACAAGTTCAGGACGACGTCAACAATCCTCCAGTGAGAAACGGAAATTCAGAAGAAGATATTTTGTACAGAGTGTCCCATTTGGGTTTTCAAGTGGTCGTAAATTTAAAGTGTCCCGTACAGTACGCCCCCTGGCAATACGTCAAGAAACTAGACAGCGATCAATTTCAAACCATGAAACGTCTCAAGAAGAAGAAAGACATGGCGACAATTAAAATGACATTCGAATGTTTTGGTGCCACATATCCTCGCCTGCCTTCACTTTATAAATATGAGTTTTGTCCCGGTGAATTTTGATTTTATCCAATTTTATTTATACTTGTAAACGGTTTTAACTTTATATTTTTTTGGTAGTAAACATTTTAATATTTTGTAAATTTTACTGTGATTACAATGCAGCATTCCATTAAGATTGATACTTGAATCACCACAGAACAGTAACAACTGTTTTAATTTTCTGGAAATGTATGCCCATTACAAGAATGACACCAAGAAAGAGAAACAGAGACAGGGAAACAACTAGAGACGGGAAGTATATTTCGTAAGAAGCTTTCACTTCCGATATTCAGTCTCAAAAAAGTCTGTTGTCACTCCAGTTCAGGGGCGGATCCAAAGGGGAGCGATGGAGGCGATCCCCCCCTCAAAAAGCCTCAAGATCAGTTAGGTAAAAACTAGCAGCAGATAATCTTCACCCAAGAGCTTAAAATAAAGTAATTCTTGCAAGCTAAAGCATAAAATTGACTATTTTTAAGAGAATAACCCAGAAAATATAATGTATCCGAATTATTAGAGAAGCTAAATTTCGTACGAGATTGCCCCCTCTCCTTAAATTTCGTCTCTGGACGCACCCTTGCTTCAACTGACTCATCTAATCGTTTATAGACACACGCACACACACACTTATATATACCTGTACCTGTATGTATATATATATATATATATATATATATATATATATACAGGTTGAGTTTTTTTTATGATCAGTATGGGGATCTCGGAAACTAGCGAAGATAGAGCAATTGTTAAATTGGGAAAGATTTGCAGTTTTACTGGCCCAATTTAATGAGAATTTCGGATTTTTGTAAAAAGTCATGGCTTACTAGATATTTTGAAAAAACGAAATTCTGTCGATTTAGTCAAATCCCTCTAGCTTCTTTGTTTTTGATTTTATAAAAAAAGTGTAAATACCAGAATTAAAGGGAATTATATCCCGAACTTGATTGTAATGTCGTCGTTTGCGTGACAGCTCTCGTTTTCGAAATATGACACCAAAATTATCTTTTTTTGAATGGAAACCATAGTTGGCTATGACCTCAAAAAATCGGACATTTGTAGAGCTTTTCTACGATATAATACTCGATAAAAATAACGGAGTTATGAATGCTTTTCTCTCTTATTTTCACTTTTAACGTAGGTAACGAAGAAAAACTGAATATGGTGGAATGTTATATCATATGCGATAAAAATTCAGTTCGTGCAGCTGAGGAATACTTTCATAGATATTTTAATCGTCGTCAACCTGCTCAAGGCTTTACGATAGTTAACGCATATATGGACCTTTTACTAAACCACCAAAGAAACTTAATCAAATTAACGAAGCAGCACAAATAAATGTTTTGGCAATGATAAATCAAAATCCATCTACATCAACTCGTGAGATTGCGGCAGAAGCTGGCACATCTCAACGAACTGTAGTTAAGGTACTGAAAGCGCACAAGTTCCACCCGTACAAACTTTCAGTTTCTCAAACTTTGCATGCTGGTGACGAACATCAACGTATTTTGTTTTGTACATGGTTTAGAGACATGTGCCTTAACAATCCACAGTTTCTATTAAAGCTGTTATGGTCAGATGAAACTAGATTTACTAACTTCCGTATGGTCAATAGACACAAAGAGCACATCGGGGCTTAAGAAAACCCTTTCCATGTAGAACAAAGACGACCCCAGATAAAATTTGGTTTAAATGTTTGGTGTGGTATCATAGGGTCTACTATTCTGGGGCCTTTTATCTATGACGAATCACTTACTGGCGAGCGCTACTTGCATTTCTTTGCAATACACTTTTCAAGACATGTTGCATAATTTGAATTTGAGAACTCATTTAGAAATTGAGTTGTTGTAAATAACAGTGGTGGACTTTTCGAACATAAATTGTAACCATTATTATGTACTTTAATTTCTTAAGTTTTTAGTAAGTACCTACTTATTTAGTTGTTTCGTTATATCTGATATACCTAATAAAAAAATCGTTCAATGTTTTTTGGAATAATTATTAATAAATGATTCTATTTCATGGCTAACTACGTTAAAAGTGAAAATAAGAGAGGAAAGCATCCATAACTCCGTTATTTTTATGAATAACTATATAGAGTATTATATCTTTGAAAAGCTCTAAAAATCGATTTTTTGAGTTTATAGCCAACTATGGTTTCCATTAAAAAAAAAAATAAGTTTGTGTCATATCTAGAAAACGAGAGCTGTCACGAAAACGAAGACATGACACACATATTCGGGATACAATTCCCTTCAATTTTAATATTTACAATTTTTTTATAAAATCAAAAAGAAAGGAGCTAGAGGGATTTGACTAAATCGACAGAATTTCGTTTTTTCAAAATATCTAGTAAGCCATGACTTTTTATAAAAATCCTAAAGTTTCATTAAATTGGGCCAGTAAAACTGCAAATCTTTCCCAATTTAACCATTGCTCCATCTCTGCGAGTTTCCGAGATCCCCATACTGAACAGAAAAAAAAACTCACCCTGTATATATATATCTTCGAGGTGTCATTCTTTTGTACGCAAGATAATATATGTTTCTGGTCGGGAACCTTCATCAGTTGCGCTTTCCACGATAGAATGTCTTCACGAACACTTATTACGTATTTGATACATATCGGTAAATTTGTAGAAGCGATGTCGGTATTTATATCTCTCTTCTACAAACTTAGATAGTGTATAGTGTTTGTTTTTTTGTTATTGGGGTCATTAGTACAGTGTGGCACTCTTAAAATGTTTTTAGTATTAAATAGAATTGTATAATTTCTTGTTGGAAATTCAAGATTGGCTATCACAGATGTCACAGATGTTGAAAGATTTCTACCTTGTAGCTGGCTACATACGCCTGCTACCGCCACTAACGAAGGAACAAGAAGAAGATTCATATCAGCCGCCTTATTAACGTCATTATTTGTTGTTTGTATTTGGTATGCTGCTCTTCATAAAAAATAAAGGAATAAACTAGACGAAGAAACATTTATTGAAAATTGTTAACATTTTAAAATATCAATTTGTTTTTATAATTACTTTAATTCATAATCTCGGCAAAAACGACCACGTATACAAAGATAAGGAAATATGTATAAATATCACTAAACAAAGTATCTAATATAATAAACGTTGATAACAATAATTGACACGTATCCTGAAGTATATCAGTTTTGAATGTCCTTTTTTGTTAATAAAGATCTTCTTCAGTTTGATGTTGAAATTGGTCAGCATTATTTAACACTGTTATTATGTTAATAAAACACATATTTCACTTTCATAATACATATTGAGGTAACAGTTATTTATACTAATAAAATACTAAATCTTTGTTTCAAATTTTGATCAAGTTCCTCCCAAAAAATCATTACTAGTAGCATTCGTGTATGACGTTATACAAAATATTTTATTATAGTTTATTTGAAGATAATGCTACATTAGCAAATAAAAAAAACAAATTAAGGTAATTTAAGCATACAAGTTGAAGCATATTAAGTTAGCACTTGAAATGGGACATGTCACCTACACGAAGCCTTTACAACTGACGAAAAACTAACTAATGTCGAAATATTGAAATGGCTTCAATGGTAGAGAAAATAAAAAATGCCAGGAATTAGGAAATGATGCAGTAACCGTTGCATCACTGACATATGGAGCCAAAGAAACATGCAAATGAAACATTTAAGTAATGTGTGTTGGGATTTGTTGACTATTTGTAACAGTTAAGGATCCGAAATATCCCAAAATATAGCATAACAATTTCAAAAAATTACCTGGCTTACTGTCAATGCCTGGTGTGAATCAGGTTTGGATGAACTAGCCAACTTAAATATAAAGATTGCAAATCCTTAATTAGAATTTTGAATGTTACCCAAAATTTTCTGCTAACAAATGAAACAGAAAATATGGTTGGAATCACAAGGGGCTAATTTAAGAAGAATATAATACATATCTAAAATTTTGAATAAGTATAATTATTGTTACTTTAAGAAGTAAATGATACTTAACACAAAAATGAAAAAAATCCACTCGTATTTGGATATCTTTATACTGAAATACCTATCCTATGAACACTGTTATATATGCATTGAGTTATAAATAGGCATTAAATACATTTAAAAGACGAGAAGGATTAAGGTGTAATTGTTTATTTAATAACCTACCTGAAAGCTTATATCTGTTAGTTACTAGAACCTTTAATAAACTCATTGCGTTACGATTATCCTCGAAATTATCATTAAAGTTGTGGTTGTCTTCGACTAGATGCCCTGCATAATTATATTTATTATTCTTGTATGGTTATTTTCCAATAATTCCTACAGTATTAGCTACTGTATCTCCGGAACAACTTTTTTAAATGTCTGCGTTTCATAGTACGACTCTTAGATTGAAAAATGCTCCTTTAGCTTCATTGTATTTTGAAAAATAATTAAGTTTCATGACACAAATAACCAATTGAAACCTAATTAAAAAGAAAATGTTTCAAAAGGCAATTTATTCAGTTTATCCAACTACTCGAATTTGTGAAGCATAAATATTAACGTCTAAAGCTACAGTTGGCAGAATAACATTCCATATAAATAATTTAAGTTATGGAATCACAGCAGCATATAAACCACCAACCACCACCCATTTCAAAGAAAGACTTTATAAATGACATTCATTACTATCTCCAATTAAATACAAACAAAAATATTGAAATATTTATTGGTGATACGAACATTAACACATTAGACACAAGCAATGATGTTGTAAATCATTATCTTTCATGTATGAGTGAAATTGGATATACCCCGTATATAACCTCTATTACTCGTACTGAAACAAATACATGCCTTGATCTTATACTTGTAAATTAGCGATTGAAACTAAATTCTCTAAAGATAAAATCCTTTATATTGGATACACAAATCACTGACCATAATCCAGTTATGCTCAATATTAGTCAGGAACAAAAATAGATATCATCAAATTTAAAGAATTATTAAAAAATCATCGGTATTAAATACTGACCCAGAAACAGCAAGTAAAAGTTTTATTGACAAGTATCTCAACAACTTAAATGACTCAAAAATTGAGTATTCAGTCTCACACTTTGCTCGTAAAAAAATCAAAAAATGGATTACAAATGGCATTATAACTTCGATTAAGCACAGAGATAAAGTGAAAATAAAACTAAGTAAGAAACATTGTATAGAGCTTGAGGCCGAGTATAAAACATATCGTAACTATGTGAACAAACTAATATGTATCAGAAAGAATGAATATTATGGAACCCAAATTGAAATTGAAACTAAAGAAGCTTTGGTTCATTCAAAACTCATAACATTTCTGGGGGAAACAAGAAATGAAACTAAAATGTTCTTAGTATAGCAGGAAGACAAATTTTTGTTATAAAACGTCTCATAATGTATGTAAATATCTATATGAAGAACAAGAAATCAAGAGAAGAGAATAAATGTAAAATCTCGGGGTTATTAGATTTATTGTGGTAATCGAGATAAAGTAGATACATATCGATAGGACATTTAGGAATGTACGACCCGTCTTAGGGAGCACAAACGAGGTTATGTTCACAGAAATAACTCTAATTACGCAGTTCATTTGGTCGAAGGCAACCATAACTTTAATGATAATTTTGTAATTTTTCATTTAGAAGGTTAGACGGTATTTTTAACAAAATCAGTTTATTAAAGTCCCTAGAGATTAACAGGTAGGCTATTAGATAAGTACTTAGACCTTAATCCTTCTCTTCTTTTAGATCGTTTTAATGGCATTGTGTAGTTTCTTGGGTATAATTCAATGTATAATATATATAATAGTGCGGGAAGTGTATTTTCATTTTTGTGTTTATTATCTAAAATTTGCTGCTGACTTATTCTTAACTGTCAAAACTACGACCATAAGCTCTAAAAATTGAAAAAAGATAATAAATGATATTTCCACGAAGTAAGAGAAAAATGTATGACATAACTTAGCAGACACTCAGGTATGTCAAAAAAAAGTTACTGCTGTAGGCTGGTTTTTAGAGGGGAAAGAAATCATAACGGGGATGGAACTATTCGCTTCTGTCAAGGGTATGATGTGCTGCTAGGGGCTATATTCTTTAAGCCTAGAAGTTGTGTAGAAATTGGAATATAGAGAGTGATATTTGGTCTAGTGCCTGGTAAGCAGCTGAATTAACCTGTTCAAAAAAAGTACACAAACAATTCTTAAAAGTCTGATTTAATTAATTGCGTCATGTGCAATTTCTAAAATTTGTGGATGATATATGAATAGTTGATCAATGGACAATTTTGGCCTATAATTCTCCACATTTCAGGTATCCAGGTAACACTAACAAAAAGTACCACAATGTAATGATTTTCTTTTCATTTTTTATTTGAACTTGAAATAATTCTTTCGAAATATTATTGTGCAGTTTCCTTAAATGTGATGGCTGGGGCAGATCGTGGATTCCGGTGAGAACAGGCAAAACTAAGCCTGGAAAGATGGAATTTGTACATTTCTGGACAGAGCATATCAAAACTGCCATCAACTGTTTCCTAAAACAAACAACAATAATTACAAATATATATTAAAAAATTGTCATCAGTACAAAATGACCGACTGCATAGATTAAAAAATGCATTTAACAAAAAATTAAAAATAATAAAACGATTTTGAAATAGCAAAAGGTTTCATACATCACTATCTGTAGGATTAAATGCTCTTCTGGCTCTCTGATGAAGCTGAATAACCGGACAATTAGATTGGGAGTGGCAAGTATCACAACGTTCAAATATTTGGGTAGCATCTTCCATATTCATTCCGGTTCTTCTCAAGAGGTCGGGTGTTTTGCTGCTTAACCCTAAAATTGCAGAAAGATTTGTGGAATACGTGAAATCTACAGGTTAGATACATCTTTCTGATATTCTACTAACAAATAACTCACTTTTTTCTGATATTTAATAGTATAATTTTTGTTGCAGTTGTTTTGTTTAACTCAATTAACTGGGATGGCGCAAATATGTTTCAAGTTCCTCGAAGTTTTCTTGGACTTTCAATAGCTTTGTATCTGCTATCGTCATCAGGTGAATGATGGGAAATTCAGTTTATCCGTAGTATTTATATCTTTAATCGGTCATTGGGCCTCATCCTGTCCAATCAGCGTCGTCGTATCTGGCGGTTGGCTGTCGGTGATGCGTAGTGACAGTGGCCAAAGAAGGGGTTTCTAAATGTTTTTAATTTGGACGCTAATTATATTCTCGTTCGAGATTATATATGCTGTCTCTATAAATTTTCTTATATAGCAATGCTCCTCCTTGTGAATTACCCTGGCCTGGTCCCAGTTGATGTTGTGGTGTTCGGTCCACGCGTGGTCAGCTAGCCCAGACTTCGTTAGCTCCGCCCTTTGAGTAGCTGTGCGGTGTTCCTTTACCCTGGTGTCCAGCGGTCATTTTGTCTCTCCAATGTAAAGATTGCCACATTCACAAGGTATACTGTATATACAGTTATTTGGTATTGCTGGTGCGTCGGGCCTCGTTCTTGTTATCATACTCCTCAAGGTGTTGTTGCTTTTGAAGATCATTCTGATTCCATTAGCTGTGTGCAATTCGTCTAAGTTTCTCCGACAAGCCTTTAGTATACGGTAATAATAGAGTTGCTATCGTGGTTTCCTCTTCCTGCCTAGGTGGTTTGTCCAGTTCTTCAAACACCTTGTTAATGATAGTTTCCGGGTATCCATTCGCCAAAAGGTCTTCTCTAAGTTTCACTTCTTCTTTTTTTGAGGACTTCTAGGGTACTTCAGATATTTTTGGCTCTATGGATTAGAGTTTTGATGATGCCAGTTTTCGTTGTTGATGTGTGGTTAGAATTCTAATGTAGGTACAGTCCTGTATGGGTAGCCTTCCATGTTAAAAGTCCAAGAAAACTTCGAGGAACGAGGGACATTGTCTACCAGATTCAGACTAACATGTTTCAAGTTCATCTTACTGGGTAATCTATAAATTTACTATTTGTAATTTTGTTGTAGTTTATCTATGAGAATTTGAGATGAATAAGACCAAATAAATAAATCAGGTGTACACGTGTATAATTTTTTTTTCCAATGAATCTAATTTAGATTGATAACCAAAAAATATCTAAACAAACAGTCAAGAGGTGATTTTATTAGCAGCGACTCCACCAAAATATTGGATTATAGCTATTTACTAGATTAGTAACAAATGAGGTGTATAGATTCAGGGATCTCGAGATAAGTCAGAGTGTGGTGTGTCGCTTGCATATATCGCTTACATGAGGTATGGGACAATCTGTGAGTAATGATGTGAGCAGAGTGAATTGTTTCTAGGTGAATACATCAAACTCTAAAACACCTGATCAGGGCAGATGTGTCGAAACGGCCATGTCGATCTGATTCCCACATATACAAAAACAAATACACATACTCTTGGGAAAACTGAACTGAAGAATTGCCCAAGGTGTTTCGAAAAGGCTGAGTTAAAGAACTTAAGGGTTAATGAGAGTAAAGAATTGGATTCGACGAATTGAGTGAAGAAGAATTATTTGGAGGGTTATGAGAGATATCTTAACAAGCTACCACAGTGAGAGGTGACAAGAAAGTTATCTTCAAGGGATTAGTTCTTTCTCCCTAGTTAATATTTTTTTAAAGAATTTTGAAATCTGCATTTTTTTCTACTTGGCCATAGCAAATACTAAATAGTACATCTAGGGTAAAAAAGAAGAAGAAAAAGAGAGAACCCTTTTTGGCTATTTCTGGTATTGGTCTTGTTTCAAAATATGTTTGTTCACCTAATTTTCAGAGATTACTGAAATTGTCACCCGAAAAAGTAGACACACACGCAGAGCGTTCACGACCGGTGTGAATTGATATATAGTGGTTGTCAGGGCTATTTTGCAGTGGTCTTTTGGAATTACTTCCTAACGTTTCATCTGCTACTGCGGCAGACATCTTCAGCGGCGCGGACGAAGGTAACATGTAGTTGATTGCTTGAGCCCGGAAAACCGTAAATGATAGTTTTTCTAATACTTACTTTCTGAACTTAGACTACTAAACAAAGATGAGCCAAGCATTTCTTCTCGTATTCTTGCTAACCTTTGCGCCGGTTCATCGCCTACTAACCAGTAGGTAAGCATATCCCCTTTTCCCTAAAATTTTGATAAATATTAAACTTTGATCCTTGTCCGCCATATTGTCATCACATAATCTAATGTGACTAATGTCTAACGATTTTGATGCATAAACCAATGTGGGCACTTGGAACCTGTGACTCTAACATCTATGCTGTACTGAGTATACAGGCTATACAGGGTGTAAAAGGTACGAATGCGAATATTTTGGGGAATAACAGCTCAGGTGAAAACAAATCAAAAAATAAATTACAGTTATACGCTGTCATGTTTGTCAGTAGTTTTCACGGGAAGTGTTTTTGTTTAGTCAAATGTACAAAACTTTAATAAAATCATGCCGTTTGGTGCAGTTTTTGTGTTGAAAATCATGGTGTGGCTTCTGAATGTCTGTCGTGATAACGCTGGAATTCATTTGTCGTGTATGTACATGTATTCAGCTTAAATAATGACATGATTTAATTAGAGGGTTTCTGAATTTGTATTTAAATAGCTTCTTAACAAATCTTTTGAAGTTTTCTTATGTCGAGTTATTTCCTGTGTCCTTTCATATAATACATAAAATAATTTCGCGAATTTTAAATGTTACAAACAAATGAAATACTCAAAAAATATAATTATTTAATATAAAACACCACTGTTAATTTTTTTTTGATGGTCGAACTCATTGTCATGTTGACAACAATTTACTTAACACGTATTTAGTCATTGCTCGGTCATTGTATTACAAGAGTTTTTTGTCTGAAATATATGCACTCATTCTGTCTACACCCTGTATAAAGGGTGTTCCTAAATTGGAGGTACAAACGAAAAGGGGAGATTCCTTGATTAGTTTTAGGAAGAAAAAGTCCCATAAACATGGGTTCGCAAACGTTTCGTTTTCAAGATACAGAGTGTTAAAGTTTCAATTTTTTTCAAGTTTTTTTCTCATACTATCTGCACTTCACAAGATATTCAAATGAAATTTGGCATATATATTACAATTAAGAGTTTATACCTTGTGACATGCCAATTTCGAGTGCAAATCTACAGGGTGATATTTTTTCGGGAACACTGTCCACTGTTGTCCTTCAGAACTTTTTTTTGGTGAGCCACTGGTTCCTTCAAAAAATTTAAAGAAAAGCTTTGTTGTTATACCAAACTTTATGTTCTCTTGTAGTTTTGTCGTATCTACTACCGGTTTCGAGAAAAAAAAAATTTGAATGATTCTCTCGAAATCCTCAGAAAATTCCGAATTGTCATAGAAATCTAGTTACCTACCTAGTAGGCTGTGGTGAATGAATAAATTTATTGTTAGTTTTGACACATCAAATTAAACTCCTGTGTTTTGAAAATTAAAGATGGTTGCATTTTAATATCAAAACATGCCGAATTTTACGAATTCCGAAATGGCTGACATGCATTTCATGTATGGTCTTGCAAATGGTAATTCAAGAGAAGCTAAGCGTCTTTACATGGAACGCTATCCCAATAGAGTGATGCCTGGTCATCGGATGTTCTCTAATATTCACAGGCGTCTTTCAGAAACTGGATCTTTTTCTGCGAAAAATATTAATGCAGGTAGACCACGATGTGTGAGAACACCACGACTCGAAGAGGCAGTGCTGAACGAAATAGAAGAACATCCAGGAACCAGTACAAGAAAAATTAGTGTTACCTTAAATACAAGTCATCAAGTTGTTTGGCGGATCTTTGCTCTATCCTTATCACATTCAGAGGGTGCAGGCGCTCTTGCCTCGAGATTGTCATCCAAGAATTATTTTTTGTCAGTGGTACCTCAACAGACTATTGAACAATCCTCATTTTGATTGCCAAATCCTATTCACTGATGAAGCCTGTTTCTCAAGGACTTCAATCATAAACTTTCATAATGAACACATATGGGCTGAGGAGAATCCACATGAAATTGCAGAAGCTTATTTTCAAGAGGAATTTTCATTAAATGTGTGGGGTGGTAATATTGGCGATTATTTGATTGGTCCTTTCTTCTTGCCAGGACGACTTACTGGTCAATCATACAGACATTTTTTAGAGAACGATTTGCCCTTGTTATTGGATGATATACCTCTTATGATGCGACGTGAAATGTGGTTCATGCACGACGGTGCTCCTGCTCATTTTTCACTTTTGGCTAGGGAGTATTTGAACGAAAATTATGTAAACAGGTGGATTGGACGAGGTGGACATCAGCCATGGCCCGCCAGATCCCCAGATTTAAATAGTTTAGATTTCTTTCTATGGGGCCATCTGAAATCTCTAGTGTACATAACGCCAGTGAATACCGTAGACGAACTGAGAAATCGTATAATAGGCGCGTTTGATACAATTAGGAATACTCCAGGAGTGTTTGAAAGAGTTCGATCGTCTATGAGAAGAAGAACAGAAGCTTGTATAAGGGTTGGTGTAGGACATTTTCAACAATTGCTGTAGTTTAGTTCCTTTGTTGTTATTTAGTTTTTTTATTATGATTAATTTTTGAGTTGTACGTTTCTTGCAGTAATACATTTTTTTTGATGATTATACCAGTTTATCGAATATTTAAGAATCATTGCTAGTTTAATAATTGAATTTTTTTCTCGAAATCGGTAATAGGTACGACAAAACTACAAGAGAGCATAAAGTTTGGTATAACAACAAGGCTTTTCTTTACGATTTTTGAAAGTACCAGTGGCTCACCAAAAAAAAGTTCTGAAGGACAACAGTGGACAGTGTTCCCGAAAAAATATCACCCTGTAGATTTGCAATCGAAATTGGCATGTCACAAGGTGTAAACTCTTAATTGTAATATCTATGCCAAATTTCATTTGAATATCTTGTGAAGTGCAGTATACTATGAGAAAAAAACTTGAAAAAAATTGAAACTTTAACACTCTGTATCTTGAAAACGATACGTTTGCGGACCCATGTTTATGGGACTTTTTCTTCCTAAAACTATTCAAGCAATCTCCCCTTTTCGTTTGTACCTCCAATTTATGAACACCCTGTATAAATATTTAGTTTTCTGTTTAAAATCTGACTGGATATTGTCATGCAGTTTTTTTCTGTTGTTTTTAATATTAATTTTAATATAAAACACCTTTATATTAACCACTCCTCTCTCCTCGCAATGGTAACCACCCAATCTTTGTAGTAAGACATACGTGGCATATGATATGTGTATTTTAAACGCTTCTCCATGTGTCTCCATTCTGGAAGCAGTATTAACAGTATCGCCAAAAAGGCAGTACCTGGGCATCTTCAAACCAACAACTCCTGCAACGACGGGTCCTAGGAAAACAAACCCATTTTAACAGTAGCTCCTCTTGGTTTATATAATAATGTTACCAGAATGAATCCCTATCCTTAACTGAAGCATTTCTCCTGGCCTGTGCTTAATTTCAAATTTCTTGATATTACTAATTAAATGGAGTGCCATGGACGCGATTTCTCCCGCGTGTCTGTCTCCGTTTCTTATTGGTAGCCCGCTAACAACCATATATGCATCACCTATAGTTTCTACCTACAAAGAAACACTCGATTTGAAACATCTGCTAAAAGGCAAATATACATATTATAACACTGCCTACTGATAATTTCGAAATTTTAGTCATTAGATCATGTAAAAACGAATAAACACTTCTATCTTCTGCAGGTATTTATATACCCGTACTTAGTACCTATGTCCAAAATAACATGTATGCAATTGTTGTTGTTTGTCATTACGACTTAATTACCTACCTATCTAAGAAGAAACTATTAATTTCGATGAAAAAAGTAGATATTGTTAAGACAATTATTTTACGTCGTCAAAAATTAAGAGATTTTCTAGAAATTATACATTCGGATAAAAACAGTGCGAATACTACGAAAAGGATTATAAAGATAATTTGGTCAAGTGCGAGTTGGACTCGCATACTAAGGGTTTCGTACCACCTTCAAGATTCTATATATTTTAGTTCCAGACAAGCAGGGAATGAGAGCATTTCCTTATATTTATCCTAATATCGTTTAAAGGAAGCGTTTTAAATTTATAAAAAATATACACTTTGATTTTCCACACATAGACTTTTATTTTATCTGCTTCAGGATTCGCTTGATTTTTATCAGAATACATATGTATTTAATTTTCCCAAAAATGAACATTAGAGTTTTATTTTACTAATAAACTTTCAGAGAAGCCTTTCATAATCTACTGTCTGAGTTTTGAGGCTCTGTAGATTGGAAGATAAAGGGCAAAATAGGTCAAAGTTTTAAATTATAAATTATTAAATTTGTTATTCAATATATTTAAAAATATAAATAAAATATATTTTTCAAATTTTAAATAGTGTAGTTTCTAAGTGGGAATTAAGTGCATGTTTAATATTTTTGTTAATGTCTTTTAAACAAATGATTTAAAAATATGATATATTTGTAATTCACATAATGAGCCTTTTATCTGATATATTACATGATGCGTTTGAAAATTAAATTTTTATTTTCCATTTAATTGTATAATTTGTCCCTAAGATTACTGAGGGGGTTTTCTAATAATTTTTCTTATAAATTTCAAGGGAGGCCCAGTACCCCTTATTATTTAAAAATTTTAGGTAGTATGGTTTCGGAAATAAAGCGAGAAATGAAATTCTTTTATATCTTTATGTTAATATCTGCATGATGCTTTAAAAAAATATTTTTTATTTTCCGTTTAATTCTATAATTCGGCCCCCAATATTAATATTAGGGATTTCTTCATATTTTTCCTGTAGACAAAAAATTAGGTCTTATAGTTTGGGGAATAACGGGGGGAATGGGTAATTTTTTTTAATATTTTTTAAAATATTCATTTAAAAAAAATTAAACAAATATATTTGTATTCGTCATAATGAGCCCTGTGATTTGATATATTACATGATCCGTTAGAAACAATTATAATTTTTTATTTTCTATTTAATTCTATAATTTGCCGCTCAAAATTAGGGCTTTCTCCTTATTTTTCCAGTAAAGTTCAGGAGGGGCTATATCTCCATTTTTTTTTCAATTTTCTAGCTTTGGTTTCGAATATAAGGGGTGGGGGAATGGGTAGTTTTTTATATTTTTGTTAATATCTTTTAATTAATTTATTTTTGAAATATGCAAAAAATATATTTGTTTTCGACATAATGAGCCCTTTCATTTGATATATAACATGATGGGTTAGAAACAATTTTAATTTTATATTTTTCATTTAATTCTGTAATTTGCCCCCCAAAATTAAAAGTGGAGGTTTCTTTTTATTTTTCCAGTAAACTTCAGGTCAGACCCTATACCTCTAATTTTTTTCGTTTTATAGTTTCGGAGATAAGGGGGGGGGGATGGGTAAGTTTTGGTATATTTTCGTTAATATCTTTTTAACTATTTTTTTTTAAATATGAAAAAAATATTTTTGTGTTCCTTAGATTTTTTTTTTGTTTTTAAATTTTCCTTTAATTCTATAATTTGCCCCCAAAATTAATATTAAGGGTCCTTATTTTTTCTGTAAAATTCGAGCAACGTTCTATATTTCCTATTTTTTTTAAATTTTAAGCTCAGTAGTTTCGGATTTTTTTTAGTTTTTTCTCCCAGAAGTACCCCTAAAATCAAAAATTCTTCTTTTACGATATGTGCTCTTCATTGGGTCACCAAACTATACATTGATACCAAATTTCAACCGTCTTCCGTTCAGTAGTTTAGGAGAAAATTGCTGTGATGTGACAGAGGCAGAAATCCGGAGTGATAAGGGTATTCGTATATTGTATATACGGAACCCTAACAAAGCGCAAAAAACGGCAGACCAACAAACTTGGATTAATGAAAGAATCGAGGTCCTTAATTCCTCCTGAATTCCCCAGAATTAAGACCATCTAATTATTTTATTACCTTACCTATAGTTTCTTTGTAAGAAATATAAATTTAGCAGTCATTATATTTCCAATTTCTGATGAAGCCGGAATTGGCGATACGTGTCAAATTTAAAGAAAATAAAAAGTGAAAATTTAAGCAAGTGTTTGTTGTTTTTAAGTAATTTTATCAGACCATTCATAGTTGAATCGATGTTCTTCGCTTAGAACTGGACCAAATGGACCAGATTTCTGTAAAAACGATATAACAAATTGTTTAGTCTTTTCTACCTATCTTCGTCATTTACTTTGGTGAACATAGGCCGACTATGTGATATAACATTCTCGTACTATTTATTTTGGTCCATCACTAAATACATTAAGTTTATTCAACTATTTTAAGTCGACTCAACTCCACCATAATTCCTCCTTGCTGTTGATATTTAAAAAGTTGAATAGTTAGTTACTCTGATTTCAACAAGCTTGCCTGATCTGTAATTCTATAGACTACACGGGCCGTAACATAATTTTTTTTCAATGTACGTAGAACAGTGAACGTCGTGTATATATGGACCGCAGTAATTTTTTTATAAATAAACGCTTGACTTAAGGTCCTAATTAATTATGTAGCAAGAGTAGGTTTCAGTTGCTTAGTTGTAGTTGAAACCAGAAAGCTAGAGGAAATACAATCATTTATATTTTATATTATGATAAACATTTACTCACCTTGTATACGTCATAATGTGAAATTATCGAATCAAAACACGTATAGAGATCATTGAGCAAATCAATTACTTGGAGAGGTGTACTAACTGCTGATAATTCAGTGAAGCAAACTATATCACTGAAATATATAGTCACGCATTCAAAAGATTCAGCCTCGACTTTCTCGCCTTTCTTCAAGGCATCTGCGACGGATCTACAAACATAAACAATCAATGAAAAAAGGAACAAATCCTCAAACAATAAATATTTGTTAGTGCGCAAGATTTTAAAGCACGTTCTGTAATAATTTCTTAGCTGTTCATTTTACCTTAGATACAGCCACTTATCTATCAATATTCCTTTTGTTTTATCCAGGACAGTCAAACAAGGACGTTGTAAATGGAAAAACTTACGTAAAGATTCGTTCCTGCATATTTACCTTATTTTCAATATCAATTTCAAATGATAAGAGTACTTAGTTACTAGAAAATCCTCTAGATGGAATGAGCATTGGCAAATTTAGTGTCCATCAATTGAAGGTGCTTCTGGTCAACGGCTGTTCCAGAAAAGGGAAGATTGGATAGTAGTTAATATTAATTTACGAGTTTTCTCCCTGCTTTTTTGATTGAAGTGGGATACTGATTGTCTTTGGGACCAGAAGAGGAGAGCCTCAAAGTGATTAAGGGTACAACTAAACCGGGGAAATCCTAAATCTAATAGCCTGAAAAGAAAGTTGCTCATAGGGATGTAAACTATCGATAGACTTCTTTTAATGAATTAGCCTTCTCTTTCAAATTATAGAGAAGGCCCCCTCCGGAGCTGTTTTCTGACCCCGCTCTTACCTCTGGTGACATTTCTGCTGTACCTAAAGTTGCTATAAAGTTAAAGTATGTGTAATACGTTGTAGATAGTTGTATACATATTGATGAATAGACATCATGAAAAGGTTGTGTAAGACTAGAAAAACTATTTATAACTTTGTAATGAAAGCTTTTGCTCTGACGCCTGGTCATCTAGATAAAAAATGGATTCAGCAGCTATTTGGTAAAATTAAAATACAGAACTTTTACGACTTTGGACTACTAATAAAAGAAAAAAAATTCCCACTGTTTACAGAGAATCCAGTTCCATTCAGTCTTACTGGGTAACACAAGCTCTAGACAATTCTTACGATTTTGTTTCTGAATAAATATTTAAGCAACCAGTTCTAATTAAGATGCAATCATAGTCTAGGGTAGCCTAGACTCAACGACATTTTCAGGGTCATCGGATTTTTGTAAAGTTTTTATAACGGTTCCTATTTAAAAAGGTTTACTACATTTAGTAAATAGACTAAATTAACGATTTTGGAATAGAAGTTTGCTTTTGACATCAATACAGCTCTAGAATTTGCAATTTATGATTAAACAGCCAAATTTTAAACAAAATTTAGCTGTCAGCTGTCAAAATTAATTGCCACTAGAGACTAGTGTTGCCAAGTCAAAGTCAAACCTATCAAAAACACCAATTAGACTTACTTAGGAAGCATTCTGTATAAAAGAGCGTCAGTTTTCTTCTTTTCTTCGGTTAGTTGATTGGTCCTTTCTTGTACTAAGCCTTCTAAATTGTAAGCGTATTTTTCCATAATTGCTAGCATGTTATCGAAGATGTTTGGTTTTAGACCAGCCTAAAATGTTTTTATATTTTGCAGTTTCTTGTATATTTATTACAATGGCACTTACTTGCATTTCTTTTAATCGAACTCTGACATATCTGATGTCTGGTCGCAACTCTGGCTCTTCGTGCCAACACGCTTTCATGCATTTTATTATATAGTCAGCTGCGCCGATATTTTCCACAGGTGGTCTAAAAGGGGTTTCTTGATTTTCTTTTTTAATCGCTCGTATTATTTCTGAAATATAACAAACTGTTTATTGAATTGATGTGGCCATAACTTATAGTGTACTACTGAGCAATAAAATACGGTAATCACGCTATTTTTTTATAACTGGATCGGTTTTTTGCATAAAATTTTTGTATTAGGCTTATCTTAATCTACACTTGAAAAGTATTATATGCGCAAAGGGAGATTTTTGTTTTTATGGATTGTAATAACCTCCCCTTTTACATAAAAATTATAACTTGCTATTAGTATTTAGTGGATTTAAAATTTGTACATTCAATTATTGTAAATATTCTCAAATATAATAATAGTTACTGTTTAAATTTTTAACCCTAAGGCAACAAAATTCATTGCTTGCATATATACAAATATTTTTTCCATGCCATTTTTCAACCCGTCCTCTGGATATAAGTGTAAATACAATCCAATTAACTATATTTTAAAATTTATTTATTTAAAAATAAAAGAGAAATGTAAATAATATTTTAAATACACAACGAAGAAGGTTTGCAAAAATAATTATTTACAATATATTATTATTCGTCTGAATGATACTTGTGGCATATTTTTCAATTAAACAGTTTTGTTCTTGAATTCATATAACTTATTAATGTGCAAATATCTCAAAATAAGATCGACAATCCAAAAAAAATCATTTACATAATTTGTTTAAAATGTGATTCCCTATCAACTACCGCAAAGAAATATCAAACCCCCAGAGGGGAAGCTCACATCGACACTATGTAACTTTTGTTTCTAAAGCACTTTCCCACCAACTGTCAATATTTCAGACAAATAGGTACAGTTGTAAAATATTTAGAGTTTAATACCCTCAGTAACTGGACTATTGACGTAAATATATGAGAATAGATGGTGCTCAGGGTCTTGAAAAATGTATATTACATTCCAACTTTTAGTCATTTCCACATTGGAGTTTCCATAAAGTATCCATAAATAGTTTTGCTGGTGACTACTCGGCTCCTCGAGAAGCAATAATTATTTAATTTTTTTCTATGTATTTGAATAACAATATATACTCAGCGATTTCATTTCTTAGTTCAAGAAATAAACAAAGAAAAACATGTGAAGATATATTTGAGACATGCATAATAACATGCTGGGAGAATGAAAATACAATATCAAACTCAATCATTTGACAGAAAAACAAACAACAACCACGAAATTACATTTATGAGACAATATCCTGAAAAGACTGATCTATAGATATGAACTGTGCGAGATTAATAAACAGGTGTCACCCACGAGACATGTATCGATGGTAAAATGATGACGTTTCGGTAGAGTCACATCTGCCCTCAACAACGCTTCTTCGAGTAACCAGAAGCGTGAGTGGACGGGTATGAGTATTATCTCTATTTCACATACAATATACAGCTTAAGACTGAGTACAAAACTTATGTCAATTTTCTTGACAAGGTAATAAAGCAAGCCAAAAACATGTATGATAAACAGCAAGTTTTTAATGGGATCACTGAATCAATTCCAAAGTTCTTTGGTCGCATCATAAATGACAAACTTGGCAGAAATGCAAAAAAAAGTCATATATACATTCACGATGACAATAAAATTAAAGTGCAGGATCCTACTGAAATATCCAATTGCCTGAATACTTATTTTAATTGTCTTCTAAATTGTCTTCCCCCTATTATAATAATATTGGTTATGAAATCAGCAACAAAATTACTCAGCCGAATAATCTTGAACTAAAATTTCCACCCGGCAACCCGAATAGCTATATCTTCTAAAACGTCAACAGGTGAATTAGATATTAGACTTTATTAAAAATATGAAAATTCAGAGTAGTAATTTCGATGAGATTAACACCAGAACTGTATTCGCATTAGCCAACTTTATTGCAGAACCTGTCGCACATATGATCAATTTGTATATAGAAAGATCCATTTGACCTGAGGTGGTTGCACTAAACGAGCTGATACGAGGGCTGCCTTTTATATTTCGGGATTAGAGAACTCTCCAAATATTTTTAATCGCTGGGCGAAAATCGCTAATTATAAACGCGATATGTAAGACCCATGGATTTTCAGATCAGTACACAGAGGTTCCGAATCTGGAGCGTTCCGTGAACTAATTGTCTGAAGCACTTTTTCCACTCTAGATTGACAGAATGTCACGATAAAATGTATTCTGAACGCAGCAACCGCTTACTTCACCTGTCAGAGATAAACGTTGAATACTCTCACTTCGAGGTGTTTTTTACGTACGCAATAAAAAGAAGTCATACAAGTCCTATACGGCGGATTCATCAAATTGATGTTTTGTCATAAAATGCAGTGTTTTGATGTGTGAGCACTCGCGATTGTCGTGGTGGTCGTGGTTTTTGGCTTTTCTTTCGACCAATCGACACGACCTTTTTTGAACGATTGACAAATTGTGTGGGATCCAACGCGAACAAATTTTTTGACATTCAAATGTTTATACAATATTGAATGTATGCTGGTCCCGCTAATGTGTAAGGTTGACTCAATCTCACGATAGGTCACATGACGATCATTTGCTTGGAGTTCGCGCACAGCATCAATGGTTTCCGGAACAACAACTGTTTTTTCGGGCTCATAAGCGTAAAACCACCATTCATCACCTGTCACTGTCATAAAATTCGTCTTGGAGTGAACTACGACCTCGATTGAATTCACCATTCCATCGACAAACAGTGGTCCTTGATGGAGTTTCATCGCCAAAAATTAAATTAAGTTCATCCGTGCACTCTTGCTGACTTAATCCACGTCGAAAGTTGTAAAAAATAATCGCACGAAAATGTTCACGATTTAGTTCCATTTTTTGGCCGAGATGAATCCTTTAAGTTACTGTAAACAACACATAGCGCTCGTATGTTAAAACGTTCTGAGTACGTATGACCTCAAAAATGTCAAACTTTACGATAGGACTGTCAGTTGTCAGATTGCTACACTAGGTTCGTCCAATCCCGAAATATAAAAGGCAGCCCTCGTATAAAGCCAATTCTCAAAAGCAAAGAAAAGCATATCATGTCAAATTACAGACCCATCTAGCTAAAATCTTGGATAAATAGAATGCAATAGAATTTTAGAATTTGTGAACAAGCATAAAATAATATTAAAAAAACAGTATTGCTTCATGAAGAAAATAGGTACAAAGGATGCCTTAAATTTTCTAACAAATGTAATTTATGAAAAGCTTGATAAGAGTACTCCAATTGCAGCTACATTTCTAGACTTAGCGAAAGCATTTGATACTGTAGAAAAATTATTCTGTTAATGGCTTCTTATTTGCAAAACAAAGAACAGTGTGTTAAAGTAAATTAGGTTGTAAGCGAATATTGTGAAGTTCGAAACAAGTGTTCCGCAAGGAACAGTACTGGGGCCATTGTTATTCATTCTGTACGTTAATGACTTATTAACTACTATGTCTGATGACATAATAATATCATTTGCCGATGACATAGTGGTTATAACTATAAGAGAAAGTTGGGCTGAAGTAGAGATCAAGATGAATAGCTATCTTTAAACTATAAGTAACTGGCTAGCTTTAAATAAACTATCTTTAAATTTGGAGAAAAACATTTACATGACATTCGGAAATTGCAACATTAGTATACCGGTAAACCTAAACATTTCAGTCAATGGAAAAAACCTGAATAGGGTTGAATCATGTAAATATTTGAGAAGCGTCTTTGATAACAGAATGAAGTGGGATAAACATGTAGAATAAATTCTTAGAAAAACAAAGTATTCAGGGTTTGCATTCTATTAGCTCTCCAAGATTATGAAAACGGACACATTGATGAAGTTGTCTAAGGCATTTTTCCACAGCTATGATCAACATTGCGCTGAAAGAAAAAATCCTGAACTAAAACAGTATTACGAGAAACAAGAGCATACTTCTCCCGCATAGATCTAAAACAGTCAGTAGCAAACCCAGTTTTATAAGAGTAATAAATGTATTCAACAGTCTTCCAAATGAACTAAAAGCGTTAAGTAATGTAAGTGCAATAAAAAATAAGTGTATAAAATAAAAAAAGTGTATAATTAATAAAGATAATAACAGAATCAGATAGGCAACTGACAAAAAAGTCACCATTGTTATAAAAACTTCCTGCAAAAATTATGTTTTATTTTTTTTTCTTTATGTTCTTTTTTATTTTATGTGTTTTTATATATTTTATTTATGTTAAGTATATATTTTGAATAGGATAGGTTTATATATTATTAGTATTGGGTATGATGCCAAGATCACAGGTAATTCCGATTACCTCTGTGGAGATTATGTAATAATGTTCTGATATTATTGTGTATATCTATTGGTTAAATAAATAAATTTTAAATGCCTAATGAAAGGAAGAATAATATATTTTACCCGCTTTATATCCAGTTACGGGTTGAGTGTTAAGAAAATCATTTATTTGTAATACTAAGCATTGTCAACTAAATTTAGACTCAGACAGTTAATACGACCTCACATAACATTGAATCCTGTTAAATTGGACACCCGCAGCTACCGACCGTTGTATAAACATTAACAAAAAAGCAAGGAAATAATCCAAGAGCTTCTAAATCAAATGCGAAAAAAAAACTCATTTATCCGTAAACCTCGTTAATCGGACGTCACGTATAATGGCGAGAAAGTAATCAACCGGAGATAAACATGTTTATAAGGATTTACCACGATGCGTGCTTTATAAAAATCCTTGGGCTGTAATTTTGTAATATTACATGAAAATCTCTGAGCTTTAAAAGGGAGACACGTGGCAAAGCTCACCCTTTTTGGAAGTTTGAACAAAGCGTTACTTATATTTGATTATGTCTGAGTTTAATAAAGTAAAACATCAACGGAAATGTTCTGGCTTCTTCGGTATATTCTTGAATAACCACATGGAACAAATAAAGCCACTTGATTTATTTAATCTTCTCATTTGAGCTCATGTTATTCTGAAAATGTTTTGTTCGTTTAATTGTTATGTGATACTAGAATACGCAATTATATAAGTGGGTTTACATTTTGTCGTTCATACACTAGGCTTTAATTACACAGGTAATATTATTTCCCTGATTGTAATACTATAACTTAGTTCATATGTTCTCGATTACAAACAATCTATTTGTTGCATTCAGTAAATTCTCGGAAAGATATTTTCAATGTAATTTTAGGCTGGGTTTTATAAAAACTTGCCGTCAGAAATAATACTTGATTGGGGTCCAATGATAGTAATCTACCCCAATATCTATATATAAATAGGCAAAAACAAAACGGGTGCCCCTCACCGACCTTTTTTTGATGATCAGTATGGGTCCATACTGATCTAACGGAAACTAATATGAGGAGATAGAGCAATGGTTAAATTGGGAAAGATTTGCATTTATTGTTTTACTTTTAAGGCCCACTTTAATGACACTTTCGGATTTTGACACTGTTTTTGTAAAAAGTCATGGCTTACTAGATATTTTGAAAAAACGAAATTCTGTCGATTTAGTAAAATCCCTCTAGCTCCTTTGTTTTTGATTTTATAAAAAAGTGTAAATATCAAAATTGAAGGGAGTTGTATCCCGAATATGATTGTCATGTCCTCGTTTGCGTGACAGCTTTCGTTTTCGACATATGACTCAAACTTAGCTTTTTTTGAATGGAATCCATAGTTGGCTATGACCTCAAAAAATCGGACATTTTTAGAGCTTTTCAACGATATAATACTCGATATGGTTATTCGTAAAAATAACGGAGTTATTAATGCTTTTCTCTCTTATTTTCACTTCACATCATTTATTACCAACCTCGTTTACTATACTACGAACAGAATATTGTTTTCTAGACCTGTATTAAGAAAAATTTTTGTATATGATTCTAATTTAGGTGGATCCACTATATTGTAGACGATCATTCTTTAGGTATAAATATAATAAATCCTTATTCAGTTTTAATTGATATAGCATAATAGGACGTAGTTTTCAATTTTAATAAACTTTGATAACAATTTGAGTCATTATTAAAAATAAAGGTACTTATCTTAAACAAAATTTATATTCTTTATCAAACATAGTACACAATTTGTGACATGAAGATCTATTATACAATTTTATATATTATGAAAAATTTTACTCTTAAGCAATATTCATATTTTCTGACGAACCTCGTATATTCGTATATTGAAAAAGTGACATGTAATGATTACATTATACGTTTCCGGCCATGCGAATATTTTTATAAAGAATAACTTTTTCACTAAATAATATTCATAAGAACGTTTTGCGATTGAATTCAACTTATGAAGACACACTGTATATAGAAACCAATTGAGAACCTCCACTTTGAAGTTGATTAACTTCAATCAACTTTCAATTTATTATAATTTTTAATAATACAACACAATTGGATGTACTTTTCAATTTTAATAAACTTTGATTATAATTTGAGATATTATACAAAAATATAGGTACAACAGTTCAGGTACGATTCCATTTAAACCAATGAAATTCAGAAACGAGTGCAAGCCTCAGCAAAATTTTATAGTCTTGATTTGTTAAATATTTTGCAATGTGTCGAATACAATCAAGATTTAAAATTAACAATTTTTTCCTTCGATTTTTGATGTCACAATTTACAATTGTAGTACAAGAAACATTTTTGTATTTTAAAAGTAAATAATTTTTCGTTTCCAATTTGTTGCAAATAGTGTCACAATAAATTGGATATGTAGTGGTTAATGCTCCATCATTGAGTAGGTCTTCGTGTTTCCAATTTTACATAATCTAAATTGTTAATTATACAATATATAAATTACCGTGTCGTTTATATAAATCTTCTTCATATTTTTCAATTCTTTTGTACAATTTTCGACATGCTCTCCTTTAATTTTTTTACATATAGAACAATTTTCCTTGCTGGAATGTTCAATAAGACCATATTTATCCAATAACCTTTTACGCTTTATACTCAATGAGATTCAAACAAAATTGATATATTTTTTGAAACCTAGTATATATTTGGAAAAGGTACATAAATATTTATTATACAATTTTTGGTGCAATGACATAAGTAGATGCAGTTTTTAATTATAATTTCTTCTATTTGATAACAATTTTTGATATTGACAAAAATAAAGATCCTTTAATTTGCAATCAAAATTCCGATTTGATGACAAACCTCGTGTACAGTTAAAAAAGTGACATGGAATTATTACTGTTTACGTTTTAAACCATGCAAATCTGTTTATGATGAATAACTTTTTCTCTAAAAATTATTAATAAAAAGAAATCGTTTGATTTATGAATACACACTGTATATACATATTAACTGACCTTAATTTTGGTTCATTCAATTTATTTACAATTTACCCAAGTTCTGAGACAGTTAATACCAGCAGCTTCATCCAAAGCTTATTGTATAAGAATGTAGTTAAAAAAGTTTTTCTCGATTTTCTAAAAAACGGTAAAAGCTATGTTATTGAAATATAGGACCCAGAACTAATCCAATTTCTTTTCAATTTGTCCCATGTTCCGAATAATTTTTTTTCCAAATTTTTAATTCCGGCGACTCCACCAAGGCATAGAGTATAAGAAAACAGTAAAATAGTTTTTCCCCATTTTCTAAGAAAGGGTACAAGCTACGTTAATGAAAAAAATATGAGACCACTTCGCGACCCCCTGAATAGGATCCAGTATAGACTGTCGAAATTCATTGAGCCGTTTGAGAGTAATTGCTGAACAAAAATTAAAAAAAAAACATAAAAGTCGATTAATTAAAAAATATGATGACGGAGAAAAAACCTATTCTAACAGGTAGCTATTAAGAGGGATAAGTTGATTATCAAAGTCATAAAGCCCAGGATTTATTAATTTGAATTTATTCCAGAAGAATAACAATTTCTACTATATGAAGACGCGAGCCGAATTTGGAGCCGTTCTATGTAATTTCTACTATAATTTTAAAGTACAGTATTAAGCAAATGACTTCTCCGCCACCTACTGTATAATTTCAAACATTCTGAGTTCCACATATTCTCGAAAATTACTTTCTTTGAAATTCCGATGTCAATACAATTTGAATTTTCAAACGAAGACAATTTCAGAATAAAATCAAACTTTTGTAATTATCCTCTTCAAGTTATTGGAAAGAAAACTCATCTGCAAGTCACCGACTCAAGTTCAATATCAAAGGTCATGAACTTTTTAACAAAATTGCTTCCACACGTTACTAACTTACCGTGTGCTTCCACGTCGATCCTTCCCCAAGGCCCTTGCCGACCGATGATTTCGTACAAAACTATAGAGAAGGAGTAGACGTCGCCTTTTTGACTCCCCCTCGCTGGTGGCGAAGGATCCCGCAGAAGTTCTGGCGCCCTATACAGCATTCTTTTGATTTCTTTGGCCTTCCACTGAGGGTCGTCTTCGTTGGCTGTAATACGAAATAAGATATCGTTCATTAGAATGATGCGTGTGGATGACGTAGAAAGCGTAGAAAATATATTGTAGTTTCATTATTAGAAAAGTTTGGGTGTTAGTTTCAAATAATGAATTAGTTTCAGAAGGAATCTGAGTTTGATGTTCAAACTCAAGTTATTGGTCTTTCATATACTAATTCAAAGTATTAGTAACCTCTAAACACAAAACTACTATACATGATGTGTATTATATATTATATTTATTCTAGATTTTGCTCGCAGCTTCGCTCGCGTTAACGTTGATTTGGCAAACAATTCTTGTCGGTAGAGGAGAGATTAAATAGTTACAAAAAGAAAAAAAAATAACTACAGAGTTATATTATTTTTCTTTGTCATTTTAACATCTTCGAAGTACTGATAGCCATCCTCTTCAAATTCTTTTAATTGATCCTTGTTAATTTTAAGGTAATCTTTAAAACCCTCACACACAGGGTCTTTAAACATCTGTTTAGCACTACATGTGTAATAATTAGCCCCCGCCCTTAGTGATTGTGTAACCTCGGCGGTTATACCACTTTATACAAACTGCTACCAAGAATAATATGTCGGCTATTATTTTTATTATACACTTGAAGGAAAAATACATGAGAGAAAAGGGCTAACACTGCCACCAGAGGGTGGTAACTCAGATAGGCAATGTTGGTCCAGCTGTCGGTGAACTGTAAACGTAGCCCCCTTCAGAACTCCTTCAAGTACTATTTTTTGACAGTTAATGAAATATATCCAGGTGACACAATGTGATCTTCTTTATCGGCTCTTAGTACATGTAAATGATGTGATTTTTGTACTTTGTCATTATCTTTGTCTGAGAAAGTTGAAGCTATTAATTATTGTTTCTCTAATTTGTGGTAGAATTTTGTATCGAATCCCATTCTTGCAGTATTCATACATCGTTTTAAGGTACTGTATATAGCCAGAAGCTACAAACTAAATAGTATTTAAAGCATAATTTAATAATCAGTTTTTTAGGCATTATTTTACAACCAACAAAAAGTGTCAGAAAATATGGCTTCAAAAAATAAACATCGAAAAACTTTACATGCCAGGTATGTTTACCTTTTTCTGATACTGTTACTTGTATTTATTTCATTTATTGTTTAATTTCAGGTTATGCGAGAAGTTCAGGAGACAATTTTGTATACTCTGTAGGAAAACAACAAACCACTGATTATTACCCCCATATGATGACAGGTAAACCAATGAAAACAACCAAGCTATTGTGAAAGAGATACATACTATTTTTTAAGAAGCTGCTGATAATTAGAAAAATAATATAAATATCCCAAATCAAGGAAGTTCCAACCCTGAAGTGTCTGAGCTGGATTATAGATGTACGGCAGTAGTGTCAACTGACGATGATCATTTGTATTGTCTTAAGATGAAACCTGCAGCTGAGTCACAAAACCAAGTACACACGGGTAAGCAAATTTTAGTGCTTGTTGAATAATAATAAATAAATTTAATTTCAATATTGAGTTTCATTTATTCTGATGGTACATTGTGTTCTAAATGTTATTTGTGGCATATTCTTGATTATTTTAGTGTTCTTGGGAAATAACACCACAAACGATACAAAAATCTGTATATTCAAGGAAAATTTGGTTTTTCCTTGAATATACAGATTTTTGTTTCGATTGTGGTGTTATTTTCCAAGAACACATGAAAATAATTCGATAGGACAGCCCCTTGTTGGTGTGATTTGGGACCAGAAACTGCAGATTCCTTCTTTTTAGTTGGTGATGATCTGTCAAATTCAACAAACGTCAAATTTAGTACTTGAAGGACTTCTGAAGATTCTTATTATGCATATTCTAACTTCTTATGGGACAAAATGTGAGCACATTTTATAACATTGAGTTGCCCATCTATCTTTATTGTATGATCTGTGACTGCCACCACCTCTAAATGATTTGGAATTTGTCGGCGAGAATGAATCCGGGAACCCTTCTCTTTGTATGTATGCTGAAAATAAAATGAGATTTACTGCTCCTACTCTGCCTTGACTCTCAGTCTTTGGTAGGTTCTGGCTTCTTGTCACATATTTCCATCTAAGAGGATAAGTATAAAAGGAAGGAAGGAGTTGAAAGTAAACAACCGAAAAAAAACACACCTATATTGAAACTAAAAGGAAATAATAGAAACAATAATTAAAACCCAAAATGAAAAGAAAAAGTCAATTGCAACAGTTGACTAGTGCTAATTTAAACAATAACAAAAAATATAAACCCACCAAATTATGGCTTATACCCAAATCAATATACAACAACAAATTTATAGGACAACATTACTATACTTTAATTATACTCACTAATAATGGGAATGAAAGGGTCAATTCAGTTAAGCCCTATAAGGACCCTATATCTTCTCTTATAGCTGCAGACGTTGATGAGCCAGTTTAACAAACGATTTTCTGCGTAAAACACAATGTAAATACAGAACCAAATTTAAATGACATATAAAGAAAAAAACAAATTCATGCTGTATTCCGACGCTAATTAATCCGACGCTAATTAATCCCTATCGTGAGGTTTCATCCCTGTCATTTGCTGGTCTAAGAAAACTCTACCCTGGGTTCAGAAATGGACCTACAACTCTATAAGAACTAACACCAACTTGTTAGAAAACATAAGAGTACTTACCGGATGCGATTTTATCCGTTAATCCCAAAAGACACTCGTGACTTTGGCGGTTTCCTCCCTAGGTGATAAATTTATAATAACTTTTATAAATGTCCCTAAGGCCGTATGTGGACAGGTGACCTAAACCTCTCTCAGGATCTGGTTTTCACAGAAATCCCTAAATCCGCCACGTCCCGAACGACTGTTCTTCTTGAGCTCCGGTCCCGAACATCACCGAGTCTCGTTGAAGACTGACTTTTTGCCCCGTATATGAAATAATTTAAACAAATTTCCTACTTGTCGATCTCCCGCGCGCCCATTGGTGCGTACTTAGACGGCGTTTGTAAAATCCCTCCTTAGAATAGTTTCTCAACTCGATCCAAATAGACTGCTGCCTTTCGGCCTTCTTTGAGTTTTGTTACTTTTCCGCACGTACAATATTACAAAAGCTACTAACAACCAACAACCTGAGTTGTAAAAAATAACAAAAGGCATACATAAACTATACAATATTGTTTTAAACAAAATAACATATTTTTCTCTTAAACTTAAAACTTTTAATCAGTTAGAAAGAAAATCTCAACAACAGACCAGCACAAATAACCAACACACCACTAATACCAACCAAACACAAACAAGCAACCAAATTATGAACATAATTCCATATGTCCCAACTGTATCGGAAAAAATTAAGCGGTTAGGAAATAACTGTTAAAACAGTTTTTAAAACAAATTAAACATTGCGCTCTATCCTCACACAGATCAAACCATTTAACGCAACTCAGATTTGAAAAAATTGTGCGTGTATAGTGTTTTATGTGGCTGTGGCCATTCTTATACCGGTGAAACTTCAAGACCTTTAGAATTAAAGAAAAAAGAACATCAATATAATACTTCGAGAAGACATGTGGACAATTCAAATTTGGTCAATCATGTATTAACGAGCACCGGCAGCCATAGGATAGACTAAACTTTAAGAAGTCAGCTGTATGTTGATAAGCAACAAGGAGATCGGAGCACCTTCAATCGACCTTCATTTGGATTGGAAAAAACTATTGCTAATAGAGAAGAAAAACGGTACCCTTAGAATCAAGTTATCGCCAAACGACAAATTGTCACTGTAAAAGTTTTTGAAAAACAACAAAATCAACATCAAAGCGATTTTTTTTTAGAAAAAACTTTCGAAATATAAAACTAAACGATTGACAACGACTCCCGACTCGGAGTTGAAACATCTTCAAAACCAGATAAGTATAACACAATATAGAATACATTACTTATACAGGGTGAGTTTTTTTTGAATATCAGTTTCGGGGATCTCGGAAAATAAGGGAGATAGAGCAATGGTTAAATTGGGAAAGATTTGCAGTTTTACTGGCCCAATTTAATGACACTTTCGAATTTTTGTGAAAAGTCATGGTTTACTAGATATTTTGAAAAAACGAAATTCTGTCGATTAAGTCAAATCCCTCTAGCTCCTTTGTTTTTGATTTAAAAAAAGTGTAAATATCAAAATTGAAGGGAATTGTATCCCGAAGATGATTGTCATGTCCTCGTTTGCGTGACAGGTACTTAATAAAAACTTAAGAAATTAAAGTACAAAATAATGGTTACAATTTATGTTCGAAAAGTCCACCATTGTTATTTAGACCAAAATTGCATCTTTTTAAGATTGACATTACCACTTTCCTCACAGGCCGCCTATCAATTTCTTCAATTGCTTGTAATACCGCCTCCCTTTGGTCACCAACTGTCTCATACTTTCTTTTGTATACTTTGTTTTTTAGCGCACCCCATAAATAGAACTCTATAACTGCCAAATCGGGTGACCGGGGTGGCCATTCGCGTGGGCAATTTCTTCCTATCCAAGAGTTTGGATAGATATTATCTAAGTGTTGTCTTACTAATAACGGGTTATGAGCAGGTGCTCCATTATGTTGGAACCACTCAATTTCTAAACGACTTCTCAAATTCAAATTATGCAACATGTCTTGAAAAGTGTATTGCAAGAAATGCAAGCAGCGCTCCCCAGTAAGTGATTCGTCATAGATAAAAGGCCCCAGAATAGTAGACCCTATTATACCACACCAAACATTAAAACCAAATTTTATCTGGGGTCGTCTTTCTTCTACATGGAAAGGGTTTTCTTTAGCCCAGATATGCTCATTGTGTCTATTGAACATACCGCAGTTGGTAAATCTAGTTTCATCTGACCATAACACCTTTAATGGAAACTGTGGATTGTCAAGGCACAAGTCTCTAAACCATGTACAAAACAATGATGTTCGTCACCGGCATGCAAAGTTTGAGAAACTGAAAATTTGTACGGGTGGAACTTGTGCGCTTTCAGTACCTTAACTACAGTTCGTTGAGATGTGCCAGCTTCTGCCACAATCTCACGAGTTGATGTAGATGGATTTTGATTTACCATTGCCAAAACATTTATTTGTGCTGCTTCGTTAATTTGATTACGTTCCTTTGGTGGTTTAGTAAAAGATCCATATCTGCGTAAACTATCGTAAAGCCTCTTAAATGTACGTAGAGCAGGTTGGCGACGATTAAAATATCTATGAAAGTATTCCTCAGCTGCACGAACTGAATTTTTATGGCATATGATATAACATTCCACCATATTCAGTTTTTCTTCGTTAGAATATTCCATTTTATCACGAAAACTTGTCAATATCGACTGTCAGTTCAGCACTACTAATGAAATTACTCTCATATGAGGAAACGTTAGAGTGAATGCAATCTTTTTCATGGCTACCTACGTTAAAAGTGAAAATAACAGAGAAAAGCATCCATAACTCCATTATTTTTATGAATAACTATATCGAGTATTATTATATAGTTGAAAAGCTCTAAAAATGTCTGATTTTTGGAGGGCATAGCCAACTATGGTTTCCAGTCAAAAAAAGATAAATTTGTCTCATATCTCGAAAACGAGAGCTGTCACGCAAACGAGGACATGATAATCATATTCGGGATACAATTTGTTTTCAATTTTGATATTTACACTTTTTTATAACATCAAAAACAAAGGAGCTAGAGGGATTTGACTAAATCGACAGAATTTCAATTCTTCAAAATCTCTGGTAAGTCATGACATTTTACAAAAATTCCAAAGTGTAATTAAATTGGGCCAGTAAAACTGCAAATATTTCCCCATTTAACCATTGCTCTATCTTCCCTATTTTCCGAGATCCCCGTACTGATATTTTGAAAAAACTCACCTTGTATACTGGTGGATCATTCTGTAGATATTTCATTTTTTCTGAGAATAACTGCAAGGAAGAATCTCTGTACAGACATCCAGTAATCCGGGCAATTTTGCGAAATTGCCTTGCTACACTTTGTTCTTCATATACAATTTTCAAATATTTAACGGTTGCAGAAAAAAAAAATGAGGAGAGAAAACCCAATTAACAGGCAAAATAATTGAAGACCTCTTCAACAATCTTTTCGAAGATAGTTGTTTTTTCTTAGCCGACGTTATTTCTTTAGGTATTTATATATAGTCAGGAAGCGATGTTGCCATATTGAGAGTATTATACATAAACTGTATTTTGGATTTTCTTGGTTATTAAGTCCTACAAAACATCTGTGATGTGTCGTGTACACTATCTCGACCCAAAATATATAAACTCAAACTATTTACACCCGATATATTAAAAACTACATAAGGATATTTATGTAAATTTATATACAAGGGTTTGTATTTCAAATCAGAATTGAGTCAATGTAAAGTTTACTAAAACCATTTATTATACTGATTGTATTGATTATAATGAAACAAAATAACTACTTTCAAAGTTATTTTCCCCTGACGAAAAACAGACAAATTTGACTTTATAATTAGTAAAACTTTTGTTGTTGTCTCTTTCAGATAAAAATCTATAATTAGTATAATATAAACTCATCTTTTTAAAAGTTTGCTTTGTGCTAAACTTAAACCCTACTCACTCACCAAACAAACCACCACAAACATCACGAAACGACTTAATCAACATTTAGCTCAAATTTTCACGTCAACTTAAAATGACATGTTTATAATTATCTTTGCTCTATTATACAAAGCCGACTCCTGGCACATTTCATCCAACATTCACTTAATAAAATATTCATCTGGAAAAACGACGAAAAAATTGCGAATTCAACGTCATCTCTGGATGAATGACTCCCACAGTGGATTTTCCGTGTAAAATCTTCCTCGGTAATGGTAAAATAGAGTAACTTCAATTTAGAGCGTACCGTTAGTGATGAAACGATAAATAGAGTTCAGCCTCGACGAAATGTATCAGATTTAGTGCTCTATTTATCGGAGTAATTATCCCGTGAAACCAGCACAGTTTGCTTTGTAAATAAGCAGCTAGGAAATGCAGCTGGATATTAAACAGGTTTCCCTTCATCATGAATAAATTTATCATCCTTGAGTGACTGCGGTTGATGAACGTTCCCTGATAGCTAAGACTCAAAAATTTTAAACTTTTGCTTCAGACTGGTAAAATAAAATTTAAGTGACTCCGAAGGTTGTAGCGAAACAAATTATGTTTACAAAAAACTCTGTTGTTAATGCATATTTAATAGGGGCAGGTTTGTGGTTTGTGAAAAGAAAACTGAATCTTCAGGTGACGCCTAACAACATTTAGTGAAGAAATTATTGAAGTGAAATACTGAATTATCTGAACAAAGCTATTTTCATAAAATTGTCAGTAACGCATATATAATTCTTAGCTGATCAAGGGAATAAACGACTAAATATAATATTGAATTGTGGAAGCCGTTACTTTGTGATTGTCCATTATAATGATCAAATGAAACTAATTTCTTTGTTTTCTATGACTGAATTTACTCACACTATGTCACTAGTTTCCAGGCTCACGCGTCATTTTCAAGCGTTACACGTCAATTAAAAAATTGAAAAACTGAGCAACTAAACCATTTTAAACATTAAGAAAAACTTAACTAACAAAAAGTATAAACTGAACAAAGCAAAAGTAAATTAGGAAATGAACACTTGAATACAAAATGAAATATGAATATATAGTTTAAACCCATTCCAAATCAGTAATTTAAAAAGGTAGCTATTTTGAGGGATATTCTGGGCCTTAAGTAATAAACCCGGGATTTTTTGTGAGATTAAAGAATTTGGATTTGTTCTAAAAAATAAGTTGTTTGACAGTCAGTGTATTGAACTTGAACCTAATAGATGTCGGTGACATCTACCATCTATTGAGTAATTTAAGTATATGAAGGCATACTATGCTATAACATATACCATACTCTTGACAGATGGTTCGAGTGTTTTATATAAAAACAACTGTCAAGAGTATGGTATATGTTATAGCATAGTATGCCTTCATATACTTAAATTACTCAATAGACGGTAGATGTTACCGACATCTATTAGGTTCAATGCACTGACTGTTGTCTTACTGATGTGTATAACAACCAAGTATTTCACCTTAGAACTTGTCATTCAAGGAAGCGTATCTGACGAGAACTCCTGGTTCGAAACAGCTGTCATACGTTGAATGATATAGTTCTAAATATGTGGATATACAGGGTGTAAACGGTTTGAGTGCAAAGATTTTGAGGATCAATACTTCAGGTCAAAACAAATCAAAAAGCTTTATAACATTTCCAGAAAATAAACTATAGTTTTGCAAAAAAAAATAAGAAAGTTAGAAGTTATATAGCCTTTATTACAGCGAATAATAGACTATTTCCGGCTTCAAAATGCTTGTAAAACTAAATATGTAAATATTCAATAGCTTATACACCTTTAATAACTGTATTAACAAAGAAAATTAATATTTAAACTCTAAATATTCTGTTAAAATTTGCCGTATGTTTCTCCGAACAGATGTGGCAACATAGCATATAATATGCCTTATTCAGTACTACAGCTGACCACTGCCACGAATGCTTTTTTGCTGCACCAGTTCTTGTCAGAAAGTGAAAGTGATATTTACGTGACATTCTACGTAGCGTTCGTGATTTGATTTTCGTTTTAAAAAATAAATTTGAGAAATAAATAATATCTGTTGTCAATTGTGAGTTCGAGTGTATTAGTTTGTGACAAATAGTGGCAATTATACAATTAGGTAAAGACCTGCCATGCTATTATTTTGTGGGGAAAACACTTGTAATAGCAACAATCTTGAATTTTGAATATTTACTATAAAGAATCCTTTGTTCTCCAGAGCTCTATCATAATGACAGCCTGTAAGTACATGGGTATTTATTTGTCTAATATAAGTAATAATAATTTTATGAGTAACAATTATTTTTCGAATAACTTAACACATAAAAGAACTACATATAAGAAATATATATCTGTATTCAGGGTGTAAATAGTTTGACTGCATATATTTTAGGTGCAGATAGTACCCACCAAACAAAACAAAAAACTCTTATAACACTATGGTCTAAAGGCCTTAATAAGCACGAAAATTTGAAATACATGTTAAGTAAATTATTGCCAATGTGGCAACGTCGCGCTAAAAATCAGATTTGCTTGTAGCGTGAATAATAAAGGAATGAGTCACCACAAAAAAATGAACACCTGTTTATTTTTTTGTATTAAATAATTTCATAGTTTCGAGTGCCATTAGATTTATTTAGGTACATAAAATTTTATGAAATATTATTTTCAAAAATGTACCCTTTTAATATCTATGCATTGAAATGAATATTTATATTTGGCGATTTATTTTATGCATCAAGTTGAAGAAGGGAGGATACAAAGTTGTTTACATTATGATACAAAAATAATGCGATACAAAGTATATTAAACAAAACATTTCTTATATGTAGTTCTTTTGTGTTAAATTCTTCGAGAAATAATTGTTACTAAGAAATTAATATTACTTATCTTAGACAAATAAAAACCTTTGATCTGCAGGATGTCATTATGATAGAGCTGTGGCGAGCAAACGGATTATTTATAGTAAATATTCAAAATTCAAAATTCTTCTTATTACATTTGCTTTCCCCACAAATTCTTTACCTAATTGTATGATTGTCACTGTTTGTCACAAAATAATACACTCGAACTCACAATTCACAACAGATTTTATTTATTTTTCCAATTTATATTTTAAAATGAAAATCAAATAACTTACGCTATGTCGAATGTCAGGCAAAAATCACTTTCACTTTTTTAAAAGAACCGGGCAGCAAAAAAGCATTCATGGCAGCGGCCAGCTGTAGTACTGAGTATATGCTATGTTGCCACATCTGATCGGAGAAACGTAGGGCAAATTATAACAGAATATTTAGAGTTTAAATAATAATTTTCTTTGTTAATACAGTTATTAAAGGTGTATACGCTATTGAGTATTTACATATTTAGCTTTACAATCATTTTGAAGCCGGAAATAATCTATTACTCACTGTAATAAAGGCTACAGAACTTCTAACTTTTTCATTTTTTTTGGCAAAACTATAGTTTATTTCTGAAAATGTTATAAAGCTTTTTGATTTGTTTTGACCTGAAGTATTGATCCTCAAAATCTTTGCACTCAAACCGTTTACACCCTGTATATAAGTTGTTTGATAATAATTTTTGTTATAATTTAAAATGACCGCGTTTTCAAGTGAAGGCAAATTGTGTCCTGTTTGCATTATGTGGTTATCATTTTTTATTCCACTAAGTCATAAATTATCGGCTTGTCAAAGGGCGGTCTCAGACAAGAATTAAATATAATTTTTATTATAATGGTTTTTGTTCAACATTAATAAAGAGATTAATTTCACGTAAAGAGCTTCAACTAACCAATAAAAGTATTTATCCCTTTGTTGAGAATAAGGACCCAATAAAAAATATTTCTTTAACTTATTTCGGAAACGTCACTAACAAAACAGCCAGAATTTTATCATCTCAAGATATAAAAGTCAGTTTTAAACCACAATTTCAGTTATCAAACTTATTATTTAATGCTAAAGACAAAGAATACCAGTCAGGGGTGGATAAACTTTTATTTTCAGACAGTATTAGCTCATATGTTGGAATGACTACAAGAATTTTTCGACCAGATACTCTAAACACTACTTATTTAGGAAGGGTTTATCCGTCCATTATTAGATAATTGAAACTTTATGTTCCTATTTAATTTTTTATTCAAATTTTCATTTCTTAATGTGCTTTTGCTTTTGTTCAGTTCATAACTTTAATTAGTTTTTACACGCAATTGTGAAGGGAACATCACGAAATTTCAAGTGTGTTGTAGTTATGTGGTACCCAAACGCAGTGCTATAACTTTAACTGATGAAGAAATGGATACATAAAACAAGAACAAGAAGAAATAAGAAATCAGTTTTAATAATTTCAAATCTATTCTCTTCACTTAAAAACCACTTACCTTTGAACTCATGAAGGCCAAAATCAGAGATCTGTAACACCCATCTACTGTCAATTAGACAATTACTGGATTTCAAATTCCCGTGAGAAATGATTTCGCTATCGTGGAGGTAAATCATTCCCTGGAAGAAAAAAAACGCTTTATAACCAAATATACGTGAATGTGTTCTTCTAGACATTCTCCCAACTATATTTGTTTGTTTTTGGTTGTTTTACGGATACTGCTGACGTTTTAATGAGATCTCCGTCTTTAAGTTTCACAAATTTATCTTTAGTTCCATTGTGCTGCTTAGTAGTTAAAGTAACTACCCATAAGTGAGTCTCGATTGGCTAGTACGTGGTTCTTAGGTATGTTGCGTTGTTGGTTTTAAAGTATGACGACCTGTTAGTGCTGCTCTCCGGTTCTTCTTTTCTTTTGTTCATTTCAAGAACCGTTTTACAGCTGGCATTTTGGGTTTTGATTTTCGATTTACTGCCCAGTGTTTAGAATGTGAAGGCTAATAATGATGTGATATTTTTACACTCCTATATTTTTGTACTTAAATTGTTCGATGTAGGATTGACTCCATTTCTACATGTTATCTCGTAAACATCTTTAATAAAGAAGCCATTAATACAGAAAAACAAAAACGAGAACCTCAATAAAGAGGACAACTGCACTCGCCTGTCGCAATATTCTAAAATCAACAATCGCACCAGTAAATCATTTCAAAAGAGCAGCGTCTAAGGGAAATGACGCACAAACAGAAAAACGCGCCCTGATTTACCAACAGTGTTAAACAGATGGCTAATAAAAGCGGTGGCGATAACAAAACCGAAGATGATTGAAACTAACCCCAGAGATCTCAAATTGGGACTCGTCCTGTGTACAACGCGGTTTGTTTGTGATTTTTAGGATAGAAATCACAACAACGACAACCTATCAAGGCAATTATGTTAATATCTTTTCGAGATTTTAAAATCCATTGAACCCAAGACAATATACTGTTTCTCGTCGATAACCTTCATTAGTACGAAATACATAAATAAGCATCCGAGATTTCATGCAGTTGAGGGAAGCATAACTGATGAAGTTTCTCGACTAGAACTAAATATAATAATCGAAAAGATTTCTGTGACCCGTGCCATGTTTTTAGCTGAATGAATTCGAAGGTCAAGTCTGTTAATGCTTTTCTCCTATAAAAGACTGTTCTGATTAAAAAGTATTGAAATTGTAGGCTACATTTCTTTCCTATTCTCCTAATTAATGTTAACAAAATAATTGCGTTACTATATCTATATCATGATATTTTCCACTGGAATCTTATTAGAAAACAAATGTAGAAGAACAATAATTGCCGACAATAAATTAAATTAAATTAAATTAAATTAAATTAAATTAAATTAAATTAAATTAAATTAAATTAAATTAAATTAAATTAAATTAAATTAAATTAAATTAAATTAAATTAAATTAAATTAAATTAAATTAAATTAAATTAAATTAAATTAAATTAAATTAAATTAAATTAAATTAAATTAAATTAAATTAAATTAAATTAAATTAAATTAAATTAAATTAAATTAAATTAAATTAAATTAAATTAAATTAAATTAAATTAAATTAAATTAAATTAAATTAAATTAAATTAAATTAAATTAAGAAACCTTTGGTACCTTGGAAGGGTATTTCAAACCCAATTAAAAACCTGAAAGTGCTCACACTACCTATGTATATTGACAAACTGTACATACAAAAACTGCAGATGACGCCAAGTTGGTCAGTTTTTCACCCAACAAACGGTATTTATTTTAAATTGAATTTATCTTGTAGACACGTGGTCTAAGCTTGTGATCACTTTTTGCAAAATTTGGAAAGTTTAGTTTGTATTACACTTAAAAATTAAAAGTTACAGTAGAATATTAAGCGTTACCTTTAAAATGTCTGTAACCAAAGAAGAAATGAACATGTTATCCAAGTTTAGGTCCTTATTTTGTAAAACGTCCTCCAGACTTCCTCTGGCTGAATACACAGTTAAAATTGCGACGTTTCCATGGTCCACACTGGCTCCTATGAACTGGTTGAGATTCTCATGTCGTACCTCACGAATCTATAAGCAAAATACGAACCTTTAATAACGGTTTTACGAATACGAGTGTAAGAACTGTTAATACTACAGGATTCCATCCTGTGGCCAATGATATTTATTATCAAGTTAGTAGTAGAAAGTTTTTTATTTATTTTGAAAGGTAATGGTTTAGTAAAAGTGTGGACGTCTCATAAGTAGAGCTGTCTTTTTGTGGATTTCCCGTGCTAATAGTACTCTTGAGTAGCCTGTATTACCAGTTGCCTTGGTGAATTTTCACTCGCACCTGCGATATTAAGGAGTAACTTTTATCGTCTGTGTGAGACAGCAGTGCGATAATAATGTTACTGATATTTATGACAACAACGTGTATAGTCCTTGGTTATCTAAAAGGTCTGAAAATAACAACAGTAAAAATTTAATACCTTTTGTTTCCTATGATGAAATATTTAATTAAAAATCTTTTTGTTTGAAGTGACAAAAATATAATGGAACAAACCCACAATACAAGTCGAAAAAACAAAAATGTTGGCATTCTCAGTTAAAGTGGCGAGGGTAGATAAATGTCAAGTCGATTTACTCGAGACGAAAGATTTTGTCTTTCTTTTTGTACAAACCACTCAAGTGACAAAACACATGTGACCCGTAATTCAAAAATATGAGTCGTTCTTAGTAGTCTCGTTGTAAATTTGGTTGGTAGAAGAAGCGATGGGTTTTAATTTATTGGGGTTTTTATACATAACCCTTTGACGAAAGTTCAGCTGAATCCGTTTTAAAGTGAATTTGGGCAAATAGATTTTTATATTGTACATTTATTCTTAATAAATACAATTTTTTTCCATTGAAACTTTACATACCTATTTAAATTACCAGGAATGAAAACAGACATACATTTTAAAAGCAGTTATATGGAGGCTATAAAAATATATAGCAAACTGAAAAATTATCAACAAAAAAATCTATCTGCAATAAAAACATATAAAATGAGGACAGTTTTTTATTTTTATATTTGTATGTTTGAACACATATAGGTAGAATATCTATGACTGTAGAGACTCCCTTAATGAATTTCTCATGTAGGTTCATGAATTGAATTTTGATATGGCAATTAATAATAAGAATAATATTCTTGAACAAAATCAAAAAATTGACCACAAAACTCCATTTATTTACCTACAAACCATAATACAAAGTTATGAAATATTACCAATAATCCTTATTGTGTTCCATGTTGAAGTTTTGACGGTCTTATTGGTTAAGCGTGTACGAAGCTAAATTTATCGCTCGGAAGAACATTGACAGGAGTTGGATGTGGAACTCACATAATTCACAACGCGATTAAAACTGCGACTGATTGAATATTCCTAGAATTTCAATGCGTCATTGTGAAAATATGTTCGCATTTTTACAACTATACTGTTCGCATGGAAACTCTATGTTTTGTAATGCAGTTTGCTATGTGCAACATCCAAAAAGCGAAATTTACCTCCCAAATATCTTTTGTTCATAGTTAGCAAAGGGAGGTTGAGGATAACTAAAATGTTTTATCATTTTGTTATGGTTATTATTTTTTGATAATTATTCATTTCTGATATTTTTAGCATTTGATACTTTTCACAATTAAAATTTCTGATTTTGGCTTTGTAATCTCTCTTTCATGTTTGCGATTGTCAACATTTTAGACATTTCTGACTTTTGTGACATTATTAACATTTAGACATTTTGTATTTATTTTCTACCTGGAAGTTGTTAGCATTTGACATCTTTTATACCCTACATTTTCCAAATTTTGTTCTGATTGGACCTTTGAATAATCTCAGTAATTTTTTTTCAGATCTCACTCTTTCATAAATTAAATATTCGAATATTCTTATATAATGAAAAATTGATACTCTTTGTCTCCTGTTGGCTACACGACTTTCGCAGGGATTAAACTCAGTTCTAGTCATTTAAGGAGGAATGTATATATTATGAAATTGATTTTGAATTTTTTTGACAGCGAACCCAGAGCATTTCTTCCTGCTACTTTACTTTATATTTATCCATTCAGTGGTTCCACAGAGATTCAATTATGCTTATGAAATATTTCCGAAAAAATCATTGCAACACTAACAGATCACTTGAAGCGGATTCTTTTAAACTATTTGTAACTAGTCAAACATTTGTTATCTTTTCTTTTAAATTTTAACAACTCTATTGAAATACAGGTATCAAGTGAAAATGACTGATAGTTTTTCTTATCAATTATATTTATCACAAAGTTTTAAAATAATTAAAAAAAATTAATTTCAATGAAATTTAAATTAATTTAATATTAAAAACCCAATTGCACATGCCTAATGTTAAAATGCTAGGTAACTTGAGGTAAGCTAGATAATAATCCACATAAAATAAAGCTTCCAGTTGGACTTAAGCAAGTAAGAAAATTACATTTATTCACTATCAAATTCTAAATAATAACGTATTTTTTCTTCTTCCTCTCCTTGTTTAATTTGTATTGCCTATTCTAAGAAGAAAGAAATATCAGAGAGATACTCATCTATTGCGAAAGAATCTTCATCAGATGTACTTGATTCAGCATTAGTACAAGAGTGGCTTAAAAATTCGTTCATACCAAATTGGTCTTCCCTTTTATTTTGTTTTTTTTTTCATTCTCCTAACAAGTCCTCTTAGAATATTGTGCACATTGTCTATAAAACAAATACATGTCGAACTTGATTACTCTGTTATCAATATATTTCAATTTTTGTATTGAGAATCGACAATCATCATGATATTCAAAACATATTAATGACAGATTTTACATTATTTTTATGTTTTCTTGGGAATAACATCACAATTAAAACCTGCTATGGGACTGTAGTGACTAAAATGTTTAGAGACTTAGAAGGTTTATGTAAGAAGCTTGCCCGAACCAAGAATAGCCTGACATTTTTGTGCAGATGTCGAGTGATGAGGATTATTCCTAAAAGTTTAAGATTTCGTCAACCCTACATCGTTATAATAAATTTAAGTTAGAACATGATATTGGGTACGTGCAAAGCTTCCTTTCTTGTCGAATATCAGAGAATGAGTTTTATCGAATTAAAAACTCTTAATAGCTACAATAAAGAATTCTTTACACAAAAAACAAAGACATTACACAAATTTAACCAACTTCTTTTAAATAGAAACAACTAAAAATAACACACATGAAAAAAATTTTACTGCAACAAAAACTCTCATAAATCTTTCACATAAACAGCTAAATGCTACTGAAACTTCAGCATTACAAAAAGGACTTAACTTTGCTGTTACTCCAAAAACAATTCCTAAATTTGATATCATAAGTGCTATAGAACAAACTGCAAATAAAGTTAATTCTAGTGATGCTCAAGAATATAGAATAAGAGCAAAAATTTAACTCGAAAAACCTATTAATATTAAAAATAACCTTTCTAATAATGAATTAATTGCAATTACAAATTAAAAAAATGACAATTCTGTAAAAATGTTACCTGCTGACAAAGATAATGCAACAGTAATTTAAATAAAACTGATTACGATGACAAAATTCAAAATATAAGAAACCAAGGACAATACACTAAACTAACAAAAGATCCAACAAGCTCAATAGAAAACAAAATATACCGTTTACTGTACAACCACAAACATGAATTCACAGAACAATAACGTAAAGCACTCACCCCACACTATACTAAACCACCACATTTCTATACGGGTTACCAAAAATTCATAAACCTAATATTCCTTCCATGAAGTGAACTTTCAAAACTGTCTCATATAGAATACAAAAATACTTTTACAATAGCAAGTTTTGATATAGTAAATGTTTATAGCAATGTTCGTGTTTCCAAAACACTTCCTATAGTAAAACAACTTCTCGAACAGGACTCTTCATTAAGCCAACGAACTCAGTTATCAGTTGAAGCAATAATGGAACTACTAACATATTGCACCAAAACTACATACTTTCAATTAAACGATGACTTTTACCAATAAGATTTTGGCATGGCCATGGGTTCTCGTCTCTTACCGACATTAAGTAACATATTTATGGAAAAATTTGAACAAGTAATTTTATCAAAAGAAAATAATTTGGTGGCGTTACGTTGACGACATTTTCGTAATTTGGGAACACAATCTTGAAGAACTAGATAAATTATTAAATGACATAAATAACAAAGAGCCAACTATCAAATTTACCCTAGAAAGTGAACAAAATAACAAATTGTCTTTCCTAGACATATTAATAAGAAAAACAGAATCTTCATTCGAAACAGAAGTTTATAGAAAACCAACGCATACTAACATATACCAAAATTTCAATTCAAATCATCCCAATACAGTAAAAAAAAGTGTACTTAAGTCATTATATGATAGAGCAAAGACCAACTGTTCTGATGATAATAAATTCAACAAACAAAAAACAACAAAAAAATGTTCTCAATTACCCCACAAAATTTATCAATAAAGAGTTAAAGAGACTTGAAGAGAGAACAAACCTTCGGAATCAATCCAGAATTTCTCTTATTAACATTGCTACTCAGGGCAATCACATTACAGTTACAACTATACCATACATACAGGGTCTGTCAGAAAGAATGAAAAGAGTGGGAAACAGATTTAATGTTAAAACAACATTCCAAACTAGAAATACACTGAAATTACTAGTATCAAAAACAAAACCAACCAACAAAACTCAGAACTCAAAAAACTACATACACAAGATTCCTGGCGAATGCAATAAATTTTATATTGCAGAAACATCGAGACTACTAAACGAACGAATAAATGAACACAAGAATTACATAAAGAAACGACAATATGAAAAACCGAAAATTTGTTAACATGCTTGGGACTTAGGCCATAAAATACAATTTGACAATTAAACTATACTTCACATAACACAAAACGAAAAATGAAAGAGTCTGCCTTAATTAGTTTGAATGAAAACGATTGTATCGCTTCTACTCTGTAGAATTCAATCGTATCTGGTTACCGACAATTAAGGAAAAAATTATTAATGAGCATCTCCTTTTGAACAACCGAGTATCGGGGTAGTTCATAAGGTTTTTCCTACGTTTTCCCTTATGACGTTAATGGGATCACTGAAACAATAGAATTTTTTGATTGCATTTTTGGCGAATGCGCTATCTTATAACAAAGTCGTACCTAGGAGCGCCACTTGTAAATTCTAAAGACAACTCTTTCAAATTTCTCCAATTTGAAAGCTGTTTAACATGATCTTTAGAATTTTATGTGCTACCTGTATATATATAAAAAAAAACAAATTTTTTTCTTAGGTCAACTTAAATGTCATAAATTAAACTTTCATTTTGCAATTTACATTTTCAATACATATAAAGCTATTGACAACAAAGTCAGAATCGACTTTGAAACGTTTGGTTTTTTTCGTTCAATATACAGCTTTTTATTTCAATTGTGGTGTTATTCCCAAGAAAACATAAAAATAATCAAGAATATGCCACAAATAACATTTAGAAGACGACAGATTTTACCTCTAGTAATAGGTTTCAAAAATAAATTGTAACAAAATCTCTGTGTTTCTAACCCTTAGCAGCACCCAAAACATATTCATATTGTATGCGTGCAATAATACTTCTTGCTAGCTCATCAGAAGGAGTCCCAGCTACCTTCACGATGGCATCTTTAAATGCAAGTGTTGAAACTTGGGACACTCTATGCTGAAGATACTGCGCGTTTTTCATTTCAATCGCTTTAGCTGCTTTATTGTCACAAAACAAACAGTGACTGTTTTGTCGGGACCATAGTCTAATAATTTCAATTAATTGAAAAACTACTTTTTGAGTTACTCCGGTATAAATAAGATATTAACCGTTCACCTGTCATGTAGACAACTCAACACTATGTAAATGGATAAGTCAGATAAAATTCTGAGATTGTCACTCAAACAAGACCTTCAAAGACTAAACGATATTGTAAAACAATTATCTCAAGACACAGAACAATCCCAAGAGATCTCCTCATGGTTTTTTCCTACCAAAAATTACAAATTTGTAGAAGTTTTCATAGCAACCGAAAAAATTCTCGAAAGAGGTAGTGAACGACTATTACTGGAACTTATAATAGACAGACTATATGCTGGGTTCAGATTGCTGTTGATAGATACAGTGAATTATCCCTCTACAAAAATTATTATTAGCCCCAAACAAATCACACTTGCATATTGTTTTGAAAAATTATGCAAGCATATAGAAGAAATGAAAACACTTCATCCAACGACAATAAATGGTAAGCTAGAGGGCGTGGTGTGTAAAAATACGGCATCCCAAACAGATATCATATCTTTGAATAAGTGCGATAGCTGTGCTTCAGCTGTAATGTGCATGAAAAACGTACTAAAAATGTTAGACCACAGTTCTGCAGGAAGTACTTTGAACGGTAAAAGGTTTCGATCCCAAATAATGGACATAACTCAGTTTGGATGCATGCTACAAGCTTCATCAGCAATAAATGATCAGTTAAAAGAACTAGTCTTGAAGATGTCGAAGCAAAAAGATGAAATAAGAGCAATTAGAGACGACAACGATTCTAAAATTAGGGAAAATGGAAATATGAAGAGGAAAATTGTGCAACTAGAAGAAGAAATTCGCCTGTATAAGCAAGAATACGAAAAATTGTCGTCGAAAATTTTCTTATTGTCAAACGAAAATGAAGAATTAAACAGAATCACTATTCAAAAAGATTTACGTGTTAAATCTTTGGAAAATACTATTGGAAACATCAACAATATTTTAGGAAAAAGAAATTCAACTATTGACGCTTTGAAGTATGAAAAGAGGGTTTTAGTTGAAAATATTGATGCTTACTTTTCTTGTCACAAAATTTTGCAAAAATCAGTTTGTGTCATAACGAAAAATATAAAACATACTCATACAGATCTTGATATATTGCAAACTCAATTTATTGACATCGAAAAGAATATCGATAGTCTAAACAGCCGGTTATCCGGTATAAGTAAACACAACGAAAACACAAAACTCAGAATCAAAAATTTGACAAAAATTACAAAATCAGATTTGGATAGTATTTACGAAACTCTTTCCAGAAACAATGACAGCCTAAAGAACAAACTGCAGGAACTTGAAGCGGGAACCAAAAAATCTGATGATGTGGATTTTAAGATCAAAGGCAATCCCATAGAGGATATCAGCTTTCATATAAAGGAAAACGAAAGAAAAGTTCGTGAGTTACAACTCGAAAACGAAAAATTAAGCAAAATATTGTCCAAATTTGTGCAGTTGCAACTTTCGCAATAATAGCGTTAATTATAATGTTAAATAAATAATGGTAATTAAAGTCTTTTCTAGCTTCTGTACTTTGATAAATTTTTATAAAGGGTGAGTTTTTTTGATGATCAGTATGGGGATCTCGGAAACTAGCCGAGATAGAGCAATGATTAAATTGGGAAAGATTTGCATTTGATGATCAGTTGGGGAATTGGGAGCGATTTGCAGTTTTACTGACCCAATTTAATGACACTTTCGGATTTTTGTAAAAAGTCTTGGCTTACTAGATATGTTAAAAAAAAAAATTCTGTCGATTTAGTCAAATCCCTCTAGCTCCTTTGTTTTTGAATTTATAAAAAAAATGTAAATATCAAAATTGAAGGGAATTGTATCCCGAATATGATTGTCATGTCCTCGTTTTTGAGATATGACACAAACTTATCTTTTTTGAATGGAAACCATAGTTGGCTATAATCTCAAAAAATCTAATAACAGAGTTATGGATGCTTTTCTCTCTTATTTTCACTTTTAACGTAGTTAGCTATGAAAAAGATTGTTTTCACTTTGACGTTTCCTCATTTGAGAGTAATTCCATTAGTAGTGCTGAACTGACAGTCCATATTGACAAGATTTCGTGATAAAATGGAATATTCTAACGAAGAAAAACTGAATATGGTGGAATGTTATATCATATGCCATAAAAATTCAGTTCGTGCATCTGAGGAATACTTTCATAGATATTTTAATCGTCGTCAACCTGCTCTATGTACATTTAAGAGGCTTTACGATAGTTTACGCAGATATGGATCTTTTACTAAACCACGAAAGGAACGTAATCAAATTAACGAAGCAGCACAAATAAATGTTTTGGCAATGGTAAATCAAAATCCATCTACATCAACTCGTGAGATTACGGCAGAAGCTGGCACATCTCAACGAACTGTAGTTAAGGTACTGAAAGCGCACAAGTTCCACCCGTACAAACTTTCAGTTTCTCAAACTTTGCATGCTGGTGACGAACATGGACGTATTTTATTTTGTACATGGTTTAGAGACATGTGCCTTGACAATCCACAGTTTCCATTAAAGGTGTTATGGTCAGATGAAACTAGATTTACTAATTACGGTATATTCAATAGACACAATGAGCATATCTGGGCTAAAGAAAACCCTTTCCATGTAGAACAAAGACGACCCCAGATAAAATTTGGTTTTAATGTTTGGTGTGGTATCATAAGGTCTACTATTCTGGGGCCTTTTATCTATGACGAATCACTTACTGGGGAGCGCTACTTGCATTTCTTGCAATACACTTTTCAAGACATATTGCATAATTTGAATTTGAGAACTCGTTTAGAAATTGAGTGGTTCCAACATGATGGAGCACCTGCTCATAACTCGTTATCAGTAAGACAACACTTAGATAATATCTATCCAAACTCTTGGATAGGAAGAAATGGCCCACGCGAATGGCCATCCCGGTCTCCCGATTTGGCAGTTATAGACTTCTATTTATGGGGTGCGCTAAGAAACAAAGTATACAAAAGAAAGTATGAGACAGTTGGTAACCTATGGGAGGCGATATTACAAGAACTGAAGAAATTGGTAGGCGGTCTGTGAGGAAAGCGGCAATTTTTATCTAAATAACAATGGTGAACTTTTCGAACATAAATTGTAACCATTATTATGTACTTTAATTTCTTAAGTTTTTAGTAAGTACCACTTATTTAGTTTTTTCGACATATCTGATATACCTAATACAAAAATCATTCAATATTTTTTGGAATAGTTATTAATAAATCGTTATATTTTTTAACTACGTTAAAAGTGAAAATAAGAGAGAAAAGCATCTATAACTCCGTTATATTTATGAATAACTATATCGAGTATTATATTGTTGAAAAGCTCGAAAAATGTTCGATTTTTTGAGGTCATAGCCAACTATGGTTTCCATTCAAAAAAAGGTAAGTTTGTGTCATATCTCGAAAACGAAAGCTGTCACGCCAACGAGGACATGAGAATCATCTTCGGGATACAATTCTCTTCACTTTTGATATTTACACTTTTTTTAAAAAATCAAAAACAAATGAGCTAGAGGGATTTGACTAAATCGACATAATTTCGTTTTTTCAAAATATCTAGTGAGCCATGACTTTTTACAAAAATTTGAAAATGTCATTAAATTGGGCCAGTAAAACTGCAAATCTTTCCCAATTTAACCATTGTTCTCTCTCTGCTACTTTCCGAGATCCCCATACTGATCATCAAAAAAAAACTCATTCTGTATACAGGGTGTCTCGCATACGAACGGATGACAATGCTATCTAAAAAACGGTAAGAGGTACAAATATAGTACAAATAAATACAAAGGTTATGTATTTTTGAACCCATTTGACTACTTAAAGAAAAATTAGTTATCGTTCTCAAGTTATTCAAGGAAAACCAAAAATATTTTTTTGCCTCTACATTTCTAACATAAATAATAACAAAAAAATGTTAAAGGGAAAAGTTTTTTGAAAAGCAGTTTTACCCAGTAAGGGATCATGAAATCTCTACGGTTCGTTTTTTCTGGGGTATCACCAACTTTTTTTTTAATAAGCACATGTATTTTTTGTACAAATATCAAGTGAATTTTTAAATCAAAACTGAACAACTTTTGTCTGGAACGTTTTCTCGGAAAATTCTATCATAGTTTTTGTTACACTCTGTATATGTATCTATTAAGCTCTATGCTTGTGGAACTAAAACGAATTTGATCCAATGTAGCCATGTTTTCGATCTCAATAAATCTGTTGAAAATTACAAATTAATTTTGTCTTAAATATACCTACATTTAATAAGAATGGTAGTGGATTTATTATTCTTTTCAGTTGATAAGTTTGTTGGTCAAATACACGCTTAAGTGGTTATTTTGGTTGACAACATTTTACTTAAACCTTGAGCTTTTTGACATAAGTTATGTAATTGTCTTCTAAAAGTTGTTTGTGGCATATTCTTGATTACTTTTATGTTTTCTTGGGCAATAACATCACAATAGAAATAAAACGACGTATATTGCAGGAATACCAATCTACATCAATAAATATAAAGCCATTGACAACGAAATCAGAATAGACTTTGGTATTCCTGCAATATAACGTCGTTTTATTTCTATTGTGGTGTTATTGCCCAAGAAAACATAAAATTAATAAGTTATGTAGGACTATTTCATTTCACCGCTCGTTCACAGAGGGAGCGTCTCGCTACCAACCACAGCTGTGCGGTCCGCTCGCCAATAGAGGGAGTGAACGGTACGGTTAGCCGGCTATCCGAATCGTCGTCGGTCTGTGAATTTTTGACTAGGTCGTCGTGTCTGCTCACCCAACCGCAATCTATACGGTTGCCGGTGAGCGGCATTATTATTACTACGCGTCTTAAACGGGTTTTTTATTCAACATTATCAACTGGTGGACAGACTAAATCAGGCAGCCTTGTTGGCACATATGCTAAGTGTTTACCTAGGAAGCCGACGGCCGGGGTTCGATTCCGATGACTGCGACGGTTTTTGTAATAAAAATCATTTCGTATATCATTGGAAGTTGGCCCTGTTACACAGATCACGTGACTATTGACCAATGAGAGCGCTTCAAGGGGGCATATGGTAAGTGCTTATCTACTACGTCACAACCCCCCATTATAATACATCCTGTATATCATTTGGTGAAAATTATCTAACGGCAATTAACAGAAGATGTTAGATTAATGTTATATTATAGTTTTGCTTTATTATGAGAAATGTTGAATATAGAATTTGTTAATTTTGTTTAAATATACTTTCACTTTATTACTTCATAAGTGATGGGTTCCGGTATTTTTGTTTATTGTCATTGTTTAAAATTGATTTAATTAGCTAATTGATTTTTAAACTGTTACAGAAAAAAATTTCCGTCGCGCCAATGCTAATTTACATTTTGTTCATTTTTTAATTTTAAAAAGACTTTTCTTTTGATTGCCGTTCGAGACGAACCTACCCACCCTAGTTGTGCTAGGGGTAACAAGAAGGTATGTCCGGTAGTCTTATTGAAGACGGGGGGGGGAGGTTCGTTTTATTTGAACGTATATGCCAGATTTTGCTTGGCGATATAAATAAAGAGAGAAAATAAGGGTGCCAGGTAGATTCCCCTATACCTTATAAATACACATAATCAGGACACCTACCCGTCCTAAAATATTTCCTATAGTAATTTTGCTAATTTGGGGCGCTGGATTTCTAAATATAAATAAATGTTGTAATCAAAAGGAATAATAAGCATACCACAGTTCCAAAATATAAGTTTAATTTGCGCGAACAATCTAGTACAAGGCGCTAAAAATATGCCATAGGGCACTCTATTAATGCAAACAGTCTTAGAATGTTAAAGTTAAATATACCTAAGTAAAAAAAATGAAATGAAACAAATATACACTTATGAACAGAGATTCAAACTGTACATATAAACATGTGAGATCCTGAATAACCCGGATACAAATATTTAAACATTCCTCTAATACAATAAATCTAATCAATAGAATATTTAAATAAATTGTCAATATCAAACACTATATTAATGGGAACCGATCATAATTACCTGATATTTATCATTCAATAAAATTCAGAATTCCGACGTTGGTGTCATCTATCCTACACTCGAGCTCGACGGTAAGTGCAATAGATCATAATAATAATAATAATAAACCCGATAGTAGGCTAATGGTCTTTACTTTCGGTTAACGAAGGTTTATATTATTATTGTAAAAATAACTGATAATGAAACAGATACACAAATTGTCACTTATCTAAAACCACAGCTGAAGCTGAAGTTAGAGTCCCTTGCGCTCACTCCACCACTGGAACTCTGATGATAGAAATACCAGAAATACAGTGTTCGTGTATGCACCATCAACAAGTTCATCTGCATGCTAAGCCCATGATCGGCTTGATACCATAATGCCAAACCAGGTCTGTGTTCTAGTGTCGTAATAGAACAGCAAAATATAACCCCAATCTCACTGGATGGAGAACAAAAACAGGAACGCAGCACGTAGAAACAAAAACAAATAAACAGTAGAAAAAGAAGTAGAAGGAAGACAAGAAGAAAGAACCCTAAAAAAAAAGAAGAAAATATCTATCAATAGTCTGACAATACGAGAAATCGGCTAGTGAACAAACAAAAATCACTTACCTTATCAATTAAAGGAGTTCTTATACGAAAGGTTTCATTGTGATGGTGGCCCCAAAGACCATGACCACTCTGAAGAATTACGCAACAACAGAAGTTTTCAAATCCTCAATGAGAGAAGTATCCCAGCAACTAATCACCAGTACTACAATATGCTGGAACACAATGTAGGGATTTCCATATAACTCCCGAACTCGGATGGCTTATCAATTGCACGACTTCTCCAGTTAACCTCACACAATTTTCTACACGCACATCCTTCCCGGCTTGTCGACGACAATGACAACTATCAAGAAACACACAATGCCAACCAAAAATATTCGATAAATCAATTCGTCTCAAAATAAATCAGAACCAAACATAATAAGGCAAAATCAGGACGCAAACGGTAGGTTATCGATCGCTAACGGGACGGACGAATAAAAGCAATATTTTGACCGGTCTTAAACGCGTTCATTTATACTGAGTAGCTACGGCAAAAATATAACGTAACAGTAGGTTCTAAAAATGCGCATACAATACACTTACCTTTGACTCTTTAAATTTTTACTCTGTTGCTGAGAAGTCACAAAAACTGCGAAAATTAGTGTTTTTGCTATTTTAAACACCTAGTATAATTAACTAAGAAGTAAAAATTTGTCAACAAAACTTTTTTTGTGTTATGTGGCGTACCTTCTTCAAGAAAAGCCATTCAAAAACCTGTGGAATTTTTTTGCAAAAATGGTATTAAAATAATGCTAAGTGTTCCCTACACTAAAAAGTGTAGATGAAACATTAACTACTAGACTCACCTGTTTGAGTTCCTTCCTAATTGACCTAGTCAAATCGACCGATCTCTTGTGCAAATACCGTATCGCTACGATGTTGTTCTTGTACAAACCTATGGTTGTGTAGGCTCTCTTTGGGGATTGCTCTGAAGCGTCGACGATGCTGTTCGCAGGAGGGTGGAATATACTATGACGGCAGACCCGTATCTGAAATAAACACCATTTACGGTTCCGTTAACTGAACAGTTGATAGACTGTGGGCCGTTTCATTGTATGCTTACACAGAATAATCCTCGGGATGGTTATCATAATAATTTGCTCAAGTAATAGGTGATGAGCTGTTATTATAGGGGAAACTAATTTGAATTTAATGAAATGTTACCTTCGTATAGTAATAGTTGCGTATTTTTTTATTCCTCCACGCTTTAGTGTTTTATTGATATTTAGTATCGGTTTAAGAAAAGTAACTTAAAAAAAATAAGGAGGCTATCTATATTCTCTCGGACAACTCACCCTTACGGACAACTCACCCTTAATTTATTAATGGAAAAATTGGACATAAATAGATATCTCATGACGTCATTAATATGGTATACAGGGTGAGTTTTTTTTTTTTATGATCAGTATGGGGATCTCGGAAACTAGCGGAGATAGAGCAATGGTTAAATTGGGAGAGATTTGCAGTTTTACTGGCCCAATTTAATGACACTTTCGGATTTTTGTAAAAATTCATGGCTTACTAGATATTTTGAAAAAATGAAATTCTGTCGATTTAGTCAAATCCCTCTAGCTCCTTTGTTTTTGATTTTATAAAAAAAGTGTATATCAAAATTGAAGAGAATTGTATCCCGAATATGATTATCATGTCCTCATTTGAGTGACAGCTCTCGTTTTCGAGATGTGACACAAACTTATGTTTTTTTGAATGAAAACCATAGTTGGCTATGACCTCTAAAAATCGGACATTTTTAGAGCTTTTTAACAATATAATACTCGATATAGTTATTCATAAAAATAACGGAGTTATGGATGCTTTTCTCTCTTTTTTTTTACTTTTAACGTAGTTAGCCATGAAATAGACTGATTTATTAATAACTATTCCAAAAAACCTTAAACGATTTTTTTATTAGGTATATCAGATATAACGATAAAATAAGTATAATACTTACTAAAGACTTAAGAAATTAAAGTATATCATAATGGTTACAATTTATGTTCGAAAAGTCCGCCATTTGTTATTTAGACAAAAATTGCATCTTTTTAACATTGACATTACCGCTTTCCTCACAGACCGCCTATCAATTTCTTCAATTGCTTGTAATACCGCCTCCCTTAGGTCACCAACTGTCTCATACTTTCTTTTGTATACTTTGTTTTTAGCTCACCCCATAAATAGAAGTCTACAACTGCCAAATCAGGAGACCAGGGTGGCCATTCGCGTGGGCCATTTCTTCCTATCCAAAGAGTTTGGATAGATATTATCTAAGTGTTGTCTTACTAAAAACGAGTTATGAGCAGGTGCTTCATCATGTTGGAACCATTCAATTTCTAAACGAGGTCTCAAATTCAAATTATGCAACATGTCTTGAAAAGTGTATTGCAAGAAATGCAAGTAGCGCTCCCCAGTAAGTGATTCGTCATACATAAAAGGCCCCAGAATAGTAGACCCTATGATACCACACCAAACATTAAAACCAAATTTTATCTGGGGTCGTCTTTGTTCTACATGGAAAGGGTTTTCTTTAGCCCAGATATGCTCAAAGTGTCTATTGAACATACCGCAGTTGGTAAATCTAGTTTCATCTGACCATAACACATTTAATGGAAACTGTGGATTGTCAAGGCACATGTCTCTAAACCATGTACAAAACAAAATACGTCGATGTTCGTCACCAGCATACAAAGTTTGAGAAACTGAAAGTTTGTATGGGTAGAACTTGTGCACTTTCAGTACCTTTACTACAGTTCGTTGAGATGTGCCAACTTCTGCCGCAATCTCACGAGTTGATGTAGATGAATTTTGATTTACCATTGCCAAACATTTATTTGTGCTGCTTCGTTAATTTGATTACGTTCCTTTGGTGGTTTAGTAAGAGATCCGTATCTGCGTAAACTATCATAAAGCCTCTTAAATGTACATAGAGCAGGTTGACGACGATTAAAATATCTATGAAAGTATTCCTCAGTTGCACGAACTGAATTTTTATGGCATATGATATAACATTCCACCATATTCAGTTTCTCTTCGTTAGAATATTCCATTTTATCACGAAAACTTGTCAATATCGACTGTCAGTTCAGCACTACTAATGGAATTACTCTCAGATGAGGAAACGTCAATGTGAAAACAATCTTTTTCATGGCTACCTAGAGAAAAGTATCCATAACTCCGTTATTTTTATGAATAACTAGATCGAGTATTATATCGTTGAAAAGCTCTAAAAATGTCCCATTTTGTGAGGTCATAGCCAACTATGGTTTCCATTCAAAAAAATAGGATATCTAGAAAACGAGGACCCTTTAATTTTGATATTTCCACATTTTTTATAAAATCAAAAACAAAGGGGCTAGAGGGCTTTCACCAAATAGACAAAATTTCGTTTTTTTCAAAATATCTAGTATGCCATAACTTTTTACAAAAATCCGAAAGTGTCATTAAATTGTGCCAGTTAAACTGCAAATCTTTCCCAATTTAACCATTGCTCTATCTCCGCTAGTTTCCGAGATCCCCATACTGATCATCAAAAAAAAATCACCTTGTATATGAAGTCACACACAATTTGTTTAAATGGCAACTTCAATATTTGATGTGTGGTTTTGAAAAATCTAGTAATTGTACATACCTACAGGACGTTTAAATTTTCAATCGGTTACGTAACAAGTTTTTCTAGAAAATAGTATATTACGTTACTAGGGAGGGAAGTGAGACATTGCAACCCGGATTTCAAACAAAAATCCGCGGTTGCGATGTCTCACTTCCCTCGCGTGTAACGTATACAATTTTTTATAACGCGAGGATTGAAAGTTCGATTGTAATTAATGTTTTAAAATAGTAATAACTGTTTAGGTTATAAACAAGTAAAGATGTGTGCGGATTATTACCAAAAAATTGTGAGGTTAAACGGTACGATCTGTCATAATTTTGACATATGAGAAGTAATATAATTGAATAGGGATGAAAGTTGAGGCATGCGCTTTCAATAAATTCATTGTTTTGCCGGAAGGCAATATGGCACTTTCATCCCTAAAATTGCAGTTGAAAATCGAACTTTCAATCCAGGCGTTATAAAAAAATTATTTTATTCACTTAAACCAAAAAAATCATGTGAAAGGTATAAATGTAACAAAAAAAAAAGAATTGGAGCCGGCACCAAAAGTCTCTACTGCTATGTTATCAGAGCGGTAATCACCAGAAAGCTTTGTAACTCCTGCAAGAGCAGACAGTGACGTCAGTCGTCCGCAAATTACATTTGCTTTTGCCGACAACGTCTTCAGTTGACTAACAGAGACTGTGTGTATATCATTCCCTTGATATACAGATATTAATTTCAAAGCAGATCTGGACAACTAATTTATCTTCATCTCCAGAAGTTTGGCAAATTCATCATAGTTTCCACAACATCGCAAAATACTTTTAGGGAGTTTCCCTCAGGATTGATTGACGCCGATTTGGGGAACAATCTTGTCTGCGCCGAATTTTTTCTATTAATATTCAAATTCGCTGGCATGATTGAATTTAAAATATGGAACAATTTTGTATGCTAAAGTTTTTAGATTGCGTTATATTATTTAAATATGAAATGATAAATCGATGAAATATGTATTCTGGAAATATTATAGTAAATACTGAATAATAATAAAGTAGATGATATGTTTTGTTCCTGCTAATTCTACATGTCGTTACCCTCTCATATGGGTAAGACTTGTTTCTTCATTAACTAAGATCAAAAATCTCTTAAGATGAGTAACTGCTTTGTGTATGAAACATGTATATTAAGTTCTGATATGATGTCATACACATTTTTTTAATGGCAACTCCAATATTTGATTTATCGATTTGAAAGATATATTACAAATGTAATAAAACATTTAAATAAATATATAATCGACTTCCACCTATAACTAAAAAGCTAAAAATAACTAAAACAAAATACAACTCTAGTAACTAATTAACACATTCAATGTTGTTAGGTACCTACTCAGAAAGTAAAAAATGTAAACATTAAAAGGTCCTCATTCTGTACAAATTAATTACCTATCAATCTAGTATATTTTTGAAGTCGGTGCCAAGTAAATCCAAAATCCCGCATTGCCTACTTATGTAGTACTTCATCAAGCTTGATTGTTGCATTACATTCTTACTTCCTGGGTAGGTCCTAACAATATTGAATGTGTTATTTATTTACTAAAGTTGTATTTTGTTATAATTATTTTTAGCTTTTTAGTTATAGGTGAAAGTAGGTTATATGTTTTTTAAAAAGGTTTTATTTTCAACTTTTTAGTTTTCATTCTTTATTTTTTATTTTGTATGTATAACCTTAATAGACAGGACCAGGTAACATGGAAAGCCTCGTTGGGCGGATCGTAGGAGGAAGGCGGGGCGATGGGGGCCATCGCCCCCACCGAGAGCCTCAAAGTTAGTCAATTTAATAATAAAACGAGGAAATGTCAACTCTCAGAGCATAGAAGAAAGTCACCTCTATGGGTTTAAACCACATAAGGACTATTTTTAATGTAATAGTCCACGAAATATGGATTTAAAATTATAATTTGGTAAATTTAGTACAGAATCGCCCCCTGAAGCCTGAAGTCGCCCCCCTGGGAAGCACCTGAAATATTATATATTTTCATTTAAATTGACAGGTAAATGTTTACGAACAAAATGTACTAGTACGCATTGACTTAATAAGCCCAAAATATTTATGCCTTATAGACCACGCCATGTAACCTTTTTTTCAACTTTTTTGACAACTCTGTATAACTATAGATAATTCCACTCCACCCTATGAACCAACCATCTTGTACGACTGCCGACGCACAAGCATAAATTTGTTAGCTGCCTTCTGTAAACTATATATCCATCCCATATTCAAATGCGTCAAATGCGTTCTACTTTTCAACCATAGTATATAACTTAACGTTGTGGGCTACCCCATAAATTATTTCATTTTTAACATTTTATTTTATCGCCCTGTGTAACATAAATTCCTCTCCACACTTTATGCAACTTCTTAGGGGCTATAAAATAAATAAATTTTTAATCACACTGTATAAATATAATTCAACTCCAGTATATATTTCAACGATCCTGTATGATTTGTTTACGTTCACATCATATAACAGTTTTTTAATCACCCTATATAATTTCACATTTTTTCCAAGATTTTTATACCACCAAACGTCCACTGCACCCTATATTCTAACCATCCTGTATATACGGCTGCCTATGGTCCACTGTCATTCTACTCCGTCCTATATTTCAATCATCTTATAAATGCAACTCCTTCTATCACTTTATTTTGTGTGTTTGCTATAACTAAACAACCTGTGTATGAATGCACCAAATAGCAGTTTAGAGTTTGACATGTGTTGTCACTGAATTTTCTATTAGGCCGGGAAAATGTGACAACCAAAAGCACCGTCTTCGCAAAATGGAAAAATTTTCATTTAAATATGTATTTGCCTGGTATACAAACAAAACGAGCTTGGTACTCATTGATTTAAGGATCCGAAAATACTATGCTTTACTACCTATATGCTTGAGATGTACATAGAAAATTTTCAAATTCGCAATTAAAACTTCCATTGCCTAAAATTCCCGCACTATTACGTTGGAATTAAAATATGTATGAGGAAATGTCCGTTATGTCATTTCGATGAAAATTTTGATAAGAATTTTGGAATTTTCGACGATTTTTTGCAAAACTGCAAGTTGCACGTCGCAAAAAAGTCTTCGAGACCTAGGGATCTTCCTTAATAGATTAAACGTTAAAAACTATATACATCCATAAGGAGTTTTCGAAAAATTTCCATGCACTCATGTGTTCATTCACAAATTTCATTACTTTACCAATAGAATTCTTGTCCAAAATTTGAAGTTTCACCAATCCGGATATATACTCTATTAAACAAGACCACATTCATTCAAAACGGTTCATCACAGGAGAAGAAATCAGGTAACATACATAAAAAAATACGCGACGAATTGATAACCTCCTCCTTTTTGGAAGTCGGTTAAAAATAAAGTTTTGCACCCTAACATCAAACCTTTATTTTAAAAACTCAACGCCGTTTCAACAAACTAAACTGTGTCAGTTTAGTTTGCTCCTTGATGATGACAACTTAGAGTTGTTGAAACAGCGTTGAGTTTTTAAAATAAAGGTTTGGTGTTGTGGTGCAAAACTGTATTTTTACATTTGTGACACACCAAAGGTTCCACACCTTTTCCATGAGTATAGAGATTGCAGTTGTAGATTTATCTAAATGATTTTATATTTTAAGATTAGGTACTTTCTTTATCGAAATACTCTAATTAGTTTTCCTGTTGAAATTACTTTCAGTTATCATAATGGATTTCGATTTGGTACGGGCCGAATCAATTCTAATTTCGTATATAAAAGTAACTTGAATTTCCAATAAAATTGTTTTGAAAAATCGATACAAATTCAGTATTTTACTTGTTTTGAAAACTAAAGCTCACTTTGAAACATTCATTGTCAAGTTTGTAGCATAAAAATTACTTGAAGTAGTGTTCCTATCTAAAATGACAGTATTATCCCATTTCTAATACATAACAAAAAATTTATTATTGTCAGTATTTTTTAAATAATGAACATTTCTTCTTTTATGTACCTGATAACTAATGAAAAGCAATTAAGAATCTAAAAATATTTGCTAACATTTAAATAGTAAATTAATGGCATATGGTGTTTAAAAATGTCTGTTTTATCAAACTCACCATATTTCCTCTGTCTGAATCCTCTGCGTTGTCAGTTGGTATAATGATGACATCTTTCATGTCAATTTTCCACAGGAGACACGCCAATTTTTGCTCGTAACGGTAATGCCTGCAAGCAAAATTCTAATCACAACCGTTGTTAAATTTTGAAAGTTTGTGGATAGAAAATAATTTACTTTAAACATTTATTATATATAATAAGTTTTAATTATTTATATGTATTTCGAGTGTTATAGAATATTTCAGAACAATCGTAGCATAAAGATATTGCTCTCATGGGTTTCCTCGGATGTTAACTGAACCTGCTTTCTAATATTTTTTTAATTCGACAATGCAGGTAGAAGAAGCAGTTGGTGAAATTACATGGGGCAACTTTCAGAAGATTTTGGAACATAAGAAACTACTGTATATAAAACATATTTAATCGGGAATATATCTGTTCTGTCTATTTTGTCGGTAGTGTTAACGAAGATTTGACCCTCTTTGGATGCTTCTACCATGTCACAGCCTTTTCCTACATAACCATAACCAATAGCTAGAAACACTTTCCCAGCAAGCACTACATTGGTGGTACGTTTGAAGTCATCAATTAGTGATTCTTGGCAATAATAAAGCCTTACAGCACGGGCCCGACGAAATGATGGCACCTCAATTGAATCCACGAAAGAAGGCCATACTTACAAATACCTTGGAATAAAGCAGGCTCAACGAATTGATCACTCCACCATGAAAAAGGACCTAACAACAGAGTTCTATAGAAGGGTAAGACAACGGCTGGAGTCCAACCTTAACAGTAAAAATATGTTTCAGGCTGTTAACACCTACGCGTGTTCAGTACTCTTTCGGAATAGTTAACTAGTGCAAGACTTAAAGTTGATGGCAGCTACAAAACAACTGCTCATGATATGCTTAAAATAGTAGAAGTGTTCTCTAGTGACATCCATATGAACTTTGGCCTAGACAAATGCCGAATTATTAATATAGTTAAAGGCAAAATACAGCAGGGGCACTTCGAAATGGGAGATGGCACCTCAATTGAATCTATGGGGGAAGGTCATACTTATAAATACCTTGGAATAAAGCAGGCTCAACGTATTGATCACATGACTATGAAAAAGGCCCTAACGGCAGAGTTTTATAGAAGGGTAAGACGACTGTTGAAAACTAAATTAAACAGTAAAAATCTGTTTCAGGCTATTAACACCTATGCGTGTTCAGTGCTCAGTTACTCTTTCGATATAGTCAATTGGTGCAAGACTGACATTGAACAATTACAACGGAAAGTTCGAGTACTACTAGCAAAAGCCCAAAATCACCATCCAAGGAGCTGTGTCCAACGTACAACATTGGCCCGGTGTGAAGGAGGAAGAGGATTGGCAGATATAGGCAAGTTACGTGATCACAAATTTCTAATTTACGTAATCATTTAAAGAAACTCGCAGAATTTTCTGATCTACACAGAATCATATGTCAGGTTGATCACTCAACACCTCTCCGACTGATAGAACAACAAGTTCAAGTATACCACCAGACAACTGATCAGAAACTGCTCAAATGGAAAGAGAAGCCGCTTCATGGAAGACATATAAATGACGTCAACCAAGATTATGTCGACAGTTCAGCGTCGAACTACTGGTTGATCTCTGGTCATATGTTTTCTGAAACGGAAGATTTTATATTAGCAATCAAAAAAGTATATCGTTAAAGACACTTCTGTCAACAACGACTGATGCAAATATGGTTGCCAGACATCTGAATCTATCCAGCATATCCCTGGAGGTGGCTAAGCGTTCGCTGCAACTGCACTAGGAACTAGCGCTGAAACTTGAGCTATCACAGTCGCTAAGAATACCCTACCATATATACAAACCAGAATCTATTTTAGAAAATATCTACTACAAGCTATACTGGGACGGGACGATATTGACTGAGAGGACTGTTGCTCATAATAGACCAGTTATAGTTTTGGTAGATAAAGTCTCTAGAAAAACAACCTTAATTGACATAGCAATCCCTAACAACAATAATATAAATATTAAGCAGGCTGAACAAATAGCCAAATATAGGGATTTAGAATTTCAAATACAGAGACAATAGGACATGAACAACACTCGAACGGTACCAATTGTTATGTCAACAACAGGAGCAGTCCCAAAACATCTATTACCTCGGTATGGACGAACACCTTTATCAAGTGATACAAAAGCCGTCCTGTTAGGAACAGCCCGGATGGTCAGAAAATTCATAGGGAACTGCAGCCACGACGCAGACCACGGGTCTGATAACATGGCAAGGGCTCCCATAGAGCACGTAATGCGTGCCTTAGAAAGAGTGTGATGCCATACATTATATGGTCAAGTAGGGTATATAAAGCCTTTATTACCCAACAGTAAGCCATTAAAGAGTAATTAAAAAAATAAATAAAAATGACAAAAGAAAAAAAATATGTATCGCTACTACTTCGGTTGAATTCATTCGTTTCTGTTTGCCGATGATTAAGGAAGAAATTGCTAATGGTCATGTCCTTGTAAACAACCCAATATCGGGATAGTTCATAAGGTGTTCCCTTATGGTTTTAATGGGGTCACTGAATCAACAAAGTTCTCTGGTCTCATTTTTGGCGAATGCACTATCTTATAACAAAGTCACACCTAGGAGCGCCACATAAAATTCTGAAGATCGCACTTTCAAATTCTTCCAATTTGAAAGGAACTTTATGATTATATGATCTTTAGAAGTTTCTGTGCCACCCTGTATACTACAAATAAAATTCTCTTAGTTACGTCAGAAATCAAATAATACACATAGTCAAATATTTTAATTTACATAGAATTGTGCCTTTTTTATCCAAGTTTCTTAACCATTGACAACGTGGTCTGACCTAGACTAGACTAGAGGAATATACAGCTATTTTCTTAACTGTGGTGTTATTTCCCAGGAAATACTTAGACGTTACAGTCATTGGTAAGTATGCTACAAGTCAGAGAGCGACTTTCTGAATCTATATTCTGAAAGTCGGTGGCAATTTAAGAAGAAGAAAGTTTGGCCGGTAATATTCTGCAGAAAAATTCACGTATCTTCTTTAAAAAATGGATATTTCCATCTGCATTTAATATTTTTCACCAAATACATTTCTACTAGACAGTTACTTCAATCTTCCCACACTTTTTGAAAATCCAGAATCTAGATTGTGTCAAACACTTATTATTTCTAAATGCGCTAGCACCACAGACGTGCTCGTTAGTTTTAATGATAGCTACAGTCACCGATTTATCTCATACACCTCAAAACTATTAACGAGACCGTATTAATTTCACTTACTTCAAAGCGAAAAGGACAGCAACAACCAATATAGTGGAAACCAATACCATGCTAACGACCAATTTCCAGTCGATTTTGTAAATACACTTCTCACCATAGAAACCGCATTTCGGTTCAGCTCGAGGAAGTTTCCCTCCGACCCACTGAATCGGTCTGTCCAGATCCAGATATCTGAATTCCTGCAAATAATCGACAAGCGTTAATTAATTTGAAATGATGTTACACATACAGGGAGTGGAATAAGTGGTGAGCGTTTTTTTAATATGAAATTCTTGATCTTGACGTATCAAAATTAGTAAATGCATGTTTGAAATAAAGTGTTTTTTTGTAACTAATACTGTAATACTAATAATGATTCTTATATGTACACACAGACTGTCCCAACGAAAACGAGGCACCTGGAAGATTTCCCATAATACTCATTATTTTGTCTAACAAAAAAGACAAAACAATGAATTTTTTGAATTCAGGTACATATCAGATCCTTCCTAAAGACCCCATAGAATTTTTCAAATGCAAATAAAATCTTTAATACAAAATACAACAATATTTAAAGATATCTCAAAATTTAAACTGATTCAAATGAACCCACAACCACCACAACTGTATTCATTAATCAAACTCCATAAACAAAATTACCCTATCCGTCCAGTGGTATCACATATGACAGCTCCAGCTTATAAAATTTCAAAAGTTTAATAAATGTTATTAAAGATTCCTGCATTTTTCATTCCGTATTAAAAATTCTTTAGAACTTGCAGAGAAAATTAAAAATGCTAGTCTACCGTCTAATGCTAAATTAATTTCTTTTGACGTTCACAATTTTTTCCCAGTATACCTCCATCAGACACTATCACTATAATTTCCGACATATTAGATAAAAACAACATTAACCCAATAATAAAAACAGATATATTAACAGCATTAGAAACCTGCCTTAAACAAAATTATTTTCAATTCAATGATATTTTTTACACAAGTCACGAAGGATTGATTATGAGTTCCATACTCGCAGAAACTTCATGGCTAATATTGAAAACAAAGTTCACCAAAACGTATTGGCTAAAAATTTTATTTATTGGTAAAGATATGTAGACGATATTTTAGCTTGTTTCGTAGGGACGAATAGATAACTAAAAACGTTTCTCAATTTTATAAACAATATCAATCCAAATATCAAATTTACGATAGGGTGTGAACAAGATGATAAAATCAATTTCCTAGATCAAATAGTTAACAAGGTAAATGGCAAACACGAGTTTTCAATATTTCACAAGCCATCTCAAACCGATCTAACGATTCACCGCACTTCTATACATCCATATCAACAAAAACTTTCCGCTTACAATAGTATGGTTCATAGATTACTTTCCATAAAACAATCACCAGATAATTTTCAGAAAGAATTAAACAATCAAACAGATAGCAGTAAATAACGGGTTTGAGGCCGAATTAATAGAAAATATTCTTGGAAATCAAAAACACAAAAGGCATTAAGAGAAGTTTACCCAGACAGCAAAACCAATAATGTTTCATATAATAGTATAACCTATTTTGGCAAACCAAGTTGAAAAATAGCATCCTTTTTAAGAAAACAGAATATTTATGTTACATTCAAAACAAACAATAGTTTTGGAAAATTTATCAAAAATAACAAATCGAAAATTGTTCAAAAAAATAAATCTGGAGTCCATAAATTATCATGTGGATCATGCCCTAAAGCCTATAATGGTCAAAGCGGCAGAGCATGTAAAAAACGTATCTATGAGCACCGTAATTCTTTCATTAATCAAAAAACAAATTCCAATTATGCCGAACATTTAGTAACAGAAAATCATCTTTTCGAGGAAAATTTTAAATTATTACATTCAGAAAATAAAGGCAAAAAATTAAACCTTTTAGAATCATTTGAGATAAATAAACTTAAAAATACCGGTAATTTGTTAAACGACCAGACAGAAATAAATAATTCCCCCTTAATAAACCTTTTTAGTTAATACTTTTACCTATAATAAAATTAAATAATCCTGTTCAAAATTAAGTACCTGGTTATTATATCACTTCTTGAATATAAATACAACTTCCTCAAGAAATACCCAGTTAGTTTAGTTCCTTGACAAAGACATTAGTCGAAACGCGTCGGACAGTTTTTAAAAAAACGTAAATTGTGGAAATTGCAATTATAGTTATCAGTTAATTATTATAATGAATTTCCAACAAGTATCGGCCAAATCAATTCAGTATTATTATTTACTGCAAAGCTTTATTATTGTATATAACAACTTTCTTGTTGAAATTTACGGGTTTCATGATTTTCAGTGAAAAATCGTTCAAAACTTACTTTTTTATGAATAACCAACTTTTTTAATCACAAATAACTAAAAAAAGTTTTCAGGCACTTGTATGGGGGAACTTTATATAGGGAATATTTGCTTAAAGTTTTCTCGATATCTGCGGTTATACTGAATGTGACAGTTTCTACTCTCTGGATAAAATCACACATCTGCATCATGTAACACTCTATAGCTTTCGTTTCCACAGTTACTTTAATAGGCTAATATATTAGGTTCTCAAGTTTTTTTTAAATTTAAACCTGGATTTAATGGATAGATATTAATAGAGGAATACATTTCTGCTGGGTTGCCTACCATTATGTTTCGGCAAGTATTTTTAAATAAATCGAGCAAAGGATCAATGGGAAAGTTTTTCGTTAAATTAATAAAAAAAATTGAAAGAGGCATGTGATAACAATTCTCTATCTCATGCATATTTTTCAAAAAATCAGGAATGTCGAAACCAAAACTTAAAGTCTTAAACTTAAAGTTTTTTTTTTCGACATCAACTGCACCGTCATCATTGAATGACTTCTAGGAGGTGAAACTGTAAACCAAATAATTACTTACTATTTAAAAGAAACTTCCAGAGTAGTGGACAAACAAACCCTGGATATTGTTCCAATACAACGCACCTGCCCATAGCGCCCTATCTGTGAAGCGTTATTTAGCCGCTAGAGGCACTCCACTGCTCTAACATGCGCCGTACTCTCCTGATCTAACACCCTCTGACTTTTTTTTGTTTCCGAAGATCAAGTCTGTCTTAAAAGGAACTGGATTCGAATTGATGGAAGAAGTAAAGCGAAAATCAGCGAAGCTCCTAAAGAAGACTTCCAGCAATGCTTTGACCAGTGGAAAAAACGAATGGAACTGTGTGGTTCGAGGGGAGGGGAATGCATTGAATGTTAGCATTGGATTGTAGAATATTTTTTAAACAAAACCTTTTTCATAAGTAGTCTCGTTATTTAATAGCCAGACCTTGTACATAATAGCTTGGAAAGTAGCAGAACAGAGGGACTTTTGGATACACATATATTGCACCAAGTGAAAAGTAGTCTTAAGGTTCGTTTACTAATTTTGCAAAGTGAAATATTTGGTTATTAGTTTTGATAATGGCAAAAAAGTTTAATATATCCAATTGAAAGTAATTTTGCGTCCAACAGTATATATATATATATATATATATATATATATATATATATATATATGTGTAGTACGTTGACCCGAAATATAATACAGGACTATACAGGGAGCTCCAAAAGTATGGAGATCCGTAATTAATTCTTCAGGAATGCATTGTTTTGAAAAATGTTATACACAAAAGTTCAAGGTCTTGTTTGGTAATCCAATACTACACCCCTATAGATCCAGAATGAAAAATGGGATTTCTCGTTTGTAAAATTTGGCCTTCGTCCTGGTCAATGTCATGATCAATGTCAGGATCAAGAACAGTTTGGTTGCTCTTTCCCACCCTAGAATAAATAATAGGGATTCTTATTTAAAAAAAATGCATTATACCTTGATATGACCTCCAAGTCAATGATCGACGATAACGTCCTCGTTGCCAGGGGGAAATGCTAAAACTTTTGTATTTAATATTTTTCACAAAAATGCATTCCAGAAGTGTTATTCGGGGGTTTCCATACTTCTGGACCACCCTGTATATTAAAACACTTTTTGGAGATCGTAGTGCTAGAGTACACTGTATACTGGCACCTTGAGATCTTTCATATAGAGTGTTTCTTTCGTGTGGAGTATTTGCATAAGAAAACCTATATTTTCTACATTTCTAAAGTGTAAGATAATATTTATAGTTTTAAAAACTAAAAAATACGCTTTAATAGCAAACCGAACTAAAATCTAGAAAATAAAAAATGTTTTTCGTGTTTAATTTAACTTTACTTCATGTTAGCGTAACATTTCCATTTTATTACCGCAAGTTCTACTATTGTCAACTAAATGGCAAACGCAGCGTTAGTAGACGAATTTGGCATTTAGGTAAGAACAGTGACAAAAAGACAACAAACAGGAAAATTCAACTTAAAGAGTTGTATTTTCATCCCTTGAAACGTGTGCCTATTTCAAGTTAATCAGACTTCTTTAAGTTGGTGAAAATTACGTTGAAAGTTTCCGTTACATATATACCTACATACATACACGTCAACCTAATAAAAGCCTGTTAATAAAAAAGACGAACTATTAATATAAATGTCTGAATAGTTGAAATAAGTAGTCCTAGCCGTTTGATAGAAATACATTATCTTTCTTTCAGTAAAATTTCATTTTAGTTTTCCATCAATTGTTTTTATTTGAAAGAATTTGAGAGTAAAACTATTGAATTATTGTAGCATTTCGTTTATGCGCTGGTAATACAATACTTATAGACTTCAGAATAAATTACGCTGATATGGTTACTGAAGTTCAATAAAAACTTTTTAATTAAATTATTCTCGAAACCCAAATTGAGAAAGAAGTATCTGTAGGTTTAGACAAATTTAATTTACCGAAATATGTAATTTGAACTTTTATTAATAATCAATTTCATGAAACCTGAACTACGCAGGGAATGTTAATAAAATTACGTGACTTTTTAATAAAAACCAAGCTGAGGTAAAACTTGTGATACTAAATATTCAGAAATTCCAATGTTAACTGATGTTGGGAGAGAAATTTTCATGGAGATCCAGATATAAGCATAATGAAAAATCAATTAAAACATTGAATGTCGAAGGTGTCTCATATTTAGGAGGCAGCGGAATATTTGATTTATCGTCTAGTGAATAAAACAAGAAAAATTTCTGTAGTCGTGACAGTCACTGGTTTTCTTTCATTAACCGTATAAATTTGGGGGAGAGGGGTTAAAACTTAGAGCTTGTAAGACTAAAGAGAGAAAGATAGAGAGGACAATAAAGAGGGCAAGAGTCTATTTCACTCGGTTGGGTTAATATTAATTATTCATATTAATCCATTTAAGGTTTCTTTTCGGTTTTCTTTGGTAACAGGACAGCTTGAATGTTGTGCTATTGTTACGCTAGACAACAATTTCTGATGGCGAGTTGTAAATGTTTCGGAATAATACTGGTCTTGGGTATGACGTGCAGCACTACAGGCCAGCTCCAAAACTTCAGTTGCCAAATATTCTATAAAGGCTGCTAAATTTACTGGTGCACCGGCGCCGACGCGTTCGGCATAATTTGCTTTCCTCAATAAAAGATGAATATAGTCTACCGGAAACTGTAAACCGGCACGGCTGGATCGTGATTTTGCTACCTTTTCCACGGCCAGACATATTGCTTGGTTACGAATTAAACATCAAAAAACGAGACAACGCGATAGTGAAGACAACTCACTGCTTGGAGTGTGCGTTTCGATATGAACCCATTGACTGCTTCCACCCACCAAGTGAAATAGCCTGTCTCCATTGCCCTCTCTTGGTAGATTGCCACGATTTTGTGTATTGCACGGTATCTCCAGACGGTACATGCTCTAAGGGTTAAAATGTTTTCAGTTAGTTTCCTTTGTTTTTTTTTTGAGTTTGTCAGGAGCATCATAATATTTGTTTGGTTTATAAATAGAAAGCGCAGCCAAGAACATTTTTATTATTTGTTAATTTTTTGTTCCATGTAGGAATGCTAATGACATTCAGGATAAAACTCTTTTTAAATAAATAGCACATGCACTATAGTTAGGTAGCTGCACACCAAGTAAAGAAGACAAACAATATTTATATTTAAAAATCAACCATGTTCAAATGACTTAAAATAAAAACTGTTTAGAAACCATGTGCGATCTATGACTATATTCTAATATACATACTTTTTTTATCTGATTTAAGGTACAATTCTATTTAATATTTTAGCATATACTTATCTCTACCTATCTCTAATTTTTTTCTATATTATCCAAATATTGCTTTATTTTTGAACCACTTTCTATAAGTATAACTCTAATAAACCCTATATTGTAACCACCCTGTATCAGTTTCTGTAAATTGGTCTGTTTCTATATTTCTATTGTATAAATCACCCTGTATATCTATAATTTTACCTCGCCCCATATGTCAAGTATAAGCAGCTACTTATGTTTCACACTATAGAACATTGTTTAATCATCCTGTACAACTATAATTCCACTCCAGCGTATATTTCAATCATCCTATATATGCAACTGCTTGTGTGCCATCAAAAACAACATTTTTTAACCACCCTGTATAACTTTTTTCTATTACACCTTATATTTCACCCATCCTATATATGGAACTGCTTATGTACTACCCAATATCACATTTATTTGTTAAAAACCACCTGTCTAATTGTAATTTTACTTCGCACTGTATTTCAACTGAGCTCATTTCCTTTTCGACACACTAATGGAATATTTTGTGCCATTTCACTCGACTTCAATCCCTATAAAATGAAAACCTTTACAAAAACCCTGTACTATATACTTATTAGGTATTTATGATGAAAAGTTGACATTTACATTGATGTGTACCGTTTTTGCACATATTTTTATGGCTTTCAAAAAAGCGGTACCTTTTACATTATAGAAAATTATATGAAATCAAGCTGGAACATCTGTAGAATACAATTTAAAATATTCAAATTGGTTGAGCCGTTTTAGAGAAAACAGTGTAGATTCATTGAAATTCACTGTAAGTGTAAACCCTTAATTACTGCTTTTTCTGATTTTCTTGGAAAACCGTAAATCTCACGTTATAGAAAATTATATGGTACCTTTCCTTCAATATTCCTTAACACAGTGCCGTTTAAATCATCAAAATTGCCCAAGCCGTTTTTGAATAATCACTGAGCATACATAAAAAAACGTGCCGACGAATTGATAACCTCCTCCTTTTTGGAAGTCGGTTAAAAAGGTGCTCATTCTGCTGAAGTTAATTATCTACCTATCTTTTATATTTTTGAAGTCGGTGCCAAGCAAAGCTAAAATCTTGCATTACTTGCATAAATATTACTTCATCAAAGCATTGTAATAACATCCGAATAAAATAATTTCACAATAAAACTGAACAGAAACTTTACTGAATAATAATACATAATTAAAATTTTAATATAGTGCTCCCGTAAATATACCGTTTTCAACAAATTGTTAATAAACCTGTCAGAGCTGTGAACTAGAGCGCATAAATTTTAGACAAATAGACTTGAAAGAATCCCGGTAAAGCAACATTTGTTTTATTTTCATTGGTTCATATTTAATAATTTGAGGAATTCTCGTATACAATCATGATGTAGGAATTAAATTTATTAGTTATTTTAGGACATCACTGTATGTCTAGCGAGTTTACTGGAAATGTCCTGTCCTGTTATTTAAAGCCTCTCTTTTACTATAAGAAAATACTAAAAATCCCATTTTTTCATAGACTTATGCTTTTTTGTCAACAGTTTTTCCAGTAAGGTCCAAGCTTAAGTATATGTAGTAAGATTTACTAAGAACATCTTTCGCACTATGGTTGGAAAATGTTTAGAAATTTTGACTCAGAGAGACCTCGGTAACACCCTTGCCAAGTCACTGTATGGCACCAATTGATATAAAGCATCAACATTGTCAGAGTAGGAAAATTCTATAATTGCAAGCACTTTTTTCATTTGCAATTTTTTTAAGTAAATATTGTATACATATACCTACCACACGAACAGTTTGTATACTTCCACCTGTATACTGTTCCAGAATCTTCACACCTGTATTCTAAAATTCTCGAATAATTTACACCATCTATACTAAGATCCTGTATACATGCTCCCCGTATAGTGTTTTATATACTTCAACCTGTTCGTGTACATTCGATCTCTCTCTCTCTCTCTTGCTTTTCTATTCTCTTCTCTGTTTCTTCTATTTCCTCGTTTTCTAAACGTATGTATGCTAAAGGTGTAGGGAAATTCCTGCGTACTAGTATTCTAGTTTTTACTGTGTTTTTTTTCTCATATATTCCCGAAGAATTTCATCCATTTCTTTGATAGCTGCGTATGGTAAACTTGTAATCTTTTTATTTAGTATTCTCTTCGAGGGGTCGTTCTTTTGTACGCAAGACAATATATATAATATATATTGTTTCTGGTTACGGAACCTTAATCAGTTGAACGTCCTCTCGAACACTTCTTTATGTATTTAATACTTTTCGTTAAATTTGAAGACGCGAGATGTAAAGACCGACATCTAGGATTTTCGGGGAAACTAGCACATAGAGGTTCTGAATCTGGAGTCGTTCCATGTAATTGCTGTTACCTGTAATTCCTAGGTTAGAATGTCACGATGAAATTTTCAGGTTAACTTCACCTGTCAAAGATATTGGATACTCTCTTCGAGGTGTCATTCTTTTGTACGCTAGTTTCCCCGTATATCCAAAATGATATTAAAGTTTCCGAGGTCTTTCAAAAACTTTATTCTATTTGTAAAATATTGTACACAGGTTCTATTATGTCGTAAATATGAAGATATTATTGTTAAAGGACCCGGCACTATTCTTATGGAATATGGCTTTCGGCTAATTTATTTGAAACTTTGCCATTTGACAGTTCTTTCTTGTGGATCAAATATCTCACTGGGCTCAAACTCTGAAAGTCGTTTTGTTTTCGAGTTACAGCACCCCAGAGTTGATTTTTTTACCCCTTACGAGGTATAGCGAGAAAGTGGTTTTCAGCTTTTTTTTTGAAAATTTGTATTTTGATTTTTTTACCCCTGAAGTAAGACGAAAACCACTTTCTCTCTATACCTCATAAAAGGTAAAAAAATTCAATATTGGGGGACTGTAACACGAAAACAAACGACTTTTAAAGTTTGAGCCCAATTTTATTTATTTACAAAGTATAGAACTATCAAATGGCAAAGTTTAAAAAAAAATAGCCGAAAACCACTTTCTCGCGATACCTCATAAAGGGTATCTTTGGAGGCTGTAACTCGAAAACAAACGACTTTCGGAGTTTGAACCCATAAAGACTTCTGATCCACAAATTCAGACTTATCAAATGGCAAAGATTCAAAAAAAAATAGCCGAAAACCACTTTCTCGCGATACCTCATAAAGGGTATCTTTGGGGGCTGTAACTCGAAAACAAACGACTTTCGGAGTTTGAACCCATAAAGACTTCTGATCCACAAATTCAGACTTATCAAATGGCAAAGATTCAAAAAAAAATAGCCGAAAACCACTTTCTCGCGATACCTCATAAAGGGTATCTTTGGGGGCTGTAACTCGAAAACAAACGACTTTCGGAGTTTGAACCCATAAAGACTTCTGATCCACAAATTCAGACTTATCAAATGGCAAAGTTTAAAAAAAATAGCCGAAAACCACTTTCTCGCGATACCTCATAAAGGGTATCTTTGGGGGCTGTAACTCGAAAACAAACGACTTTCGGAGTTTGAACCCATAAAGACTTCTGATCCACAAATTCAGACTTATCAAATGGCAAAGATTCAAAAAAAAATAGCCGAAAACCACTTTCTCGATAATTATCTTTGGGGGCTGTAACTCGAAAACAAACGACTTTCGGAGTTTGAACCCATAAAGACTTCTGATCCACAAATTCAGACTTATCAAATGGCAAAGATTCAAAAAAAATAGCCGAAAACCACTTTCTCGCGATACCTCATAAAGGGTATCTTTGGGGGCTGTAACGCGAAAACAAACGACTTTCGGAGTTTGAACCCATAAAGACTTCTGATCCACAAATTCAGAATTATCAAATGGCAAAGTTTCAAGAAAAAATAGCCGAAAACAGCTTTCTCGCGATACCTCATAAAGGGTAAAAACAATCAATTGTGGGGGCTGTAACTTGGAAACAAACGACTTTTGGAGTTTGAACCCATAAAGACTTCTGATCCACAAATTCAGACTTATCAAATGGCAAAGTTTAAAAAAAAATAGCCGAAAACCACTTTCTCGCGATACCTCATAAAGGGTATCTTTGGGGGCTGTAACTCGAAAACAAACGACTTTCGGAGTTTGAACCCATAAAAACTTCTGATCCACAAATTCAGACTTATCAAATGGCAAAGATTCAAAAAAAAATAGCCGAAAACCACTTTCTCGCGATACCTCATAAAGGGTATCTTTGGGGGCTGTAACTCGAAAACAAACGACTTTCGAGTTTGAATTTCTGTGACTTATCAAATGAAAGATTCAAAAAATAGCCGAAAACCACTTTCTCGCGATACCTCATAAAGGGTATCTTTGGGGCTGTAACTCGAAAACAAACGACTTTCGGAGTTTGAACCCATAAAGACTTCTGATCCACAAATTCAGACTTATCAAATGGCAAAGATTCAAAAAAAAATAGCCGTATTCATAAAGTATTGGGGGCTGTAACTCGAAAACAAACGACTTTCGGAGTTTGAACCCATAAAGACTTCTGATCCACAAATTCAGACTTATCAAATGGCAAAGATTCAAAAAAAAATAGATTTTTTCATACCTGTAACCGAAAACAAACGACTTTCGGAGTTTGAACCCATAAAGACTTCTGATCCACAAATTCAGAATTATCAAATGGCAAAGTTTCAAGAAAAAATAGCCGAAAACAACTTTCTCGCGATACCTCATAAAGGGTAAAAATCAATTGTGGGGGCTGTAACTAAACAAACGACTTTTGGAGTTTGAAATAAAGACTCTGATCCACAAATTCAGACTTATCAAATGGCAAAGTTTAAAAAAAAATAGCCGAAAACAACTTTCTCGCGATACCTCAAAAAGGGTAAAAAAATCAACTTTGGGGGCTGTAACTCGAAAACAAACGACTTTGGGAGTTTGAACCCATAGAGGCTTCTGATCCACAAATTCAAAATTATCAAATGGCAAAGTTTCAAAAAAATTAGCCGAAAACAACTTTCTCGCGATACTTCATAAAGGGTAAAAAAATCAATTTTTGGGGCTGTAACTTGGAAAAAAACGACTTTTGGAGTTTGAACCCATAGAGACTTCTGATACAAATTCAAAATTATCAAATGGCAAAGTTTCAAAAAAATTAGCAGAAAGCGCTTTCTCGCGATAATAAACGGTAAAAAAATCAACTTTGGGGGCTGTAACTCGAAAACAAACGACTTTCGGAGTTTGAACCCATAGAGACTTCTGATCCACAAATTCAGAATTATCAAATGGCAAAGTTTCAAAAAAAATAGTCGAAAACAGCTTTCTCGCGATACCTCATAAAGGGTAAAAAAATCAACTTTGGGGCCTGTAACTCGAAAACAAATGACTTTCAGAGTTTGAATCTATGAATACTCTTGATCTACAAGTTCAGAATTATCAAATGGCAAAGTTTCAAAAAAATTAGCAGAAAGCCGCTTTTTCGCGATAATTTCCCAATATAATCAGTTAAAATTAATGCACAGGTTGGATTTATAATGAGTAATGGCCAAAAAGTCACACTTTGCGGCGCTCGTACACCAAAACTATTGACGAAAAAAAGTGGATACATAAATTGTAGGCGAATCTTTCATAGTTTTTGCCCATAAAGACTTTTGATCCACAAGAATAGACTGTTTTTATCTTAAAATGAGTCGGAAAGTTTCAACAAAATTAACCGAAAGCCATTTTCCATAACAATAGTGCGAGGTCCATTACTGATATTATAATGCCTTCAATTGAAAACCTGTTACTCTGAACAACTTGAATTTATACCTATTACATTAACTTATCTTTTTATTTCTCACGTTCTCATATATCACGAATCACATACTCGCGAAAAGCCGACAATAACTCAAGGACATAAACAACTCACCGGTAATGCAGAAGCTTTATTAGTCCCGTTTGATTGATACTGGAAATATCCCACAGGTTGCATGCTCATCCGAAGACTGCCATTCATCTCTTTGTCGTCCAGAAGGGCTACTACGGTGAAATTTCCCTCGGCATCGCCGTTGCCGTCGATAAAAACCTGAAAAAAAATATCAGATGTGAGTTCATTCGAGGTGGGCGGTAAGGAAAAAGAACATTAGGGTGATTGATATGCCTTACTTACTGATTCATTGAAAAAAATGTTTGGTTTGGAAGGACGTTTGAGTGAAGGATCTCTTTTAAATACTGAATATAAAGTATGTGAGAAAAGCTGAGCCGTTATATTTGAAAACCAAATTATTTAGTGTGAGAAAATTTTGGAAAATGTAAAAGTTTACAAAATGTATCTTTTATACGCGAGATTTTTTTCAATTTCCGAGGGACCAAGAATAAGACAGATTTGCATAACATACTTTTATTATCAGCAGGGGGTCTTATTTTTAGTGTGCTGTATATAATATACAGATACCCTTATAGGATCACTCCGGATTTCTCCATCTTTCACATCACAGCAATTTTCTTCTAAACTATTAGACGTAAAATATTAAAATTGGGTATCAATATATAATTTGGTGAACTGATCAGGATAACATATCGTAAATGAAGAACTTTTGATCTTAGGGGTACTTCTGGAGAAAAATTCGACCGTTCCCCCCCTTATCTCCGAAACTATAAGAAGTAAAATTTTGAAAATTTTACCGGAAAAATAAGGAGATACCTCTACTATTAATATTTGGGGGGCACATAACAGAATTAAATGAAAAATATATAATTAAAATTGTTTCTAACACATCATGTATTATCTATCTATACTATTATAAAATTGTAAGTTTGTCTGTTTGTTTGTTTGTTTGTTCGAGCATCACGTAAGAACTATTTAACTGATTTTGCTGAATCTTTTTTTGTTGCGAAGCCTATAGTTTGACTTAAAATCTGGTAGACATTTTATCTCTCTAAATTGACAGAAACGGTAGATATAACGATAAAACTTCTACCATGTTGGGAATTCAATTGATTCCACCGTACGCACAAAATATTAGATACTGGCATCAGCTTAGCTTTTATTCAAAATTCGGAATGTGCAAATGTAACATGTTCCGATTTAACAAAAATCAACATTTATCAAGCGTAATTTTACAGGGTGTTCTGAATATAGGAAACTTAGAGCGGTGTAGAATTACATGGACTTAAATAATTTTAAAAAAGGTATATTTGGTGTCCTATAAGCCGCTGGCTATATACGATGAGGTGGAAATAAGGGGGAGTGGAATTAGTTATACGGGGTGATCCAAAAAAGTTAAATTGAGTGGGCCATAAACAGTTCCATATACTAAGTGGTAGAATATTTATACAGGGAATAAAAAAACTTAAAAAAATGTCTTAGGTAAGCAGTTAGGATCTTTGAATTATGATGATTTGAGTAATACACTTATTACAAACTTACACTTTATTTTAAAAAATTTCGGAGTATTTTAAACGATTAATTTCAAGGCTCTCTAATAAATTTAGTTTTATACCTTTATTTTCTGAATGTAGAATTTTGAAATCTTGGTCAAAATTATGATTGTATTCAAGTAAATGTTTTACGTAATTGGAATCTTGTTTATTTTTTATAAAAGAATTGCGATGTTCATTTAACCTTGTCTGAAAAGATCTACCTGTTTGACCTATATATGTTTTAGGGCAATCTTTGCATGATAATTTATAAACTCCTGATGATTTGAGTTTATTTGTTTTGCTCTTATTGTTCTTTATTAATTTGCCTAGAGAGTTATTGGTTCTATAGCTAACTTTGATGTTTTGCTGATTTAAAAATTTTGAAATATTAACACTAGGGGAACCTAGATATGTAATAGTTTTATATGATTTATCTACATCTGTGGTTTTCGGATATATCATTTGGATAGTTTTGAGATATTGTTTTTTACGTAGGATAGAATCGACGATTTTAGTATCATACCCATTGTTGTGAATAGGGTGGCAAGATGAATTATGAATTATGGTGTCTGTGTGTGAGGGTTTGTGATAAATCGAGAAAACATGTTTACCATTTACTTTTTTGATTGTTAAGTCTAGGAAATTTATATGATTATTCTGTTCTACTTCTATTGTGAATTTAATGTTGGGATGGATATTGTTAATAAAATCAGTAAATTTGGATAATTGTCTTTCCGTTCCTACAAAACAAGTTAAAATATCATCTACGTATCTGTGCCAGTATACAAATTGACTAAATATCGGGTGTTTTTTTATTTTTTCTTCTAAGGAATCCATAAAAATTTCTGCTAGTAATGGGCTAAGTGGATTACCCATGATTAAGCCCTCGTTTCCTATGTAAATATTATTATTGAATTCAAAATAGTTTTGTTCTAGACATAAGGATAGTAAATTTATAATTTCAATTTATATTGTGTGAGGAAAGTAAATTGTAAACATTGTAAACTGCCTTTTTTATATTCTATTTAGTTTATAAGTATTGAATTTCTTAAGGTACTACCATTGTATGATTAAGCTCCATCGGACGCGAAACAATTGTCACAATTTTTTAAATAAAGTGTAAGTTTGTAATAAGTGTATTACTCAAATCATCATGAATTTCAACTTCCACCAAGTATCAGCCAACTCAATCCAATCTTTGAATTATGTTCCATTTACCGGATGGTTGAAATATAGGGTGGGGTAGGATTCTAAGGATACAAAAAGGTTATATTTGGTGGCAAATATGTAGTTGCATATAAAACGTTTTTGAAATATAGGGTGGCTTACAGTTAGAATTATACAGGGTGGGTAAAAAATGCTAGAAAAATGTTGTTATATAACACTTAAATATATAGAGTACCTGAAGTATGGTGCACAGTAAAGTTATAGTTAGACAGTGTCATTCAAACAAGGTTAGAAAAAGTTGTAAATGAAGGGTGATTTAAATGAAGTGTGGAGAGAAATTATACTTTAATATATCTTGAAAAAATATAAGGAAAAAATGTGAAATAGCGTAGTTCATAATAAGTTGCAAAGATAGGATAGTTGAAACATAGGGTGAAGAAGTGTTATGATAATTATTTAAAAAATGTTACATTAGTTGACCAATAATCAGTAGCGTATACAGAGTAGTTGTAATACATAAAAGGTGATTCAAAAACATGTTGAACAAATTTGTTATTTTCGGTGCCCCATAAGCAGTTGCGGTATTGATGAAATATATTTGGCATTGATGGATTTATAGTTATACAGGGTGGTAGAAAAAATGTTATACTGAGTGGCCGATAAGTAGTTGCAAATACAAGGTGATTGAAATTGCGGGTAGAGTAGATTTATAGTCAAACAGGTTGGATATATTTTTTTGTAGAATAGAACATGAGCTGTTGCATATCTGCAATATTTAAAACATGGATCGAAATAAAATTATTGTTCATAGAGTGTGATTAGAAGTATTTAAAAAATTATTTGGTGCCCCTAAGCATTTATTTAGCATTTAAACTATATTATATTAAGGAATATTACAGAAAGTTCCCATTTAATTGTCTATAACATGAGATTTACGGTTTTCCAGATAATCAAAAAAAAAGTAAATAAGGGACTAGATTTTATTGAATTTCAATGCATCTTCACTGTTTCCTCTAAAATCGCTCAAGAAATTTGAATATTATAAACTGTATTCTACAAAGATATGTTCCAGCTTGATTCCGTATATTTTTCTATAACGTAAAACTTACCATTTTTCTAAAAATCAGAAAAATGTATGCAAAAAAAACTGTAAACATCATAGTCAATGTTAAATTTTCATCATAAATATCTAGTTCAAATATTAAGATATGCCATGAAAGTATATCGTACAGGGTCTTTGTAATGATTTTTATTTTGATCCGTTTTAAGTAGGTTTCTTTTAGAGTCGAAGTGAAATTAAGGGGCTTATAGTCGCGTAAAATAGCAGAAAATATTCCGTTAGTTTATCGAAACGAAAATTTATGTCGGAGAACTTTTCTATTTTCTTTTTCTATTTCTTGCAGAAATTTAGGTTTACACTTTGACACTTCAATGAGATTTAAACCGCAGATAAATAAATGCATACAGCGTGCTTATACATATTTTAAAAAATTATACCCTCATAGACACTCTAAACGTTTCTCACAAAAAAACTATAACAAATTCTCTGGTACACTCTCATTTCAACTTCGCAGATGTGGTATATTCTCCTTGTATAGACAATGTGGACAAACAAAGAATTCAGCGAGTTCAGAAATCGTGCTTAAGATTTATTTATGGTATACGCCGTAGAGACGCAATATCTCACAAGCTAAAAGAAGCCAACTAGCTGTCAATGGAAGATCGAAGGAAGTTGCACTCGGCCACTTTATTTCACAGCATACTCGTAACCAACCGTCCCATATATTTAACTAAAAAAAATTAAGTATAGAACGGATGTTCATACGCTGAACCTTAGATTCAGAGGGTACATCTCTCCCCCGCCACACCGAACCATTTTTTATGAACGTTCCTTCACGTACAATATCTATCACCTCTACAACCAAGTTCCTAATGACATTAAGGCACTGTCAGTGGCAGCGTTTAGGAGGGAGTATAGGAAACTACTTTTGAATGTGCACACGTGATCTGTTTTTCACAATCATACTACGCTAAGTTGAGTTAATGATTTTGATTTCCTTTAAACATTTTATCAGACAAATCACTTCCAGTTGGGAATTGAAATAGGTGTATTGTGTATAAGTTGTTGGGCATTGTATCTTTTTTAAATTGTCACCCAACAACTTTTTGCCACAAATCTTATACATGAGTTGCATATCTAATGTTATTTTAAACTGTTCTTTTTTTTTTGTTATGACAATAAAAAATTATACATTATATAAAAAAATTATATAATTATAATTACATTATATTATATGATATACAGTTGTAGGATTGTGCGTGCATGCATGTGATATTAGGTGGCTCATAAGCAGTTGTATACATAGGTTGGTTGAAATATAAGCTGGAATTGAATTAGTTATACAGGGTGGTTCTAAAAATATTGTATTGGGTGTCCCATAAGTAGTTGCGAAAGACAAGGTAGTTGAAATAAGTGTGGAGAAAAACTATAGTTACAGAGAGTGGATATTTGCGTTATAGGACGGAGAATAATTACAGTTATAAAAAAGGCTTTAAAATTTGTCAGAAGCATTTAAATTTACAGGATGGTTAAAATAAAAGGTGGAGTAGAATTACAGTTATACAGGGCGGTTTAAAAAAGTTGTATAATTTAGAACATAAGTAGTTGCTTATACAAGGTGTTTGAAGTAAAGGGTAAAATTATTGTTATTCAGGGTATATCAAAAATTCGGATATTTGAATTATAGGACGTAGGACGGGGTATAATTATAGACATGGGTTCAAAAAATTTTAGAAGCAGTTGCATATACCGGGTGGTTGAAATAAATGGTAGAGTAAAATTATCAAATGTGGTTCAAAAAGGTGAATTTTATTATATAGTGTAGACCATGAGCAGTTGCATAAATGGAATACTAGACATTTGGAGCGAAGTAAAATCATTTGGTATGCAGGAATAATCTAAACAATAAAAATAGTCAATAGTGTAGAGAGAATTTATACTTGTACAGGGTGGTTTTAAAGATATCAGGACCGTTGTAATATTGTGTTGAGTTGAATTATAGTTGTACAGGGTGATTCAGAAAATGATAGACCAATAAATTATATAGGGATGACCAATACACAGTAGCATATACAGTGTGGATGACATATACAGTGAATTAGAATTATATTTATAGAAAGTGGTCCAAATAATAAAGTTAAAATATATTTGGAAAATATAGACAAAGAATAAAAATTAGAGAGGGAGAAAAAGAGAGAGAGATAAAAATACGCTAAAATTTTCAATTGAATTGTACCTTAAAATAGATAAAAAAGAAGATATATCTGAAAATAGTGATTGATTGCACACGGTTTCTAAACGGTTTTTATTTTAAGTTAGCTGAAGTCGGTTCTTTTTTAAATAAAAATTATTAGTGTACTATTTTCGAACCTTTCACGTACAAGGTTGCCAGATATATAGAAAATTTAACAAAGTTCAAAATCGAATATATCTTTAGCTATTTATTTATTTATTTATTTATTTATTTCGCAATCTAGTTCAGCAAACAGGTCGTAGGCCCAATACAGCATCCACAACTTACTCGAGTACAATTACAATGGTTGCATATTATAACAAATATAAAGTTTATACAAGACTTATAATCACAAAGAAAAATAATATAAACTTGATAATTTGAGCAAATGTCTTTAATTTGTTTTTTAATAGACATAAAAGTGGTGTTAAATATATCAATATTTTTACAAAAGGTATTGTGTAATATACAAATTCTGATAAGGGACGAATTAAAACCTACATTTGTTCTCGAAAATTCGGCAAAGAACAAATTGTTGTTTCTTGTATTTTTTGAGGTATATAAAAAGACAATGATGATAACAGTGCTGGACAGTCAATAATATTAAGAACTAATTTGTAGAGAACTAGTAGGCCAGACTGTATTCTTCTGTTCACTAAAGATGTAATATTATATCTATTTCTGACAGCCTCTATATCCTCGATGTTATAAATGCCTTCAGTTTTGAGAGTTCGCCACTGGTTGTACCATCATTTAAAATGTTTCAGTTATAAGTATAAATCCGCATCGATGTTGTTTTGGACCGAAGTCCACGGACATTTTGGTAATAGCCAGTTAAACACATATGGAAAAGAAATAAACAGTAAACTTACGATTATTGCTTGTTATTGGCTTTGAATCTTATTTAGATCTTCAGAGCTTTGCGTACAAAGATGTTACCGTTTCTTGTCCAGGTGTATTTAAAATTGTTTTTCTTTGTAGATTCTCTGGCTGCCTTGTAGAGTAACTTGTTGTTAGTGGTAAGATGTTCGTTTATGAAAAATCGTTCTGTTACTCCATCTAAGCTAAATCCTTGGGAATTTTTCTTTAGTTTTCTGTATTTTTCTTTGGCTGCCGACATCACTAACTCCTTTGTTTTCAGTGACGAGAATCCCAGGATAATATTTTTTGGTTCATTTTTCTTGAATGACTGAACACGATGGGAGAATTCAATTTTCTGTTCCACATCAACACCGATAAACTTGAAAACTGATGTTACAACTGCCATAATGTTTTCATTGTGTTTTTCTGGTATTCCTTGCAACTCAATATTTATTTATCACCTGCCAAAATATCTTCACAGAATTATGATACACCTTGTATAATACTAGTTATGATGTTATTGAGAACGGGTCTCATTTAGATCCTGAAAGGTTTTGAGGTTTTGAAATATACAGACTTTTCCTCAAATATGGTGTTATTCTGAAACATTCCATGAGTTCAAAGTTCAACTACCATTCTGCGTACAAAAAAAATTATTGTAATACACTAATTATTACTAGTTGTTCTGATTTTGTATTTTCACGACAGCGACGAAATATTTAACACCCACCTGTCACATGCAGAAACCTAGTGTCGATTTTGTAGTGTAAATAATAAACTCTGGCTGAACTGACATCAAGGGTAATGGGTATGAGGACTCGTTTTCAGCAGTGCCCTGTTAATTTCAATAATGAATGTTTATGATGCTTGCTAATTACGAAACTTTTTCTCTTAGTTGGAAGAGAAATTGAAAAATGGTCTGCGAAAGTCATTTTGTTGTTGGCGGATGACGTGTGAAGTTACTTTAGCTCACAAAAAATTCCTGACAATCATAATATCTGGAAATAATCATTTCACTGACACTTCTGACACTAGTGGAGTAATAAAATAATATATTCAATATGCCTTAACACAGGTGGGTGTAGAAGAGTACACACTTTTTCAAAAAAAAAAAAAATCTAATCGCGAAATATTAGGGTTTGAAACATGACTGACAATTCTTCGCTTTATGATAGGATTTTCTTTTAAGTACGCATTTTCTAAAATTGTAAGAAATTCATAACATAAAAAAGTAACGCATTTTTCATCGTTGAACATGAATCCGCAGTCAGCATTACTCTAGTACGTATCATTGTCAACAAATCACTGAAAAAGTTTCAAAAACAAGCGATATATGCTATCAAGTGTATTTTTGATAGCCGAATACGATTCCGGGATCAAATATGCGTTGAAGATAGTTCTGAAAACTGAAGAAAGAACACTATAGTCTGCAATTCATGTGCGATATACGACTTTTTCTGCATAGCTGGACTCTGGGCAACAATTCGATGTTAGTTATGTTCTAGAATCTACTAGTATTCAGCAAACCTCTGAAGAAGCTTCAGAAAACTGAAGAAAAAACATTGGAGCCTTGGATTCGCATGCGATTTATGCTATCTAGTGTATTTTTACTCGCCGAATACGATTCCGGTTCAAATATGCGTTGAAGAGTGTTCTGGAAACTAAAAAAAGAACACTATGGTCTGTAATTTATGTGCGATATACGATTTCTGGTGCATAACTGGACTCTGGGCAACAATTCGAGGTTAGTTCTGTTCTAGAATCCACTAGTATTCAGCAAACCTCTGAAGAAGCTTCAGAAAACTGAAGAAGAAATATTGGAGCCTTGGATTCGCATGCGATTTATGCTCTCCAGTGTATTTTTACTCGCCGAATACGATTACGGGATCAAATATGCCTTGAAGAGTGTTCTGGAAACTAAAAAAAGAACACTATCGTCTGTAATTTATGTGCGATATACGATTTCTGGTGCATAATTGGACTCTGGGCAACAATTTGAGGTTAGTTCTATTCTAGAATCCACTAGAAGCTTCAAAAAACTGAAGGAAAAAACATTGGGGCCTTAGATTTGCATGCGATTTATGCTATCCAATGTATTTTTGTTCGCCACATACGATCCCTGGAGGATCATATATGCTTTACTGCTCATTAATCTTCAGCAGAACGTTGTAGAGTCTTCTGAAAACTGAAGAAAGAACACTATGGTCTGTATTTTAAGTGCGACATACGATTTCTTGTGTATAACTGGACGCTGTGCAAGAATTCGTGGTTAGTTCTATTCTAGCATCCACTAGTCTTCAGCAAACATTTGAAGAAGCTTCTGAAAACTGAAGAAAAAACATTGGGTCCTTGGATTTGCATGCCATATATGATATCCGGTGTATTTTTGCTGGCCGAATACCAATCCGGGATTACATATGCTTTACTGCTCCTCAATCTTCAGCAAAACGTTGTAGAGCCTTCTGAAAACTAAAGAAATAACACTATGGTCTGTAATTTATGTGCGATATAAGTTTTCTCGGGTGTAACTGGATGCTGAGCAAGAATTCGTGGTTAGTTCTGTTCTAGCATCCCCTAGTCATCAGCAAATCTCGGAAGAAGCTTCAGAAAACTGAAGAAAAAACTTTAGGGCCTTGGATTCACATGCAATATATGCTTGCGGTGTATTTTTGTTCGCCGAGTACGATCCCGAAATCAAACATGCATTACTATTCCTCAGTTTACAGCAAACCGTTGAAAAGTCTGCTGAAAATTGAAGAAAGAACATTATGACTTGTAATTCATGTACGATATATAAGATTTCTGGTGTATAACTAGACGCTTAGCAAGAATTCTTGGTTAGTACTTAGCAAATCTCTGAAGAATATTCAGAAAACTGAGTCTATGAACGTCGTTATCCAGGGTCTCAGACGGATGATGGAACAACACCGTTGCCCACCGTCTCCACGTGGAGGTGCCCTGGATGCAGGCAAAAGAAAAAAATGTACTGTAGTCACTAAACTAAACTAAATCATTTACTTTGCCTCTACGTGTCTAAAGTGAATTACAGGTCATAATGTTCTTTCTTCAACGATTTTTTGTTGAATAATTGATCTCAGAATCGTTTTAGGGCGCAAAAATATATCTGGCATGGGAACCCAAGCTCCCAGTGCTTATGACTCAGTTTTCGAAAATTTCCTCAGCAATTTGCTGAAGACTGAAACTTGCTAGAGAAAAATTGACTGCGGATGCAAGTTGAGCAGTGAAAAATATGTCGGAAACTATAGATCGAATATCTGAGCCTTTTTTGTAGCAAACGCTTTTTGAAGGAATTGTTCAGTGAATTAATAATGGGTGTTTTAATAAAAGCCCAATATTTTGAAATTCAATAAAACAAAGTATTGAAATATGTATTCATTTATAACGTATATATTTAGAAAATATTTATGAAACAAAATAACTACCGCGGTTTTGCTGGCACATGTGTACTCTTTTGACAAAATGAGTAATACCATTATTGTATACATGTGGCGTCTAATTTCGGCTTTCAATGTTTCGTTGGTCGGCGTTTGTTGAAAAATACATGTGAATTAAATATCCCTATAGCCAAAAGTCGAAACCACAATACCGCAGAGCCTAATTCTGGTCACCAAACCATAAAAAGACACGGCCAGAAGCAAGCTCGTGCGCTTTGACATGTAGCACCGTCCTGCTGAAACCACATGCAATGAATATCTATATGTTTCTATAGAGGCAGAAAAAACTACATTAACATAGCACAATAACATTCACCATTACCGTTAATGCATTACCTTCCTCATCTGTAAAGAAATACGGTCCAGTAATTCCTGCAAACCACTATGAACATCAAACTCTGACACGTTTTAGATGCATTGCATGCTGGTGAATCTGTGGTCGGTTTTCTAACCCCAATTATGTCGATTAACGCAGGAATTGAGATGAAAATGGGACTCATCATTGAAAATGATAATTCACAAAAGTGGCAACCACTTTTGTTTGCTCAAGGATCCATTATGTAATCTCTCTGTGCTTTGCATATTCTGCTGGCAAAAGTTTTTGAGTCAACTGGACTTTTTAGGTGATCTCTAGATGTAAATCTTTAGTAAGAATACGCTGAAGAGGAGTTGCTCAATTTTGTGTACGATAAACGACCTCTACGAGATTCGCAATATGTGAATTAGGAGCATCTTGTCGACTGAATATTGGACGGACGTGACTAACTGTGGCAATCAAACTTTTACCATTTTAATGATAGTGTTGTTGACGATGTTTCGGAAGAATCACATCTTCCTTCATCAGATGGTTCGCATATTCTCGTATTCTTCTGCTCACGCTGCTGGTTACTTGAATATTAAATAAATCAACTACGCGGGTGAATTTATTTATTATTACACTATCCAATAGTAAAAAGACCAATTGTAGGACAGGGACAAAACAAAAAATATAAAAAATAAGGACAATTCTTTACTAAACATTATAAACCAGATTAATAGAAAAGGTGTTTAGTTTTTTTTTTATTGCAATTATGGAGGAATTAAAAATGTCTAATTTTGTAGAGTTACAACTTTCGCACATAAAATAGAGAGGTGAAAACTTTAAAATATTAGTTCTTGGTTTTGGTAAATAAAATCTATTCTCAGTACGCGAGTTTGGTCGAGGAACAAGCAGAGGTTTTTGATGTAAACTGTCACTGCAATCTATTTGGTTTCTAAACAACTTGCTTAGAAAGGCAACTGAGTGAACTCTCCTCCGTTCGTGCAGACTAAGAAGCGAGAATCTCTTCAGTAGCTCACTTTGAGGAAAATCTATGGGAGGATATGAACCTTGAATTTTAAAGGCTAGAAAATTCAAAAATCGCCTTTGAATATTTTCGACCACCTCACCGTACTTATTATACCTTGGGTGCCAAACCAAAGCAGCGTATTCAAGCCGAGATTTTACAAAGGCTTTGTAAAGTAAAATCAGAGTGCTTGGGTCTGAGAACCTTCAGAGTTTCGATTTATAAAACCAAGACTTTTATAAGCTGCTTGTACAGTATTTCCATCATGCAAATTAAAATTGAATTTGCTATCAAAAGTAACATCAAGATCTCTAATATTGTTCGGTCTTGACAAAGTAACATCCTCTATCTTGTAGTCTAACAAAATAGGAGTTTGCCGTCTGGTAAAAGTCATGGCGTGACACTTTGATGCATTTAATGGCAAATCGTTTTTTTACACCAGGCATTCACATTTTCAAGACTTTTCTGTAGCCTAAAACAGTCATTTACATTTTCTATTACAGTATAGATTTTAATGTCATCAGCATATAGCAGATATTGAACATCAACACCAACAAAGTCATTTATAAATAAGACAAATAATAGTGGCCCCAATACGGAGCCTTGAGGAACCCCCGATGTGGACACAATTTCTTGTTGACATGAAACCACGGCACTCAACGTACTGCCTTCTGTTTGTAAAATATGATTCTAACAGTATAATAAGTGAGGGAGATACACCAAAATGTTTTAGTTTGGCCAGCAAAATGCCGTGATTAAGTCTATCGAAGGCTTTTGAGAAATCCGTATAAACAACATCGACTTGTTTATTTTTATCTAGATGTTCAGAAATGTAGTGAGTTAAACATAAAATGGTAATGCTAGATCTTTGTTTAATAAAACCATGCTGGTGTACGGTGATCAGATCTTGTACATGCAAGTAAAGCAGATTATGAAAAACCATCTCAAAAACTTTGCCAAAATTATTATTACATGATAGTAATAGGTCTATAATTTTCAATATTGCTTTTGTTTCATTTTTTCACTAGTGGACAAATCTTTGACAGTTTCCAAACAGTAGGAAATTCACCGGTTATTAAAGAAAGATTAAATATTGTCAAAGGAGGAGCAAGAAGAGCTGCACAATCGCAAATTATAAAAGCTGGAATCTGATCAGGACCCTTTGTGTGCTTAAGCTTCAGTTGCTTGAGGGCAGCTAAAATTCCGGAGGTTTTAAATTCAGTGATATTTAAGTAGCTATTGTTCGATTGATCATCAGAGTAATAGTTATTATTTGAGGGGTTCGTGTATGCAGTGCTGAAAAAATTAGCAAAACCATCAACGATTTGTTGTGTGTTTAAACAGTCATCATTATTGTATTTCATATTTGATGGAATAGCGTTGGTACCCTTTCTAGAGTTTATGTAAGCCCAAAACTGATTCACGTCATTCTTTATATTATTTTCGGCATTTCTGATTTCGTTTAAATGAATTTGATTGATATCTATTTTTATTTTTGTTCTTAGAAATTTAAATTTTTGATGGTGATTTTCAACATTAGATTGTTTGTATCTTTATAACGCCTTATACTTAGTTTTAATATCTTGGATAATATCGATGGTATACCAGGATGGATATTTACTGAATTCCCGGAAACCACCTATTTTGAAAGTATACAAAATGCTTCCTATGCGTGCTATAATATGATATTTCCGAACGAAAACACAACACATTATTTTCACGCCCTGCAAACTCAAATTGCAATGTACATTATTAGTTCTGCCAAGGCCTGGAAAAGTTAGAGCGTATATCTCACATATTTTGTAGCAATACTTACATCATATCCTTGTATAGAGTGATATGACCTGTTAAAGATCTTGTGTAATATAGCTGTACCGTTCCTGGGATCCTCGTTATTTTGAAAAACTTCAGTCAGAGCTCGGGCGTATATCATCACTGCGTCGTAGAGATAAGCAGCTTGGATAGGGACCTGAAAATACAAATAAGATTTTCCTTTGTGCAAGTAATAAATTTATTTTTGATGATTTGAATATATTATTTTGAGCGTTGTGGACGTGTATTATAGAGAATGTATGAGTATCATTTTTGGTTTGTTAGGTAAATAAGACCAGGCGTTAAATTTTCAATATCTTAATCAATGTATTAAAAAAAAATAATTGTCATTAATTTAATTGTAATTATACTATTAATTTGTATTTCGTAAATCAATTATGATTAACTTTTGCAGTTGAACCTACTGCGATGCGCGATGTAAACAGACCCATTTATTTTAATATGAACACAGATATTTGTTTTGGTATTATTTTCGTACCCAGGGTGTGTCAAAAATAAATGGCGTGCTTGCTAGAACAGGTAGAATAACCAAAAATAACTGGGGTTTACTTAGTAAAAATTATTCCTAACTGTCCCTATTTTCGAGATACAAGATGCTACTAGCACCATTGTATTGAAATTTTTTGGAATGTTTTGTCAAAGCTGACATATCCGAAAACTCCATTCTTATATCAGACACTCAAAGAGGGCGCTAGTTACATAATATAGAGATCAATTGTAATTGTAGCTTTTTTGAGGTTATGGTTTTAGGTCGCATTGTTTAATAAAATTATTTTCCATTTTACACCAAAAACTTCGAGTTTTTTCAAATATTCGGATTTAAGATAATGGGACAGTTTGTAATCTTAAACAATAATGTTGAAGCAAAATTATTTTTTATAAAAATAAATCACGTATTTTATAAGGAGTACCTTTTTGATGTAGAATTGATTGCAGAATTATTTTATTAAAGATTTCGATCTAAACCATAACCTCAAAGCTAGCGCCCCTTTAAGTGTCAGATATAACAATGGAATATTCGGATGTACCAGTTTTTACAAAATATTCTCAACAAATCTCATTATAATGGTAGTAGTTTCCAAGCAATTATCAAAAATTTATATAAAATATTTTTTTAACACACGGTATTCGGAATAATCTTTACTGAGTAAACCTCATTCTTTTTTAAACACATTCTACTTGTCCTAGCAACCACGCCGTATTTTTGTGAAACACCCCGTATTTGATTTTAACTGTAACTAGTTATTGTAAAAGTACAGTAACTTCTTACCATTTGATGGTCAGCTTATTCTAAGATATTGAATATCCTTAAAAACAACAGAAATTCCATTGCCTCTATCCAATAGTTAAAAATTTTCTTTGTGGCAAAATTGTTAAAATCGGTTCAGTACTTCCAGAAATTAACCCCAACAAAAACGCACTAAAACCTCTTTATCAATACTAATTCATGTATAGAGGTGAAATTTCTCAGTTTGTCTGTGTATGGCATTTTGTCAGAATTGTAGGGAACAATTATGTATGCTCTTCTTCTACAACTACTAGAACTGATTCAATTTAGTACACTGATCAGCTAAACCGTTAATTCCAAAAATGTCAAAAATATCAAAAATGTCAAAAAAGTGAAAAATGTCAAAAATGCTAAAAACGTCAAAATGTTAAAAATGTCAAAAATGTCGAAAATGTCAAAAATGTCAAAAATGTCTGAAATCTCAGAAATGTCAAAAATGCCAAGTATGTCAAACATGGCAAATATGACAATGACAAAAATGTCAATAATGTAAAAAATGTCAGAAATATAAAAAATTAAAAAATTTTAAAAATGTCAAAATGTTAAAATGTCAGAAAGGTCAAAAAAATTTCAAAATGACACTAAGGTCAAAAATGTGAAGAACGGCAAAAATGACAAAAATGTAAAAAATTGTCTTCTAAACGTTGTTGGTGGCATATTCTTGATTGCTTTTGTTTTTTTGGGCAATAACACCACAATAGAAATAAAACGACGTATATTGCAGGAATACCAAACGTTTCAAAGTCTATTCTGACTTCGTTGTCAATGGCTTTATATTTATTGATGTAAATTGCAATTTGAGAATTTGTGAACATGCTTGGGACCTAGGCCATAAAATACAATTTGACAATTCAACTATACTTCACAAAGAACAACGTAACACAAAACGAAAAATAAAAGAGTCTGTCTTAATTCTTTTGAATGAAGACGATTGTATCGCTTCTACTTTTGTAGAATTTAATGGTATACCGACAATTAAGGAAGAAATTATTAATGGTAACCTCCTCCCAGTATCAGGATAGTTCATAAGGTTTTTCTTAGGTTTTCCCTTATGACGTTAATGGGATCACTGAAACAATAGAATTCTTTGATCGCATTTTTGGCGAATGCGCTATCTTATAACAAAGTCGTACCTAGGAACGCCACTTATAAATTCTAAAGATAAATCTTCCAAATTCTTCTAATTTGAAAACTGTTTAACTGTAATACATGATCTTTAGAATTTTTTGTGCTACCTGTATGTCTAAAAATAACAAATTTTCTAATTTCAATTAAATGTCATAAATCAAATTTTATGTTGCAATTTACATCAATAAATATAAAGCCATTGACAACGAAGTCAGAATAGACTTTCAAACGTTTGGTTTTTCCTCAATATACGATTGTGGTGTTATTGCCCAAACAAACATAAAAGTAATGTAAAAAATGTCAGAAATGTAAAAAATTAAAAATGTCAAAATTTTCAAAAATGTCAAAAAAGTAAAAAATGTAAAAAATGTCAAAAAAGTCAAAATGACAAAAAGGTCAAGAACGTCACAAATGGCAAAAATGACAAAAATGATAATAATGTAAAAAAGTCAGATGTCAGAAATGTTAAAAAAATCATAAATGTCAAAAATGTCAAAGATGTTAAAAAACTCAAAAATGTCAAAAATGTCAAAAATGTCAAAAATGTTAAAAATTTCAGAAATGTCGGAAATGTCAAAAATGTCAAAATCACAATAAGGTCAAAAATGTGAAGAACGTCAAAAATGGCAAAAATGTCAAGAACGTCAAAAATGGAAAAAATGACATAAATGTCAATAATGTAAGAAATGTCAGAAATGCAAAAAAATTCAAAAATGTTAAAATGACAAAAATGTCGCAATTATCAAAAATGTCAAAAGATGCCAAAAATGTTAAAAAGTCAAAAATGTCCAGAAATGTCAAAATGTCAAAAATGTCAAAATCACAATAAGGTCAAAAATGTGAAGAACGTCAAAAATGGCAAAAATGTCAAGAACGTCAAAAATGAAAAAAATGACAAAAATGTCAATAATGTAAGAAATGTCAGAAATGTAAAAAATTCAAAAATGTTAAATAGACAAAAATGTCACAATTATCAAAAATGTCAAAAGATGCCAAAATTGTCAAAAATGTTAAAATGTCAAAAATGTCCAGAATTGTCAAAATGACAATAAGATCAAAAATGTCAAGAACGTCAAAAAAGGCAAATAAGTCAAGAACGTCAAAAATGACAAAAATGTAAAAAATTCAAAATGTCAAGAATTCTAAAGAAGTCATATAAGTAAAAATTGTCAAATGGCAAAAATGTCAAAAATGTCAATGTCAAAAACGTTAAAATATCAAAAATTTCAAAAATGTCAAAAATTTCAGAACCCTCAAACAAGTCAAAACTCATATATGAAAAATGTCAAAACAAAAAAATATAAGTATAAACAAAGAAGAATAAGCGAAATAATGTATTTTTCAAAGCCGTTGTTGCCATATCAATTTCTTAAATAAAATGAAATTGACATTACCAAAAAAATGAAGCGGTGCAAAACATTCAAACAAACATTGTTCGACAACAATTCCTGTTAAGGAATCGAAACGTCACAAATAAGTACAACACAAAATACACAACATATTATACTGGAATACTAGTTGACAAATCTGTAGACCTACTTTCTCACAGTTAATCCTGCGGGAGAGTTTTTTCTATAAGAGGGCAACTAGTGTTCCGGGCAGTTTCCACAAACTGCCCTTAGATACTACACCTTGATATTCAAGTTCTTAACTTATCTGTAGTTTAACTTTATCACTTTTTATTTTCAGTTTACTGTTACTAGTTTCGGCAAGAGGGTATGCCATTATCAAACAAGAGCGAACTGATGAATGAATTACAGCAATCAATGGGTGTTACTTAAGTATAATGATATATAATTATATTTATGACATGAAAATTGGGAAAAACCTATGAAGGTATTAATTTATTACATTGTAAAAAGATTATTAAATTTTTAGAATACCATAATAGATGGTGGATTAAAGTATGACAGCCTGAAATTTGTATTATTTGAGTAAATACTTTTTTGCAACTCTACCTGGTCATTTAAGAATAAACTCGAGGATAAAGGGTCCATAATACTCTTGAAAATTTGAACTGGTTCTAAAATGGTGATTAATTAATTGGTGTTTGTAAGCAGTGATTTGCAAATGTTGAGTTTGTTTTGTTATATCTAAATGATCGAAAATGTTCATCGTAGCGGGTGTTGAAATTACTGCATGTCATACCAATGTAAAAACTGTTGCATTCGGAACATGAAAGCTTATAAACTCAAGAATTTAAATATTTGTTAACTGTTTTGTCTTTGGCATTGAATAAAAGATTACTAAGTTTGTGTTGTGATTTAAAACTGACTTGGATGTTGTGTTTGGACAAAATTTTGGCAATTTTGTTGCTCACGTTTCCAAAATATGTAAGGGAGACGTATTTTGATGCCTTGTCCACAGCCGATACAGTGGGATAAATTAAACGTTGGACTAATTCTTGTTCTTTATGATAGATAAGTTTATTAATTATCTTTTGGTCACAGCCATTGTTACGGTCTATTAATTTAATATTTTCAAGTTCAATATTTAAATTATTCTCAGAGAGGCAATGTGAATCATGAATCTATACGCTGATAGTTTGTAACTGTAGGGGATGAAGGATGAGAATGTATATGTTGACTTCTATGGTATTATTTTGGCGTGTTAGGGTTAAGTCTAGAAAATTGATTTTATTGTCAGTTTCGGTTTCCACGGTAAAGGTTATATTGGGATGTAAATTGTTAAGGAATGATAGGAAATATAATAGTCTCTTAGTACCCGTGAAAAAGGCTCAGACATCATATACATACCTGTACCAGAACTTTATATATTTTTAAGAGAAGGTGGAGGACATGATAGTTTCTTCTAAGTTTGTCATGAAAATCTCTGCCAACAATGGACTCAGTGGGGAGCCCATTGCTGTGTTAAATGTGCAATAATTTTGACTGAGACACAACTCGAAGGCCCTTTCTATGTCTTTTTGTATGATGGGGTTAGCATGGCTATTAGTAAGGATATTAGAAATTAAAGGCATACATTCTACTGTTCGGATACTAGGGCACATGTTTGAGATGTCAAAGGATACTAGGATACCGTTGTTGGAATTTTTTGTTTACTTATTAACTGAGTGAGGTCTATTGAGTTTTTTATGGAATATTGAGCTTTAAATTGACTTATAAACTTAAATTCGGAATTTAATTTTATGGGCAGATCTCTGGTGGGACTGTTTATATATGATACTAATGGTCTTACAGGAGCATTGGCTTTGTGGTTTTTAATAAGTCCATATAGTTTAGGTGGAGATGAATTTGAATTAATCAGTTTATATCTGTCATGGTCTTGAATGAAGGAAGGGTTGTTGTTCAAGAAGGTTTTGAGGCGGTTTTGAAAAATTTGAATTGGATCTTTTTTGATTTCTGTTAAGTTTATCCCTTTATCCTCGAGTTTAATAACAAATGACCAGATAGAGTTGCAAAAAAGTGTCCCCTTCGAAGTATTCAAATAATATCTTTGTGGGTTTCCCAAAATTTCGGGCTGTCATACTTTAATCCACCGTTATTTTTAACTAGTATATCTGTATTCTAAAACTTTAATAACCTTTTTACAATGTAATAAAATAATACCTTCATGGGTTTTTCCCAATTTCCATGTCATAAATATAATCCATCATTATACTTAAGTAACACTCATTATATATTTGTGTATAAATTGTAACATTGTAACAATCTGTAATTCATTCATCAGTTCGCTCTTGATTGATAATGGCATAGCCTCTTGCCGAAACTAGTCACAGTAAAGTAAAAATAAAAAGTGATATAAAAACTAAGTTAAATTCTGTTTTCTTTCATTATGAATATAATCGAGTATCACAAAGTAACGACTACTGCAATCATTTTTTTATATAACTATAGACATATATGGTTTTACTTCAATCAATTTACTTATCTGGTTAGAATATAAGTTGAAACTCTCTTTCATAATTAAAATGTGTAAAACAAACTATATATAATGCGCCTCTTGAGTTAAAATCAATTTTGCCAGTGCAGTAGACATTTAATTTAAAGTGCTTGTTGCCCATAACATCGGCTTGCTTTGTTATTTTTCGCTTTTGGTGCTTTAGCTGCGATACTGCACCAACAATTTCACATAGAATTTTAATTGAAATAAAAATATATCTTTTGTTGTCAGCAGAATTTTACAATTTCATCAAAATTTTGTTAACAAAGTTCATGTTTGTTCGAATCAGTAACAGCTGACAGATTAATTAATTTTTACAAAATTATCAAACAATATTTGTGTCTATTTGTTAGAAATTTGTATTGAATTTTAGGTTCTATCGGACATTGCTGTCAATATTGATACACGTCACACATGGATTTTCTCTGTATTGTCAATTTATGACGGCAGTCCACTCTATTTATATTCTAAGTTTAATTTATCTGGTGTTAAAGGTGTTTATGCCCAATAAAGGTATTATTAGATAAATATGCTACAGTTGTCACAAAAAATAAATTTATACTGGATATGTCACTACGAGCTTAAACTACCTGTTTATTAAAAACTGCTTACCGAATGCTAATGAAAATTTGTAAAGGCTGGCTTGTCGCAGTGACCTATCCAAAATGTTGTTTTCGACGTTAGGTCTATACAATGTATAGACGGACACCTTTTATTATTTTAAACAAAAACCCCATATACAGGCTGAGTTTTTTTTGCAATGGTTAAATTGGGAAAGATTTGCAGTTTTACTGGCCCAATTTAAGGACACTTTCGGATTTTTGTAAAAAGTCATGGCTTACTAGATATTTTGAAAAAACGAAATTCTGTCGATTTAGTCAAATCCCTCTAGCTCCTTTGTTTTTGATTTTATAAAAAATGTGTAAATATCAAAATTGAAGGGAATTGTATCCCGAATATGATTGTCATGTCCTCGTTTGCGTGACAGCTCTCGTTTTCGAGATATGACACAAATTTATCTTTTTTTGAATAGAAAACATAGTTGGCTGTGACCTTAGAAAACCGAACTTTTTTAGAGCTTTTCAACGATATAATACTCTATACAGTTATTCATAAAAATAACGGAGTTATGGATGTTTTTTCACTTGTTTTCACTTTTAACGTAGTTAGCCATGAAATAGAATGATTTATTAATAACTATTCCAAAAAACATAACTGCCAAATCGGGAGACCGAGGTGGCCATTCGCGTGGGCCATTTCTTCTTATCCAAGAGATAGATATTATCTAAGTGTTGTCTTACTAATAACGAGTTATTAGCAGGAGCTCCATCACTTTGGAACCACTCAATTTCTAAACGAGTTCTCAAATTCAAATTATGCAACATGTCTTGAAAAGTGTATTGCAAGAAATGCAATTTGTTCTACATGGAAAGGGTTTTCTTTAGCCCAGATATGCTCATTGTGTCTATTGAACATACCGCAGTTAGTAAATCTAGTTTCATCAGACCATAAACACTTAATGGAAACTGTGGATTGTCAAGGCACATGTCTCTAAACCATGTACAAAACAAAATACGTCGATGTTCGTCAGCAGCATGCAAAGTTTAACAAACTGCAAGTTTGTACGGGTGGAACTTGTGCGCTTTCAGTACCTTAACTGTAGTTCGTTGAGAAGTGCCGCACTCTCACGAGTTAATGTAGATGGATTTTGATTTACCATTGCCAAAACATTTATTTGTGCTGTTTCGTTAATTTCCTTTGGTGGTTTAGTAAAAGATCCATATCTGCGTAAACTATCGTAAAGCCTCTTAAATGTACATAGAGCAGGTTGACGACGATTAAAATATCTATGAAAGTATTCCTCAGCTGCACGAGCTGAATTTTTATGGCATATGATATAACATTCCACCATATTCAGTTTTTCTTCGTTAGAATATTCCATTTTATCACGAAAACTTGTCAATATCGACTGTTAGTTCAGCGCTACTAATGGAATTACTCTCAAATGAGGAAACGTCAAAGTGAAAACAATCTTTTTTATAGCTACCTACGTTAAAAGTGAAAATAAGAGGGAAAAGCATCCATAACTCCGTTATTTTTATGAATAACTGCATCGAGTATTATATCGTTGAAAAGCTCTAAAAATTTCCGATTTTTTGGGGTCATAGCCAACTATGGTTTCCATTCAAAAAAAGATAAATTTGTGGCATATCTCGAAAACGAGAGCTGTCACGCAAACGAGGACATGACAATTATATTCGGGATACAATTCCCTTCAATTTTGATAATTACACTTTTTTATAAAATCAAAAACAAAGGAGCTAGAGGGATTTGACTAAATCGACAGAATTTCGTTTTTTCAAAATATCTAGTAAGCCATGACTTTTTACAAAAATCCGAAAGTGTCATTAAATTGGGCCAGTAAAACTGCAAATCTTTCCCAATTTAACCATTGCTCTATCTGGGCTAGTTTCCGAGATCCCCATACTGATCATAAAAAAAACTCACCCTGTATAATTAGTTTGACCGTTTTTCAAGACAAAATATGATGAATAAAAATATATTTCTTTGTAAAATCGACTTGCGTACGAAACTTCCAATAACAAATGAGTGATTGCAATTCAAATTTTAATTTACTCCTTACTATAGCATCTATGTTTTACCAAAACAATATTGAATTTAAACATCTCCTGGATGTTGCGATTTATTCGTCAGTGAGTATACAAATCTTCTGGTAATATTCAAAAACATAACATTCCAAGGAATATTAAAAACCATATAAAAATAAATAAGTAATAAATATACTATTATATATCAACTAATTCAAAATGAGACTATATTGTTATCATTAGCAAGTTTCGAAACTATATACTATAAAGACAAGACTTTAGATGTGTACGATATAACGATTACATTATTTGGGAACAAAAAGAAACAGTTTTCAGGAAAAAAATCGTACAATATGTCACTTACCGATATGCTGTCGAAGATTTTATGATGATAGGGCACACAAAAGGGCGGCTTCGCAGACGTCGCTTTGATTTTCTCGCAAATGTATCTGTTAGGGGAGAAAATAAGTGTGTTATTCGACCATTAACACGGAGGGGATCGTCCAATATGGGACAATAAAAGTAATGACTACAGGTTGTTTCAATTAAGGGGGAGAAAAACAATACTGTGATGTTTTTTTTCTCTATCATAGAAGTTTCGAGAAGAGCGTGTTCGAATACATTTCTTATAGTTTTTTTTTCTTAAATTCGTTGTTATAGTTTTCAATTCTAAAAACATTTTGTCGTTTTAATATCTTTGGGGCGATATTTGTGTATAAAAATCTGTAAGTAATTTCGAAAAGATTGTTGAGGAGGTCTTGAATTAGTTTGCCTGTTCATTGGAGTTTTCTCTCCTCAAATTTTTTTTCTGCAACAGATAAGTAGTTTAAATCGTATTTGGAGAACAATTTTCTAAAATTGCCCGGATTACTGGTTGTCCGTACAGAAATTCTTCCTCACAGTTATTCTGAGAGAAAGAGATGTCTTAAAATGATCAACAAGTATTCATGTATATAAATAGTGCACTGTATATTGTGTTATACTTATCTGTTTGGAGACGTTTCAACTCCGACTTTGGAGTCGTCGTCAATCGTTTTGTTGAGTATTTCGAGGGTTTTTCAAAAAACTTTCAAATGTGGATTTTGTTGTTTGTCAAGTGATCGGCAAATGACATATTGTCACTGTCAAAATATTAATTTCTAGCTAGTCCCTCATTCTTGCAGTTTTTGCTTCTTCTAGTTAATTGTCACATACAAGACTTTTGGTGTGCTATTCCGGATTTTTTGCTTACTTTTTAAGTTCTGCTCTCTATCCTCAATCATCATCACATTGAAGTTCATTATCTTATCTGTCTTTCTTTTGACTATTTCATCCTTTGTACAACAGAAAGCGAACTCCTCAAACGTCATCTTGCTTCAGCTATATTGTAGTTTAAAACATATCTGAATATAGTTTTGGGTGTCTCTTCATTGACTTGTCTGATGCATTGTTTTTCACTCACTGATTTCTCTTTGATTGTAGCGAGTTCTAAAGTCTCTTCTACGTCTGTAAAAACATAGTTTTGCATCCTAACAGCAAACCTTTATTTTAAATACTCAACGTTGTTTCAACAACTCTAAGTTGTCATCATCAAGGAGTAAACCAAAAAAAAATTAAATGACAATGTTATCTAATTTATACCTAACAGTACAATTTTTTTCAGTTTGGAGGTTGCTTTTATGAGCAGAAGGAAAGAACAGCAATGGGAAACCCCTTGTTGCCGTACCTTGCCAATTTGTTTATGGGCAGATTTGAAGTTGGAACAAAAAATTACTCCTAGTAATCTCGTAGGGTATGTATACAGTACATGGATGAAATGTTTGCTATATTTAATACTAATGAGTTTGATCTTAATGATTTTGTCATGCATCTTAACAGTAGGTTTGCTTCTATTAAATTTACATATGAAGAGGAAAATAAAGGTACTCTACCATTTTTGGATTAGTTTTAAAAATGGTAATAATAAGTTAGAGTTTGAAATATATAGGAAGGATACTAGCACATACAGATATTTACCTAATACTTCTTTTCACTGTCAACAAGATAAAATGGCGGGGATTAATTTCCTTGTACATCGGTTGTTGCGATTCTCTCTTAACAAAGAGAGGTTTGAAAAAGAAGAGAATACTATTAGAGAAATAGCTGCATGTAATGGTTATCCAATATCCAACAGTGTATAGAACAAGTAAAAAACTACAGAAATTTTTGATAGATATACATGCTGATTTTGAGAAGTCGGGTATTTATAAAATCAAATGTAACCACTGTGATTTAAAATATTGTGGACAGACACGCAGATCTATCAGTACCTGTTTCAAAGAGCATATTGCAAATTTGAAATATGGAAGAGCGGATAAATCTAGTGTTGCACCTTGCACATTATGTTTTAGAACATAATGATAATGTAGATTCAACTTCTTTAGAATTAGTTAAACAAGTAAATAATTTTAGGCAACTAGGATTATCCTAATTTAAAGAATTTCGTTGTACAAAATCTTTGAATTATCTGTTAAATCTGATATTTAGAATTCAGGTACCTTAGGATTTGTCATTTGTACTGATTACTGTAGGCTGCTAATAGTTAACTGTTAAGTATAAATTACAGAACATTCTAATTTAGATTTCGTTTGGTTTACTCCTTGATGATGACAACTTAGAGCTCTTGAAACGGTTTGGTGTTAGGGTGCAAAACTGTGTTTTTACATTTGGGATACACCAAAGGTTCCACAGCATTTCTATTCTTCTATGGCTATCAATGCATACTAGTCAATTTTGAAATGTTCTAGTACTCTGTCACTTACTTTATTGTAACTATGTTATACTGAATACATTTTTTCACTTCTTTAACTATACTATACCTTATAATACCGCTGTATTTTTCATAGCATTTGCTTGCTTCATTTTTGTAGATTGATAGAATAAGTACTAGTTCCCAAATAGTCTGATATCTCTATTTCTCTGTTTCTCTGCCTTATTACAGATTTCCAGGAATTCCTTATCTTGCCTTTATCCATATGGCCTAACATTCCGAGTCTATTGTATCATACCAATAAGTAATTTCAATTTTTAAGTGAATTAAAAGGATTTTTTTCTTTATTTTTACTTTTTATTCGTTCCTTTTCCCTTTTATGTGTATGTGTCCCTTCTTGTTTATTTTTTTATTCTTCGGTTAACATCTACTTGTTTTGTTTTCCTATGTAACCTTATATTATTTTAACGCACTAAAATGTTTAAGCTTCTGTTTATAACTATACAACGATACATTAATTATAAATTAATTTTCAAAAAAAATTGTTTCATAGTTATGTGATTTCAAACACGTACTTTTAGTAGTAATACTTTCATGCTATTAATTCTTTGACTATTACAGTGTCTCTTTCTCTGTTACTTGTAACTTTTGTAATGTAAATATGTTTGCTACTAAATTTGAAATTAAAATAACTATAAAAACACATACTTGTAGTTCGGATTCCTAGGGTGCGATGGCGTCAGTTTCAAGACAGATCTGAACCCCATCAGATCGCTGACGTTGCCCCAGCTTTCTTGAAGGAATGGATCCAAATAATCTGTAAAGAATACTTCTATTGAATATTCTAGATTAAATGATTTACTAAATCATTTTGCCTCACTGCTGATGATATCTAGAAAGCCAAATTACATAATGCTCAATGAACTCGCACAAGTCACCAAAGAAGTTGGACCACAGATAAACAAGAACAAAACAAATTTTATGACAATCTTGGTCAACGGTGGACCAATGAAATTAGGAAACTATATCATAGATGGAATTATAGAATACCGATATTTGTATCACGACGTAAGAATCACAGGAGATAACCAGATACAATAGATGCAAAGAAGAATTGGTTTAAATTGGACAGGATAAGGCAAGTTGAAGGATTTATTTAATGTGCTCCCAGTTGTAACAGATGGGTCCGAGATACTATCACTAAAAACAGCATAAATAAGCCAAGAGAATGACTAAGGAAAATGAAGGTATTAAATTTGCGGTCCATATAATGAACACTGAATTGTGTCGAAAAATGGGAATAGAAGACATCATAGAGAAAATAACAAAGCTGAAATGGAAATAAAGATAAGAATAGAGTACAACTGGATGTAGCTTGTGTAACACAGAAGTAGTTTGACATATATTGAAGAGACTTGCAGTGGACGAGAAAAGAAGCTGAAAGAAGATGATGATGATGATAGCATTTTGCACGTATAATTAAGAAAAGACAAATCAATATCATCCAATATCATTGCATTTCCAATTTTCGGAAAAACAACATTCGCAAGATCTTCCAAAGCACCCCAGAGAAGAATTAATGGCCACTCATAATAACAAAAGTTACCGATGATCAGAAAAACTATAAACAATCATCAAATAAAACTATGAATCAAAAGCTGACATAATAAGTATAATATGGGTACACAAAAGAACAAAAGTAGATTACCCCATAACAAACAAATAAACAAGAAAGTTGTGTTGAAAATCTAATAAACTCCGAACTTTTAAACATCCAGTCGAAGGGTGTAGTTATTACCAAGAGGATTTGAAAGAACAGTTCCTCTGCTTCGTTTACCGACTCATCCAAACAACGTTTACCCCTCATACAGGCTGTCCCAGAAGTACCGGAACGACTAAATATCTCGCTAGGATTGGAGAGAACAGTTTTAGGATTTTTCCGTAGATACTCGATCGGCGTTAGTTGTGAACTTAATCTTAACTTTGAAAGTAATTTCACTATATGGGGATAGGCGCACAAATTTAGTTTGTTTATCAAAATGTTCAAGAATGACCTTGACCATGATCATATTAAGGTCATACTAACTGTTATGCGTAAGTCATATTCAAACCAATAATTCAGTTCTGTGCTAAGCCACAAGAAGAAGTTCCTATTCGGAGTACCTTTTTTGATAAATGACCTTAACCGTGACTTTAAAGTCAAGGTCAGAACCAAGGTCCCCACCGAAAATCTATGGAAAATCCGAAAACTTTTGTTTGGATCATTTTTCTCCAAAATGAAATCCCAGCGAGATCACTGAAATGAATTATCTCGATCTAGAAATAACTTTGGGTGACGTACAAGGTCACAAGTCACAAGAACATATCGAACACAGAAGTTTCCGCTCTTACGTAATAAAAAATAGTGGTCCCATTTCAAAAAACAAAACTGAATCTTGAAAATTAAGGTTAAGGTCACAACCAACGTCAACACCGTATAACTAGGGAAAATGCCGCAAATTTTGTTTGAAATTTTTTCTCCGAAACCCAATCCGAGCGAGTTATGTAGCCATTCTGGTACTATTGGAACATCCTGTATATGGATGACACGGGACAAGTAATTCGTTAACCAATTATCAGACACTTAAAAACACCCAAGTCTTCAAGTTTGAATGAATTCTATCACTAGTCTCTTGAAGTTAAGTTCCTGCTTAATTTTAGAAAACTACAGAGACCCCACACCGAGGTCTGAACGCTAGTTTGAGATAGTTTTCCCTGATGTCGAGATTTCATTTTGTTTTCCAATTTATACTGAGTTATGTGTATACAAATTGGAGATTTCGGTCAGTAGTAGGAAGCACAACAAGATTTTCGTCTAGAAATATGCAGGGCTTCCGATATGGGATCTCTGAGCTCGTTTTCGCTGATACTCCTAGATGTTGACATCATCATCCTTAAATCTATATATAAATAGGCAAAGAAAAAACGTTTAGGTAACATTTTCTCTCTGTTTCTAGACGGATTTTCTTTTTTTATTATTTGTTTAGTAGCTATTGATGACCTTTAGTGCAGAATATATACTCTTTACTTATATCTTTTAAAATAACTAATTCAGAGATAAATTATTAATAAAATTCAAGTGAGTGGCGCCCACTATGAGCAAGTAGCTTAATCTAATATTCGAATTTTGACAGTCGTGAACAGTAAAAATCCAATTGTGGACAATCGTAACGAGGTATAAAAAATATTAGTAAATTAATGGACATTTACTTACAAAGATGTATGCTGTGAAAGCCTTCTTTTCTATTCATTTATGACGTTATTTTTTTACAGAAACGATGACAGCTATTACTGAAGTGACCAAAGCTAATGTGTTTACGTTTTCGCATTTACAGAAGAATCCAAATGAAAAGTTTTATGTAAGTACACAATTTAAAGATTCTAAAGATACATTTGATTTCCGAACCTAAAAAGTATAGTATGTACATTCTTTTAGTCATGAATGTCTCACAATTCTAATAACAATTTGCATATGCATCCATTATCAAAAGCTACGAAAACACTCTGGAGATGTGATATGCAAATATATTTTTAATTATTTATATTTATGCCATGTGCAAATAAAACTTGAATAAGTATTACATTATTAGCAATAAAATAAGACGAATCAATTTGCAGATTCATTTGATATAAGGTAATCTTATAAATTAATTTTAACATCTCATCTAAAAATTAGCAGTCAGTCAGAAATTGTTTAATGTTCTTTTAACAAGATGTGATATGCTGCAAATATATTTTTTCTTATGTATCTAATTATATAATACCTATGTTTGTTGATTTACATGCATCTTATTTATATGTAATTTTCGCAAACGGCACTACGATTTGGTCGAAATTCCATTCGGGGTTTTGACATGTACAAATCGGGATCAATCGTATTACCGAGAAAGAACGAGATTGTGACTATTAAAACTGCTCTAGAAAAATTAATGGGTAGGATCTTATAAGAATTTTATCACTACTTGATAACATTACATTTTTAAAGTTGAATCTTTCAAGATATTAAAGTAAAAAGTGCCGAGTAAAAGATTATGTGTTCTTATATTAATTTGTGGAGCTCAATGAAGTTGCCGTGAGCAGTTACATATGCATATATAAACTGACTGAGATATAAGGCGCTGTAGGCTATAATTATACAGAGTGATTCCAGAAATGTTAGAAACCAAATGTTTTATTGAGTGGTCCATAAACAGTTGCATACACACATATATTGGGTAGTTCATAGACATTTACATATACAGGGTGGTGGAAATATATTATAAAGTGGAATTATTGCAATGAGTATTTTAATAAGTGTTAGAGAGTTGAAATTAAACTGAATCACTTCATCTTGAGAAAAATTAGACCAAATATCCGATTATATGTATATATGTATGTACCTACCAACATTTGTGATGAACCTTTGCATTTACTATTAATTAACCATACAAATGGACATTGAAAAGGTATTAGTAGTAAAATGAAACAGATTATTTTGAAATTTTGATTCGAATAGAATTGTCATTTACGTTTATTTATTATGTTATCCTACCGGTTAACAGCTGAATTATTTAATTTTAAGAAATTTCATGTTAACTAAATTTTTGTCTTTAATTTCCATTTACTGCCTCTTTGCCATACGTTATATCATTAAGCCTATGCATTAAAAATGTTGAATGTTGAATTTTGTTAGGAATTGACACAGTTGGTCGAATTTCGACCACTCGGCGATCGCTAGTATTGAGAAAACGTCATCTGACGTTTCAGCTTTGTCAGTAGACCCCACCCAAAAATTCACTTCAAACAATTAAACATTAATATCTACAAACATTAAGTTCAACAAAGTACTGATAAACTTTAAGTTGGAAATGAAAACAAAAATATCGTTTTACTGTGAAGGAGATTTTTTTCATCTTACCTCTTTGGATTAACTTGATCCTTCTGTTCGGATCATAAATCTCGTCGTCAACGGATATGACGACATAGTCACCCGTGTCCAGCAATTTCCGCCTGTGCAAACATTTTATGAAGTCTATCAAAGCAATGTGTTCCCCGACGAAGACGTACACTGAAAAGAAAATGTGTAGTTTATAAAGAGAGATTAAATGAAGTTCTTAAAATAATAACATTACCTCGTAATATAAATAGCAAAAATATAACCGACTTCTACCTATAAGTAAAAAGCTAAAAATAATTATAACAAAATACAACTCTAGCAAATAAATAATACATTCAACCTTATTAGGTACCTACCCAGGAAGTAAAAAATGTAAACATTAAAAGGTGCTCATTTTGTACAAATTAATTACCTGCCAATTTAGTATATTTTTGAAGTCGTGCCAAGCAACAATCAAGTTTGATAAAGTAGGAGAAAACTACGCAATGAAGGATTTTAGATTTGCTTGGCACCGACTTCAAAATATACTAGATTGGCAGGTAATTAATTTGTACAGAATGAGCAAGTTTTAATGTTTACATTTTTTACTTCCTGGGTAGGTACCTAACAACATTGAATGTGTTATTTATTTGCTAGAGTTATATTTTGTTATAATTATTTTTAGCTTTTTAGTTATAGGTAGAAGTGGGTTATATATATTTTTTAAATGTTTTATTTTCAACTTTTTATTTATTTTTTTTTTGAACTCAGGTAGTTCATTCTTTATTTTTTATTTAGTATGTATAACCTTAATAGACAGACCAAATTAACATCGAAAGCCTCAACATTACACAATGGTACTTTTTCATTTAAATTGACAGGTAAATCTTTAAGTACAAAATGTACTAGTACGCGTTGACTTAATAAGCCCAAAACATATTTATGCCTTATGGACTACGCCATGTCACCTTTAATCAACTTTTCTTGACAACCCTGTATAGATAATTCCACTCCAACCTATGTACCAACCATCCTGTACATACGACTGCCCACGGACAAGCATAAATTTGTTAGTTGCCTTCTATAAATTGTAGAACGGAGTAGAATCCGTCCCATATTTACGGAGTCAAATCCGTCCTATATTTCAACCATAGTATATAACTCCTTGTGGGCTACCCCATAAATTATTTCATTTTTAACATTTTATATTATCGCCCTGTGTAACATTAATTCCTCTCCACATTTTATGCAACTTCTTATGGGCTATAAAAGAAATAATTTTTTAATCACACTGTATAAATATAATTCAGCTCCAGTATATATTTCAACCATCCTGTATATGATTTGCTTATGTCCACATCATATAACAGTTTTTTAATCACCCTATATAATTTTAATTTCACATTTTTTCCAACATTTTTATACCACCAAACGTCAAGTCCACCCTATATTTCAACCATCCTGTATATACGGCTGCCTACGGACCACTATCATTCTAGTCCGTACTATATTTCAATCTTCATATAAATGCAACTCCTTCTATCACTTTACTTTGTGATTTTGTTTGCCATAACTAAACACCCTGTCTATAAACGCATCAAATAGCAGTTTAAAATTTGACATGGGTTGTCACTGAATTTTCTATTAGGCCGGGTGAATGTGACAACCAAAAGCACCGTTTCGGAAAATGGAAAGTGTACAAACAAAACGAGCTTCGTACTCATTGATTTAAGGAGTCGAAAATACTATGCTTTACTACCTATATGCTTGAAATGTACATAGAAAATTTTCAAATTCGCAATTAAAACATCCAGTGCCTAAAATTACCGCACTATTACGTTGGAATTAAAATATTTATGAGGAATTGTCCGTTATGTCATTTCGATGAAATTTTTAATAAGAATTTTGGAATTTTCGGCGATTTTCTGCAAAACTGAAAGTTGCACGTCGCAGAAAACTATATGAGCTCACCTAACGATCTTCCTTAACAGATTAAACGTTAAAAAACTATACACATCCATAAGGAGTTATCGAAAAATCGACTAAAATATTAGGGTTATTGGTCGATTTCCATGCACGCATGTGTTCATTCACAAATTTTATTCTTTAATAAAAATTGAAGTTTCACCAATCCGGATATATACTCTATTAAACAAGACCATATTCATTCAAAACGGTGCACCACAGGAGAAGAAATCAGGTAACATACATACAAAAAAAGCGAAAAAAAAACGCGACGAATTGATAACCTCCTCCTTTTTGGAAGTCGGTTAATAAATCTATCAAATCGTGAATATTGCCGCGATATGACATTCTAGAAAGATGTATTTTTGTTGCCCGTACGTTTCTGTTTCTAAAAGTAGGATTTTTTGGATTAGTCCTTAAAAATTCTCTCAGAAAAAATAGTGATAGAGGCGTGAAATTTGGTATACGTGTATACCCTCTGTCTAAAAGGAAAAAAAACCCGTTTCATTTTCTTGCTGAACTTTACTTATATCATGCTGAACTAGTGGATTTTTTTTGAAAAATTACCTATTTGCAGGTAAACAAACGTAATACAAGCAAATTTATTAAATTTTCGACGTTTCGACTCCTGCTTTGGAACCATTATCAGGAGAAGATTATTAAGTTCGTTTTGTCTATTGTCAATATCTAACAGCCAAAGATTCCATTACAGAGTGATAAAGTGATTGGGCGTTTAAGTATCGATTGGTATGAGCCGGTTTCCTATAGACGGTATGTGAGATGTGTATGTGTATGTGAGAATCTATCATTATAATTCTAACATACACATACATACATTCTAAGGAACACCGCACAGCTACTCAAAGGTCGGAGGTAACGATCTCTGGGCTAGCTAACCACGCGTGAACACCACAACATCAACTGGGACCAGGCCAGGGTAATTCACAAGGAAGAGCATTGGTATAAAAGAAAATTTATAGAGACAGCATATATAATCTCGAACGAGAATATAATTAGCGAGCCCAGCCTCCAAATTAAAAACATTTGGAAACTCCTTCTTGGGCCACTATCGCTACGCATCACCAACAACCAACCCCCAGATACTACGACGCTGGTTGGACCGGATGAGACCCAATGACCATGACCCGCGACGCATGGCCGATTAAAGGTATAAATACAAGGGATAAACTGAATTTCCCATCATTCACCTGATGACGATAGCAGATACAAAGCTATTGAAACGTTTTGAGATCAACCTTTTCAAGACGATGGAAGTCCAAGGAAACTTCGAGGGACTATCACTACTACCTTTGGTTATGAGAACAACAAAAAGAAAGAAGAATTATAAACAGTCTAATGAATCTCTGCTATGACAAAAAGTATCATCATAGTCATTTCCAAATCATCAGGAAAGTTCTAAAGTTAACTAGTTTAGGGGCCTGGGTTTGGATTTGTTCCATGACAATGTTAACAAGTATTGGAGAAAGAGTTGACCGCATCAATGCTCCACGAACAAGTTTGATGATGTAAGAAGAGTAATTGTGATTTGATTATAGAATATTTAACGTTTCTGAAATTGGGACATTAGTGAAAAGTGATATGACATCGAAGCTAACTATGATATCATTTTCTGAAACTCTAAGAAGGAAGAGGAGTTCTTTACGTAGGAGGATGCTTACTCCGCTAGAGATTGAAGATTTTTGGCTAAAAACCTGACTAATTCTTGTATCAGAGATTCTACCCAAGTGACAATGGGCCTAAGAGGAATGTCCGGCTTATGAACCTAAGGTAGTCCATATATTTTCGGAAATTAGAAGATTTTACAGGAGCAGTGATAATGGTTTTGACGCCAAGAGGAAGATGGGTTCTGTCGATGAATTCCTAAGTCTTTTTCTCTAAGTAAGATCATTATTTATTTATTTCGTAGTCTAGAATGTGATGTAGAGAAATCATCTTGCTAACATAGACTTAGTGTTGAGATGAACGGTCACGTGACCGTGGTCAGCACGAAGAATAGTTTCGTCTTTTTTGTCACGTAGTTGTTTCAATGAATGTATTTCGTTAGAAGTTAGATTCGATCTTGGAGGCTTTGATGTGCGAGGCACTCTAGCAATGTTCTGAGGAGGATCTTCAACTTCAATATCTGACAGTTCAGCCATACCTAATCAATTTTTAGAAATGATTCTTTACGTTGGGATAGTTTTTGGCGTCACTGCGAAATTGAATCCTTTAGTTAGGACTTTTAAACTAGTAAAGTTTAAGAAGAAATCAGCAAAGCTGTAGACGGTTCTCTGAGGATTTGAGGTGATGGCGGGTTTCTGTTCTGCGGTAAGCTAGTCTTTGTTTTTGAATGACTGTTTTAGTTTGTGTCAAGTGTTCAGCTTTATCATTAGAAATGCGATCAAAAGTGTCCTATAGAATTGGATAAGAGTTGAAGGTATATAATGATAAACAGTGATAAATATTTCGCTTAGTTTGGTCAAATTGATGTCAATTCTGTGTGTCTCAAAAAGTATCTATGTCCAAAAGTAAAAAAGTCATTCATTCCTGAATTGAAAATCCGTAAATTAAATGCTACCCCTTTTCAAATAAATTCAAAAATTTCAAAAATTTCAAAAATTTTAAAAATTTCAAAAAATTAGAAAATTTCAAAAATTTCAAAAATTTAAAAAATATCAAAAATTTAAAAAATTTAAAAAATTTCAAAAATTTAAAAATTTTCAAAAATTTCAAAAATTTCAAAAAGTTCAAAAATTTTAAAAATTTCAATAATTTTAAATATTTCAAAAATTTCAAATTTTCAAAAATTTCAAAAATTTAAAAAATTTAAAAAATTTCAAAATTTTCAATTTTTTTAAAAATTTCAAAAACTTTAAAAATTTAGAAAATGTCAAAAAGTTTAAAAAACGAAAAATTTTAAAAAATATCAAAAATTTCAATAATTTTAAAATTTTCAAAAATTTCAAAAATTTCAAAAATTTCAAAAACTTCAAAAATTAAAAAAAAAATCAAAAATTTCAAAATTTTCAAAAATTTCAAACAAATATTTGTCATAAATATTTAAAAAATGTATCCAAGGCCGTTGCTAGAGAAAAGTTTTTCTATTCATGTAATTCCGTTATGTAAGACATGTACAGAATAAAAATATATATATTTATGATAAAAGTTGTTAATATTAATGTAAATTTCGAAGAGGGGGGTAGGTTGAACCCCCGCTGGCTACGGCCTTGAATCCATGCATCCCGTACTGTCGGACCTCACTGTATATATGAACTTCAGACACTGGAACAATCCGAATTTTTATAGTTACACAAATAGCAATACTCATCCACTTCTAATGTTGTAATTGTTCAAAATACTGTCAGGTAAAAATACCCCAACTTAAAAGGAAATAAACGCATCAGAGGACCTTTCAACGAAAATCATTTCATGCACTGCAAAGGTGATGGGCGTACCAAGGATGGGGCAAGGGGGCAGCTCCCCCGCCCCCCTCCTAGACCAGTAAAGCTTCCGAGAAAATTGCTAAATTGCCCCACAGGACCCAAAAATTTCTGATTTGGATCTCTCCTTAGGAAATTTTTTTTCCGATTTGCCCCCCTCTAGAACAATATTTTTGCTAATTTTGCCCGTCCCTAAACCAAAAGCTGGCTACTCACTTGTGCTACTAATATAATACAAAGTAGTGATCTCTGAAATTTATTGTGGCACAATGTAAATAACGAAATAGTAAATGTCAACCTTCATTAAAAAAAATATTGTAACTGTTAAAATGGAAATATTTGTTAATTTAGTTACAATGAAATCAAAAATCGTCATTAACCTTCAACTGGAAAGTGGGTCAATACCTATCTTAAAAAAGGAGTTCCACCACAACCACTTTCCTTCCAAAATCCTAAATTCTATTCGACTATTAGTACATCGACAAAAAAACCTAAATTCAAAGAAAGAGTCCTTTCTCCATTATTTTTATCCTTTTCAACAGTAGATAGATCCAAAAGAAATAATTTAGCTAAATCCATGTCCTCATTCAAAATGTGGCTTACATTAAATCCCTCACTTACGTTGTTATAAGGACAGCGTTTCTGTTGACAAGCAGGCTCAGCGTTTCCCATAAAAACGGCAATCGTCCCGTCTGGTTTTTCGGCACGTTTTCTCGTCAAAATCCTTTTTTGATCAGAAGGACGGCTACACACACTGAATTCTTATAATGTTTATTTCGCAGAATAAAATAAGAATAGCAAATCATTTGCTGAATACCAAACGAAGGGAAGATGTTATTTATGTACAATGTCAAATAGGGCAACCCACACAAATATTTTGTGTGAAAATTTGTTATTTCACTATATGCAGACTGCCTCACAAGGTCTCCCCCCAAATATATTGGCTTCCATTGTCGAACAAATTACACCAGATACCTATATTTTTTTAATTCTTATTCCTAGATAGTGTAATATATTTGGAAAAATTTTAACAAATTGTTACACCCCACCTTTAGAGAATGTAAGCAAACATTTTCAAATTCCTTATATAGTTTATTTTGAAACAAATTCAAGAGATAGCACTTCCAAAAAGGAGGAGGTTATCAATTCGTCGCGTATTTTTCCTTTTTTTTCTGTACATATGTTACCTGATTTCTTCTCCTGTAGTGAACAGTTTTGAATGAATATGGTCTTGTTTAATAGAGTATACATCTGGATTGGTGAAACTTCAAATTTAGGAAAAGAATTCTGTTGGTAAAGAGATGATGTGAATGAACACATGCGTTCATGGAAATCGACCAATATCCCTAACATATTGGTCGATTTTTCAAAAACTCCTTGGTGTATGGTTTTTTAACGTTTAATCTATTAAAGAAGATCCCTAGGTGATCTAATATATTTTTCTGCGACATGCAACTTTCAGTTTTGCAGAAAATCGCCGAAAATTCCAACATTCTTATCAAAAATTTCATGGAAGTGACGTAACAGACATTTGTTCATAAATATTTTAATTCCAACGTAATAGTGCGGGAATTGTAGGCGCTGAAAGTTTTAATTGCGAATTTGAAAATTTTATATGTACATCTCAAGCAGATAGGTAGTAAAGCGTAGTATTTTCGGCTCCTTAAATCAATGAGTACCAAGCTAGTTTTGTTTGTACTCCAGGCAAATATCTATTTGAATGAAAATTTTTCCATTTTGCGAAGGTGCTTTTGGTGCCATATTCTCCAGGTCTAATAGAAAAATCAGTGACAACACATGTCAAACTCTAAACTGCAATTTGGTGCCTTTATACACAGGGTGTTTAGTTATAGCAAACAATATCACAAAGTAAAGTTATAGAAGGAGTTGCATTTATATGATGATTGAAATATAGGAAGGTGTAGAATGATGGTAAATGTAAACATTAAAAGGTGCTCATTCTGTACAAATTAATTACCTACCAATCTAGTATATATTCGAAGTCGGTGCAAAGCAAAAAATAAGTTTGATGAAGTAGTAGATAAGTACGCAATGCAGGATTTTAGATTTGCTTGGCACCGACTTCAAAAATATACTAGATTAGTAGGTAATTAATTTGTACAGAATGAGCACCTTTTAATGTTTACATTTTTTACTTTCTGGATTGCTACCTAACAAGATTGAACGTGTTATTTATTTGGTAGATTTGAATTTTATTCTAATTATTTTCAGCTTTTTAGTTATAGGTTGAAGTCGGTTATATAATTTTTTAATGTTTTATTTTTTATTAATATTTGTTGTTTTCTGAAAGATAGTTGTGGCATCTCTAGATTGTATTTTTCTGATTTAAGGGAACAACACCACACAATTGTTCAAGAGTCCGTATATTTCAGCCCAAAAGTTGCGGGGTATAAATCAGATCCCGTTTTCAACTTAACACAACTAAACAACAAAATTAAAATCGCAATAACAACTTCAGTAATTCATCATTTGACATTAAGTGTTTGACAAAAAACTGATATAACTATGACAATTTGTTGGTAATTTGATATATTCAGGGTAGTTCTAAAAAATTTCTAAAGATCATGTGAAGTAACAAAGCTTTTCTCAAATTGGAAGAATGTGAAAGAAAGAGTTATCTTCAGAATTTCATGTAGCGCTCTAGGTGAGAATTTGCTGAAGATAATGCATTCGCCAAAAATGAGACCAAAGACATTCTAATGTTCTAGAGATCCCACTAAATTCATAAGGATAAACCTTATAAGCTATATAGGATTGTTCAAACGGACATTAACATTATCAATTGTATTCTTGATTATTAGTAACCAACAACAGCTGAATTCTACAGAATTACCAGCAATACAATCGCTTTTATTTGATGAAAACAATTTCCGTCTTGTATAGTTTGCTTCTTTGTGTGATATGGCTGAATTTTGAAATTGTATGTTATGACCAAGGTTCCAAGTATCTCCTCAATTTTTTGATTTTTCAAATTTCTTTATATAATTTTATATAATTTTTTCTTTATATAATTTTTGTGTTCATTTATTCGAACATAGTTCTAGAAGTTTCTCCAATATAAAATATGTTATATTTATTAATTCATTTTGTAATACATCTATATCAAAAATGTTTAATTCTTAATTAGTTTGCGTTTAAAAACGGTTGCCAGCAGGGAAACAAAATACTTAATTAAATAGTTTTTTCTTTATAAAATTTTTGTGTTCATTTATTCGAACATTTATAGTTCTAGAAGTTTCTCCAATATAAAATTTGTTATATTTATTTATTCATTTCATAATACAATTATATCAAAAATGTTTAATTCTTCTAATTCTTCTTCTTCTCTAATTAGTTTACCTTTAAAAACGGTTGCCAGCAGAGAAACAAAATGCTGAATTAAATAATAATAATTACATTTGCTGGTTAAGATTAATTTGCCTGTTTTATTAGTGCTGAGGTTATACATGCCAAAGAAAGAATGAGAAAAATGGTTAGTAAACATGCGATAAATTGCGACACTATTATCGGTTCACTTTTAGATGGACGCTTCTTAATTGACTACTTTTTGTTTGTATTGTTCATTTAGAGTTGATTACTTTATTAGTTCGAATCATTTGGAAACGTTCCTCAGATCTCAGCTCATTAGTCCATTCTCACCTATGACAACAAGAATAAACAAAAACAGTGCTTATGTAAAACATGTTGAATGCCTATTGCCACCTCACATCCTTCCGTGTAGTGTTGCAAAAAGACAGTAAGGATTCGCCAACACACGACAACACTGTACGCTCTGAAAAAAGAGTACTGAGAAATAGGATTGTTGCTTGCTTTTCTGTCTCAGTCACTTGCTCCCTTTTTTCACTCTTTCTCAATGTTAATTTCTTTCTCACTCTCTCCTCTCCATCTCTCTCTCTCTCGTCTCACTCTCTCTCTCTCCTCTCACTCTCTGTGTCTCCGACGCTCTCCTCTCACTCCCCCTCACTCTGTCTCACTCTCTCTCTCACTTACCGCTACTCACTCTAACTCACTCTCACTCACTCTCACTCACTCTCACCCACTAACTCTCACTAACTCACTCTCACTCACTCTCACTTATTCTCACTCACTCTCACTCACTCTCTCTTACTCTCTCACTCTCACTTTCACTCACCCTCACTCACTCTGACTCACTCTCACTCACTCACACTCACTCTCACTCATTCTTACTCTCTCACTCACCCTCAGTCTCCATCCCCTTTCTCCTCGTTTACTTTCTCCTCTATTCCGTTCACCCGCTCTCCTCCCCTATCCCTGACTCTCTCCTTCCCCTACTTTCTCTCCTTCTACAACATGTCCTCTTCCTCTCTCTCCCCTACTCCCTCTCCATCAAATGGAAAATCAACATGACGTCCAGCATATGTCTTATCACTAACCAAACTGATTCCGTACATTATAGGAATCACTCCTTACTCCTCATTATTACCTGGAAATAAGCGGGTACATTTCGAAATTTACAAGTCATTGCTCGGGATTAGCATGCTAGCTAAAAGAAAAAACTCCAGTCTCCAGTTTACTTTCTCCTCTATTCCGAATCCCTGAGTTCAATCAAATGGAAAATCAACATGACGTCCAGCATATGTCTTATCACTAACCAAACTGATTCCGTACATTATAGGAATCACTCCTTACTCCTCATTATTACCTGGAAATAAACATTTCGAAACACCTCATTAATTTTCCAAGGAAGAGTTCAAATGGAAAAATGAAAACTTATCCTAATCCAAAGTTGTTGTTGAGAACATAATTCAACAGTCTGAAAAGTTTTGACGTTTCCATGTTGCTGATTTTTATTAACTGCGATTTTCCAGCAAGAAACATCTGAATATTCGTCTTTGAAAATATTAAGCGGCGTGTGATAAAATCAGTACTAGGTTTACAGTCTGTCGAGCTTTGTGACTTAATTAGATAGAAAGACAACCATTTATTTCAAGTTTAAGGATTAAAGTTATTTAAAATAATTAGAAATTTCCGAAGAAATACTCCAGGCTTTCAAACTCAAGCTATTACAGCTCTTGTTTGCGAACGAAGTTTATTGTTGTCTCTACATTTACAAAATAAAAACAAAGTTCGTTCCTGCTTTGTTTAAAAGATTTTTAACTTATAATTAACTTTACACTAAAGCTTAGATTTTCATTATAATTTATATGCTCTATTCTTAAGGACTAATTTCAGAAACCAAAAAGATGGTAATAAACTAAAAGTAGAAGGGTAGAACGCTCTGAAAAAATAGACAAAGCTTAATGGCCGTTCATAAAATACCTTCCCATACAAGGGGGGATCACCTAGTGTCCTAGAAAGTAGTAGGGAGGGTGGGCGTCTAAGGAAATGTATCTCTCAAAGTTCATCATTCAGTTCTACTTTTTTTTTAATCTTCATTATGTTTGACTTGGCTGAGAGACAATTGGTGGTGACAGAGTGCTGCCATAAAATGTCAAACTTTAGCAAACTTTATAAGATCAATAAGCTGCTCGTACTTTCTTTGATGACTATGTATAACTACACAACCTATCGATTTGTACATTTTCAAACGATTTATAATATTTTTTTCATCATTAAACCATATTTTTTTATCTCTACTACTTCTATACTTATTTCAAATGTTTCTGCAGCTTAGGATTCTTCTAGCTGTAACTTAAGGAGTTTAAATTCTCTGTTACAATTTGCGGAACGCTCAGACTGGTCCCAGGCCTTCTGCCAGACCTAACTGCCAAATTCAACATACCTTGACGATTTTCCGAAAACCCAATTATTTAAATAAATCGAAATAACAGCAGATTAATTATCTATATCTGTACCTACTTGCATTCTTAGACTCCTTGGACGCCCAATTCCCTCGCGAGAAATTTTATGACAGAATTGTACCTTTACCTTGCCATACTTTAGTTATGTTTTGGCGGATTCTTATGCAGAATATCTCATTTTACTATTATACTCAGATATATTCAAGCTTTCAGAATCTTACCCTTGAAGCAATGCAAGGTTAAAGTACAAGCATATTTTAAAATTTTCCAGTTTTTAGACTCGTCCGCCATTTTGTTTTTAAAACTGATGTTCCATAAATAAATAAGTTTTTAATTTTTTAACCACATAGAATCTACTATCTTAAATTTTCAAAGTCTGACCTCGGTTGCGGCAATAATAACCCCAAGAAATCCATGACCCACGCTTCAGTGAATAAAGTAGTTTTTGCAATTCTCGTCTGCCATATTGAATCCGCCATTTTGAACAAATGAATCCAACATCTTGAATTTTGAAAACCCGTCTTTGGTTACGAGACAGCAAACTGAAGACTTCCACGTATTCAACAGTGATTTGTTGGTTTTTGACTTTCTATTGAATTTTTTTTTTTTTTGGGTAATCTGAAACATACTACCTTAACTCCTAGTTCAAATTGGCGATCAGCGACCTCAAAATGCCCGCATAAAATAGTCAACATTATTTGGATATCATATTATTCAAGAGCACGGACATACCCAGCTTTTTGTTCAGGGAAGGGCAAATTAGAAAAAAAAGTGTCCTAGAGAGGTCTAATCAGAAAAAAATTGTACTAAAGAGAGGGTCAAATCAGAAAATTTTTTGGTCTGGGGGAGGGGCAAACCAGCAAATTTAAAGGAAACTTTGATCACTCACGGCAAAGTTTTCAGATGTGGGGGCAGGGTACGCCCATGTCAAGAGCCATTTTCGAGAAAAATTCATGTTATTGATGTCTTTCATTGTGTGTGCCAACTATTTTGAAGTTGGAAATGACCTTTGACAAAACATCAGACTGTAAAGAAAACTACACTGAAATTTTGACACCCGAAACAACATAAATTTCGCAAAAAAAATGATTAGGGGTGGCTGACTTTACAAAGAATGCCCAATAAATAAATAAAGATATTTATTCTACAAAAAATATTTGATTCGGTTACGTCTTCCATTAATTGGCTTTTTTAAAATGAATTTAGTAATCCAATTTTTTTAATTCACTCCACACAACTTTAGGTCTGAAATAATCAACATTCTATTGTATAAAACTAAGTTTTTGCAGTTACACTTTGCTATTAAATGAACTGAAACTAGGCAATATTTTCATACATTTCATTTATATCTAAATTCAAAACAAGGATAATGTTTCTCGAATATAGAGCGAATAACTTTCCAAGCAAATATATCAAAAGGTGCAAAACATATTGTTCGTTACACATACACATACTCGGATGCACCCTCTCGATCTTGAGAAAACTGAACTTCCTTGGAAATAAATTCAACTTCCATTAGCCAACCTATTAAAATCAACTCATGAGAAAACGAAATAAAAATACATATCTCTGACCTGATAAAAGATAATTATACGAACTAGGTCGATATAGCAACAAGTCAGAGCAAAATATCAGGAAAAGGCATCGTAATGGCAATAATATTTTCAAGCAGTTGCTGGGATTTGCTCCCGTTTCTGTTGATAAAAGGCAGACTGCTTGGTAAATAATTGTTGCCATACGTAAACGCGAATCAAAGCAAGCTCTGATTTATATGATGTTGAGCTTTGGTTGTTCGGAGAGACAACCTCACGTGTAAATAGATCGTAGTATGCATTGAAACAGGGGTAATTATTGGTGATGTAAGGAGTGAAAAAATTATATTTTTAGTGGCAATTTGTATCAATTGTAGTCTACCTAATCTCCAGGTAACCGTGATTAATTTAGAAGTCATACAAGGGACTCATAGAAGTATAGCTCTTAATTTGTCCGAAATTTGTTTTTCCTTTTCTATTGAGTGTATATTTAAAATATATTCATATAAGTGATTGTCTTCCGTACTTAGATCGGTATAAGCATCACATATTTTGATAGATCTACAAGATTTACACTATGAGTATGCAATAATGAGGCTGTCCAGGTTGTATATAAACTGTAAATTTTCCAGTAAATATAGTGTACTAATAATACAATGACATTATTATTTCAACAGGCATACTAAATTAATAGATTAATAAATTGTTATGGTAGAAGAGTAAATGTTATGGTAGAAGAGTAAATAACAGTGGCCCCAGGATTGTTCCTTGCGGAACACCCATTAGCACTTTACAATATTCATTTACAGAGTGATTAACTTTAGCACGCTCTTCTCTGCCTTGCAAATAAGAAGTGCATACATATACATATATGTATACAGTGATGGGCAAATGTGTGGAACCAAGAAAAATATCTCTGGAATTATTAGAGATATCAAAATGAAATTTGGAAGGTGGATACTGCAGTAGATTGCCTATTTGTTTCCAAATTTTTTTACAATTTTGAACTTCCTGTTTTACCGGAAGTAATGTCGATTTTAAAATTTACAATGAAACACCCTGTATAGTATTTTAGATTCTGATGAAACATTTCATTGCGAATACAAAAACATCGGGTTTGATATTATTTACTTCAATACCTACCGAGATATTAACAGAAAAGTAACTAAAAAAAATTCGGTTCAGATTTCATTTACGCCCGATATAAACAAACCGCTCGGTAAGGATTTGTAGTTCTATTGGCCAATCGGTGGTATTATACCGTCACCGCCAACAATACTGCTTGTTCCATAGTCAAATACACGTGCGTTTGTTTAAATCAGGGGCAAATTAAATCTGAATCAAGTTTAGTTGTCCATGAAATTCATTGCAGAAATGACAGTAGTTGTCAAAATAAGTTATTAGTTCTTTTATTTGAATGTAAAAAGATTGTATTGTTTTAATTTGATCGTAAAATGGCCTAATTAAGTGAAAGAGAAAGAATAGAAATATTAATGATGATTGGGTATGGGAGAGGAAAACGATACATAAAGAAGTTTGTGACCTTTTTAACATTGTTCATCCGAATACACAAATATCCCGTTCAGTAGTGATGAAAACTTTGCGAAGGTACGACACAATTGGAACAGTTAGCAATTTACCAAAAAGTGGACGGTTAAATATCTTTGGAAGAAAATCCACACTTATCCACTACCGACCTCGCCAATATGCATGGAATTAGCCGTCGTTCAGTAGGAAGGATATTAAGGCGAGAAAAATATCATCCATTCAAAATTCGCCTCGTTCAAGAACTCTCCGAAGACGTTTGCAATTCTAGGAAACGATGATGGATATCTGTAACCGTGGTAATAATTTTATAAGAAATGTGGTGTTTTCAGACGAGGCTACATTTTGTTTAAATGGTACGGTTAATCGACATAACTGCCGCTACTGGTCGCAAAGTAATTTCAATTGGGTACAAGAGGCTCATACACAACATCCCCAAAAATTGAACGTTTGGGCCGGCATTTATAACAACAGAATCGTGGGACCCTTCTTTCTACAAGAAACTTTAAACGGAGATACGTATTTACAGCTCTTGGAAATACACGTTATTCCGACATTGGAGGTAAATGGACAATTACCAAATAATATCTGGTTTCAGCAGGATGGAGCACCACCCCATTACGCTCACATTGTTCGAGATCATTTAGATAGGACATTTCATCACAGATGGATTGGAAGAAGGGGTACTTATGAATGGCCTGCACGAAGTCCCGACCTTAATCCACTAGACTATTTTCTGTGGGGTACTTAAAGTCTAATGTTTATGTTGATAGACCAAATAATTTGCAATAATTAGCTGCAAGAATAACTCAAGACATCCAGAAAACTACATCAGAAGTAATAGCTAATGTTACTAGAGAATTTAAAAACCGACTTGCTTATTTTCAAGAAGTAAACGGTGCTCAGTTTGAACATCTAATACATTAAGTTTAGTTAAGTTAAGTTTCAATGTTTTGAATATCACTTAGATTTAGTTTATGATTATGTATTTCTTTAATAGATATTAGATTTTCCTTTCCTTAATTACTTTTCTGTTAATATCTTAGTAGGTATTGAAGTAAACAATATCAAACCCGATATTTTTGTATTCGCAATAAAATGTTTCATCAGAAACTAATATACTATACAGGGTGTTTCATTGCAAATTTTAAAATCGACATTACTTCCGGTAAAACAGGAAGTTCAAAATAGTAAAAAAATTAAGAAACAAATAGACAATCTACTGCAGTATCCACCTTCCAAATTTCATTTTAATATCTCTAATAATTCCAGAGATTTTTACTTGGTTCCACACATTTGCCCATCACTATATAAATACTCTATCCAGAACCCATCTGATGTTATTCGGGTATCAGAAACTTTTAACTCTAATTAATAATTAATATCTTTGAAATTGTCAAATTAAAAAGAAATTACATGCATCTTACCTCTTGTTTTTTGATATGTCTCAGCTACAATGGTGTCCATTTGATCGATGTATTCAGGAATGTAGTCAGAGTACTGCTTTTTATCTGTGATTATGAGACCATGTTGCAGAGATAACTCCTATAATAACAAAGCAAAAAAAAGGAATTATGTCAATTGGAAATTAGCCAATTGAGCCGGAAAAGGTCTTTCTTCATTATAGAATGAATTTTTATATATACTAGGTTTATGTGGACCTAGATACTGGTATTAATAATTAATGATCATTAATTTTGTGGAAATTGATGTGATAAGAATGACGTTTGGGTATTCATATATCTTTATAAAAGATTCGGTACCATCGCTTAATAATATATTTCTGATTTTTTCCCATGAAGAACACAAAAATTTCTTAAGGTAAGTAAATTTATTAAGACTCTGTAGCGAATATATTTTGCTGAATCTATTCATACAATTTTTAAAATTACAAGTAGATTAGTTTTCTCACCTCAATAGCTTCTTGCACTTCGCTTCCAGATGAAGGATGGGAACCCGATACCACAACAAATCTGTGCCATTGAAAAGCCCTTAGTAAAGCCACCACGCTTTTTGATACTTTACTGGAAGGTGGAAGAGTACGGCCAAATGTGAAAAATATTCTTTTGTCTGATACCCTTGTGTCACTGCATCGCTGAAAAGTAAAAGAAATATAATTTTACATATTACTACATTACTACATATTATTTATGTCGATTAATATCCACAAGAGGTTAAAATAGGTTAAGATTATAGAGACAAAAAAACATTAAAACAGGGTCCTACATTTTCCCCTAGGTTTATAAACAACCTTCTAAACTACAACAAATGTAAGGTTTTAGCATATGCTGATGATACCATGTTACAGTCTAGTTGCTCAACAGGCAGTCAATGATGTTAAGATCTGGCTTGACAGTAACTATTTAAGCCTAAGTATAACTAACCTAACTTGTCGGGACTAAAGGAAAATTTGGGGCCCCTGGTGATTGAAGGAACACAAGAAAATGTAGCTAGAACTAACCACATAAAATACCTTGGGGTAATCATTGATCAACATCTTAAGTGGGTTATGTACATTGACCACGTATATATTGCGTCACATACTCAATAAAAACAACTTGTTTATAATTTACAATAGTCTAGTAGAATCAATACTAAATTATGAAATTACCATTTGGGGTTCTGCATATAAAATAAATTTATCAAAATTACACGGGTTACACGGAATTATATCCTAAGGACAATGTTTAAATTTAAAAGTTGTGACAGGGTAAAAAGTATTTTTATCCATGAATCTCTTTTAAATTTTAAAGGTCTATCTATGCATTCTGCTAGATAACCTCTATATGCTACTGCCATTTAGTCAATCATTATAAGTTATCAGTTTTTGGACCATCCTGTATAACCATAATTTTATACCACAAAATATTTCAATCACCCTGTATATGCATGAGCTTATTCACTCTATATAACTTTTTTTAAATACTCAACTATACTCTACATTGTGGACAGTATAATTTCTCTTCACCTTATACCTCAGCCACACTGTATATGCAGTTACTTATGGCCCACCCAATATAACATATTTTATATTACCCTGTATAACTATAAAGCCTCAATATATTTCACCTAAACTGCAACTGCTTTTGAGCTAACCTATATAACAATTTTATTCAATAAGTTATCATCATCAAGGAGTTTATGATGACAATTAGAGTTGTTGAAATGGTGTTTAAAACAAAACTTTGGTGTTTTAGGGTTCAAAACTGTGTTTTTACATTTATGACGAACCAAAGATTCCACAGCATTTCCATTTGTATAACTCTACTTCAACCTATATTACAACCATTCTGTATTTACTTTTGCCTATTGGTGACCCAATATAACTTATTTGTCTGTGATTTTTTAAACCAGACTGCTTATTTATACAAAATATTTCAACCATCCTGTATATACAACTGCCTATTGGCCACCCAATATAATATTTTTTAAAGAACTATAACCTTGTATGACTATAATTTTACTTCGCCCCACATTTCAAGTTTTTCATAAACGCAACTGCTCATGTTCTACCCTATATAAATCATTTTTCTAGCATTTTTGATACAACATATTATTTTACTCCACCCTATATTTTAATCACCTTGTATATGCAACTATTTATTGGCCACCCAATATTACATTTTGTACTATTCTGTATACTTATAATTCTATTTCAACTCATATTTCTGCCGTTCCCCACTAAAAACTATTTCTAACATTTTTTCAACTAATTTTATACCTATATTAATTGTACTCCAACCTAAAATTTAAATATTCTAAGTGCTTATGAGCTACCTTACATAACATTTTGTTTTCCACCCTGTATAAATATAATTCTACACCACTCGTTTTTCAGCCACCTGATATATGCTACTATTTATGGCCCACCCAATATAACTTTTTTGAAAGGCCCCGTATAACTAATTCCACTCCCCCTCATTTCAACCACATTGTATTATAAAGCGGCTTATGGGCCACGTAATAAAACGTTTTTTATGATTTTTTAACCCATGTAATTTTACTCCGCTCTATGTCTCACCTTATCTTATGTGGAACACCCTGTAAAATTACGCTTGATATATTAACTGATTTTTTTTTAAATGAGAACATAGTTGGTTGCTTTGCATATTCCGAATTTTGAATAAAAGCTAAGCTAATTTAATATTTGGTACGTGCTATAGAACCAATAGAGTAATTGTGTTACCCAACATCTTAGAAGTTATTTCGCTATATCTACTGTTTATGTCGGTTTATGGAGATATAATGTATTCCAGATTTTAAGTCAAAATATAGGCTTTGCAACAAAAATCGGACTGGCCATTGTAGGAATAGACGGGTTTCATTTCATTATTACAAGCAAGACCACAGACTATCCTCGGGCTTAACTGACACACCTTGAACACAAAGAAACCACAGATCTGAGAATAATAAGGATGAGGAGTTAGCATATTGAAAGAAAATGCAATTGGAGAAAATAAATGAATGGCCACTTAACAGCAAATGAGATTCGAGCAGCCATATAAACAAGTTGACGGACAGGGGAGTAGTTAAGTAGTTTGCATAGCATATATAACTTAACCTGAAGGCCTAACTACGTAACAAAAAGGAAGATCTAGTAAATACAGTCTGGACTACTGTAGTAGTCACTAGGCACTAGAATGAGACAGTATTTGAAACGACTAGAAAAATAGGGATTTTTAGTACAAAAGAATATACTGTGCATTTGAAAACAATCGTCCATGGCTACACACTTTAAATGGAGTAGAAGTAAAAGAAACTTTTAAATGAAAACGTAGAAAACTAACTTTTTGACTGCACCGCATATGCAAAATTTACCCGGATATTTGTTAATCTGTAAAGTTTATTTCATCCGACAGATTCTATATATCCATTACGTATCCAACTTTTGACTTTCAATTAGTTTGTAATTAGTTTCACCCGCAAAACTGATTGCATAAAGAGCACTGTTTTGATACAATAGTCATGCAGAACTACTATTTTGCTGCATTAAACAACTCAAACATGGATTTTGCATTTGAAATTAGTTCGTGTAGATTGGATAGATTCATGGGCACTCATCCAAAAAATTTTAATGTCATTATGAAGTTTGTTCTTGTAGCCAGACGAACTTTGGTATTATATCTACATTACTCTATGATTGCAATAATTATCTATTGAAACACAACAACAACTATATATGTATATTATTTTTCTTCACTTATGAACAGAGTTCAAAAAGAGGGAAGCTCTCAATTTGTATGTTTTTCCTTTTTTTATGTGTTCGAAAACGGCTCAAGGAATTTCGACCGTTTATACTGGATTCTGTTCCTGGGGATCCAGAAGTAGTCTCGTATTTTTTTCAAGGAAATAGCTTCTACAGTTTTTTAGAAAATGGGTAAAAACTTTTTTTACCGACATACTTATACAGGGTGAGTTTTTTTTTTGATGATCAGTATGGGGATCTCGGAAACTAGCGGAGATAGAGCAATGGTTAAATTGGGAAAAATTTGCAGTTTTACTGGCCCAATTTAATGACGCTTTCGGATTTTTGTAAAATGTCATAGCTTACTGGATATTTTGAACAAACGAAATTTTGTCGATTTAGTCAAATTCCTCTAGATCCTTTGTTTTTGATTTTATAAAAAAGGTGTAAATATCAAAATTGAAGGGAATTGTATCCCGAATATGATTGTCATGTTCTCGTTTGCGTGACACCTCTCGTTTTCGAGATATGACACGAACTTATCTTTTTTTGAATGGAAACCACAGTTGGCTATGACCTCAAAAAATTCGACATTTTTCAACGATATAATACTCGATATAGTTATTCATAAAAAAACGGAGTTATGGGTGCTTTTCTCTCTTATTTTCACTTTTAACGTAGGTAGTCATGAAAAAGATTGTTTTCACTTTGACGTTTCCTCATTTGAGAGTAATTCCATTAGTAGTGCTGAACTGACAATCGATATTTACAAGTTTTCGTGATAAATGGAATATTCTAACGAAGAAAAACTGAATGTGGTGGAATGTTATATCATATGCCACAAAAATTCAGTTAGTGCAGCTGAGGAATACTTTCATAGATATTTTAATCGTCGTCAACCTGCTCTATGTACATTTACAATAGTTTACACATATATGGATCTTTTACTAAACCACCAAAGGAACGTAATCAAATTAACGAAGCAGCACAAATAAATGTTTTGGCAATGGTAAATCAAAATGCATCTTCATCAACTCGTGAGATTGCGGCAGAAGCTGGCACATCTCAACGAACTGAAAGCGCACAAGTTCCACCCTTACAAACTTTCAGTTTCTCAAACTTTGCATGCTGGTGACGAACATCGACGTATTTTGTTTTTGCATGGTGGTGACGAACATCGACGTATTTTGTTTTGTACATGGTTTAGAGACATGTGCCTTGACAATCCACAGTTTCCATTAAAGGTGTTATGGTCAGATGAAACTAGATTTACTAACTGCGGTATATTCAGTAGACACAATGAGCATATCTGGGCTAAAGAAAACCCTTTCCATGTAGAACAAAGACGACCCCAGATAAAATTTGGTTTTAATGTTTGGTGTGGTATCATAGGGTCTACAATTCTGGGGCCTTTTATCTATGACGAATCACTTACTGGCAGCGCTACTTGCATTTCTTGAGTACTTCCAACATGATGGATTTGCTGCCCGATTTGGCAGTTATAGACTATTTATGGGGTGCGCTAAAAAACAAACTATACAAAAGAAAGTATGAGACAGTTGGTGACCTAAAGGAGGCGGTATTACAAGCAATTGAAGAAATTGATAGGCGGTCTGTGAGGAAAGCGGTAATGTCAATCTTAAAAAGATGCAATTTTTGTCTAAATAACAATGGTGGACTTTTCGAACATATATTGTAACCATTATTATGTACTTCAATTTCTTTAGTTTTTAGTAAGTACCTACTTATTTAGTTTTTTCTTTAAATCTGATATACCTAATAAAAAAATCGTTCAACGTTTTTTAGAATAGTTATTAATTAATCAATCTATTTCATGGCTACGGTCGTTAAAAGTGAAAATAAGAGAGAAAAGCATCCATAACTTCGTTATTTTTATGAATAACTATATCGAGTATTATTTCATTTAAAAGCTCTAAAAATGTCCGATTTTGTGAGGTAACAGCCAATTACGGTTTCCATTCAGAAAAAGATCAGTTTGTGTCATATCTCGAAAACGAGAGCTGTCACGCAAATGAGGACATGACAATCATATTCGGGAAATAATTCCCTTCAATTTTGATATTTACACTTTTTTATAAAATCAAAAACAAAGGAGCTAGAGGAATTTGAAGAAATCGACAGAATTTCGTTTTTATATCTAGTAAGCCATGACTTTTTACAAAAATCCGAAAGTGTCATTAAATTGGGCCAGTAAAACTGCAAATCTTTTCCAATTTAACCATTGATCTATCTCCGCTAGTTTCCGAGATCCCCACACAAATCATCAAAAAAACTCACCGTGTATAATAAGCTTTGGAGGAGGTGCTGGTATTATAAAAATATGGAATTATTTCTGTTCGAAACTAAGGGTATAATAAATTGAAAAGCAACTGGATTAATTAAAATACATGTCAGTTACTCAACTTCAAGTACCTTTATTTTTAATAATAATCCAAATTGTTATCAAAGTGTATGATGATTTATTATAAGATTCCGCAGAGAAGACTGTTCAAATAATAGCAATATAATTAACAGACCTGAAAAAGATGATACTGAAATCGTCTACAATATAGTGGATCCACCTAAGTTGAATTCATATGCAAAACTTTTTTAATACATATACATATTTAGAAAATAAGTTACCCTATTCTATTCAACAGCAAAAGAGGTTGGTCAAAATAATAAATGTTTCTTAAAAGGAAAATTCCTTATTTTATCCAATATCGAAAAAGTTAATTAGATCTGAAGATGATGGAACCAAGGAACCTTCGAGAAATGAGTTAAATTATCTACCAGCTTCAGATTAACATTAGATTTGAAAACTGCAACCCAAATAAGCCATTATGTCACTAAAACCTGTAAAATTAATGCCTATATCATCCACTCAAGAATATCTATATCACTACTAGCGGACCCGGCAGACGTTGTCCTGTCCCATGTAAACTTTTAAAAATTAGCTGTAACAATATAATCTGAACGCCATCTATCAGACGTAACTGAAACTAAAGCACACTCTTGAATATTTGACACAGCGACTACAGCGCAGTCTGCCGGGTCCTATGTAAGTTGAGCTAACATCAACACCAATTTTAAATAAATAATTTAACTAAAAAAACAATATCTAGTTGACCGTATTGTGAATCTAAACCATCCTCAAACCCCCTGGAATACACACAAAAAAATTCATCAAAATCGGTCCAGCCGTTTAGGAGGAGTTCAATGACTAACACACGTACAGAAGATTTATATATATAAAGATTATCAGTACATATATTGATATACTACGAAGTATAGACCTAAATAAAATTATACAACAATTTCCTTCAAAAAAGCAAAAACAGCTCTTTCATTAAAAAAAGATTTTGTGATGAAAAACTCATTTATACAGGGTGGGCCAGAAATAAATTCCGACTTCATTTTTTTAAATGGAAACATTTGTTTTTTATTTTATTTTTGAACACTGCATTGAATTGTAAGTATTTTTCATGTAATTATTGTCCTATACAGAAAATTAACAGTTTTTTTAATACATTTATTTCAAAATTGAAAAAAATATATCAACATATCAAATTAAATATTCAAATTGTTGACCTTTAGCTTCTCGACAATACCTAAGACAGTTTTCAAATTCTCGTAATAATTCATTTGGCGTTTGTGGCAAGATTCATTGTATTTCGACCCTAATTCTATTCCTTAATTATTCGATATTTTCCTGCTTACTGAAGTAGATTTTCGATTTCACGTAACCCCAAAGATAATAATCTAGCGACCTTAGATCTGGAGACCTATCTGGCCATTCGATATCACCTCTCCTTCCGACCCATCTATTTGGAAAAATATTGTCAAGATAATTTTGCACTGTTCGCGAATTGTGCGGATACGCTCCATCATATTGAAACCATATCGAATTTGCGGGTATATTGTGGTTTTCACCATTCGGGTAAAGTTTTGTTAAACATTCATTTTATAATAGGTCTAAATACTTTTCCGAGTTAAGTGTTCCCTCAATAAAAAAGGACCCACAATTGAAATACCCACAATTCCGGCCTATACGTTAACTTTCTTGGAAAACTGTGTATGACTTTCCATAATCCAATGTGGGTTTTCTGATGCCCAATATCGAAAATTTGCCTGTTTACTGAACCAGTTAAACAAAATGTTGCCTAGTCGGAAAAAACTAGAAAAGTGCGGGTTGGTATTGCATCTATCCATCATTATTTCGCAAAATTCTACTTTCCGGTCCAAATCATCTTCATTAAGTTCCTGTACTAAATTAACTTTGCATGGGTGCCATTTATTTCTATGCAAGCATTTTAGAATAGAAGATTTACTTATTGACTGTTCTGCGGCTATTTGTCTAGTGGATTTGTGAGGATTTTCTTGTAAGTCGAGCAAAACATTTAATTGTGTAACTTCTGGAAGATGTTTGGTTTTGTAATTGTCTCTTACGTGGCCAAATTCTAGAATTTTTTTTCTATTTTACTAACTATCGGGTACTACATATTAAACAATTCGCAAATTTCAGCTTGTGTTCAAGTTCTGTCGCCATATCCTAACATCGTCAAAATTTCTATTCGCTGCTTTTCAGTTAAACGCGCCATACTTTGAAAATTATAGTACAGTTTCTATGTAAATAAACAAGTGTTAAAAACTCCAGCATTAAAAAAAGGGTTTGCATTCATGCGACTAAAATACCGTCAACAATCACAAAAACCAGTCGTAATTAAATAGGATCAAACCAACAAACTCCTTATTTTTACCGTTGTTTTCTTAACTTTAGAAAGAAATGTATTTTTTAATAATTATCAATTTTCGGTATTGGACATGAACAATACGTAGAATTCAATGCAGAAATCAAAAATAAAATAAAAAACAAATGTTTCTATTTGAAAAAATCAAGCAGATGGTCGCAATTTATTTCTGGCCCACCCTGTATAAATCAGTTTATCATCACAAACACCGCAGTTCAAAAAAAAAACGACGTGTCCGAGCGTTTTTCCAAAAAACCAACACCTGAATTTTAAATGAATTTGTTCCAACCCACGAGCCCTCACTGTACATCAGTAGGTAAAAACCATTAAAATATGTTATGAAATATAATAAATCTAAAAAAATACATCTAATTTTTGAATTCTTTAAGTAAGACCCATCAGTGTTGTGCCTAGGGGCCCTCACCAACTTAAATCCGGTCCTATCTTCCTGGAATTTGACTTTAAACGACCAGCTTAATTTGCATAAAAATGTTCTATGCCACATATTCAAATACTTTGCTGTTTTCTCCCAAAATTGTATGGTATTATACTTAAATAATACCTTTAGTATGTTTGGGTATATATTGTAAATTTCATTAATCTGTAATTCAGTCATCAGTTTGTTATTGTTTAATAATGCCATAGCATTTTTGACGAAACTTGTCTCATCAAAGTGAAAATATAAGTTAACTTTCAAGGATTTGATATATGCCTACTTTTGATATTACCACGAATATGGGAACCGAACTGTTTAACTGTGCAAAACATATAAAAGGATTCATAAAGAAGCCAGTAATAACATTTATTGATATTAAACTTCCTTCATCACAGGATAACCAAAAACTCGCAATCGGAAACAAAACTTTGCAAAATAGTAGACAATAAACTGAAATTATCTGGTATAACACCATTAAATAAATTTTTACTTTGAAGTTTACACAAACGAATCTAAATTGCCTTGTTCAATGGCTTCGATTTTTCTGTCTGCGGATATTCATATTTCTGGATATGTGAGGTACATAAAATACGGCATTTTACATTCCAAAGTGGCAATCAACAACGGAGACAGTTCAAGGTTATCGCGAAAATATTTTATCTCCATTCTAATAAGCGTGATCAGAAATATTTTAACAGGCCCATTTAAAGTAAGAAAAATAAAACGAAAACTTGGTGGAATTATTGTCGAAAGCAAAATTCCCAATAAACGCTTCCTTTATTTGAAAGTTCACCCTCTTTCAGGATTTATCTGTTTACGTTTTGTTCCGCAGGTTTTTCAGGAATTTTAAAGTCATTAATCTCACCTTCAAGATGACATTAAAGAAAAATTTTGTTTGTGTCGAAATCTTTTGTAACAAAATGTTTACTTTTATGTTTTTTTGGGCAATAACACCACAATAAAAATAAAACTACGTATATTGCAGGAATACCAAACGTTTCAAAGTCTATTCTGACTTCGTTGTCAATGGCTTTATATTTATTGATTTTTGCAATCTACATCAATAAATATAAAGCCATTGACAACGAAGTCAGAATAGACTTTGAAACGTTTGGTATTCCTGGAATATACGTCGTTTTATTTTTATTGTGGTGTTATTGCCCAAGAAAACATAAAAGTAATCAAGAATATGCCACCAACAACGTTTAGAAGACAACAAAATGTTTAGCCAAAACTTGTGTATTATGTTTCGTTGGAACAGTACATGAAGCTGTTTTAAATGATGATAATATAAATGATAAAAAAGAAGAAAGACGACTCTTAACCTATCAATTGCTAGAGATACATATACAGGGTCTTTTACCCAATTGTTCTATTAGAACTTTATGGACTTGCCTTTATTGTATCATTGTGAAAATTTGGTGAGTTGAATGGATGCATTAATTCTTTCAAACAAAAGTCTTTTCAACGATGTTGCACTTTCTGCCTAACCGGAAGTGACGTCTTCTTATTGTAAATTGAAAGCTATATTCTTTATTTGTTTTTGGATTCCTCACGTATTATGAATAATTTTTGTGAACATATTTGTATACACTCTTCGAGGTGTCATTCCTTTGTATGCTAGACAATATATATAATATATATTGTTTCTGATTGGGGAACCTTCATCAGTTGTACTTCCCACAATTGAATGTCCTCTCGAACATTTCTTTATGTTTATTTTAGATTTTCTTGGGAATAATACCACATCAGAGTTCAAACTTGTGTATATTTTAAAACCAAACGTTTCAAAATCCTGTCGGATTTCGTTTTCAATGGATATAAATTTATAAAGTAAAATTGAAATATATGACAATTATTTTGACAAATATGTTTACGTTACTATGGATAAATTTCTTTGATTTTAAATATACAGGGTGCACAAGAAATTCCAAAGATCATTATAAATCAAAAAAATTTTTTCAAGTTGGAAGAACTTGAAAAATTGTCTTCACAATTTATTTGTGGCGTTCCTAGGGACGACTTTCTTTTTAAGATAGTGCATTTGCCAAAAAATGCGATCAAAGAATTCTGATAATTCAGTGATCCCATTAAAGTCATAAGGGAAAACCTAGGAAAAAACCTCATGAACTATCCCGATATAGGGTTGTTCAAAAGGATATGCCCATTGTTAATTTCATCTTTAATTATCGGTAACCAGACATGACTTCTTTATGTATTTGATGCATGTCGTTAAATTTGAATGACAGCTCGAAGAGAGTATTCAATATCTCTGACAGGTGAAGTAACCTAAAAATTTTATCGTGACATTCTGTCCTAGGAGTTAAGGGAGAACAGCAATTACACGGAACGGCTCCAGATTCGGAGCCTCTGTGTGCTAATTCTCTCGAAAATCCTAGAGGTCGGTCTTACATCTCGCGTCTTTAAATTTAACGAAATGTATCAAATACATAAAGAAGTGTTCGAGAGGACATTCAATTGTGGGAAGCGCAACTGATGAAGGTTCCCTAACCAGAAACTATATATATTATATATATTGTCTTGCGTACAAAGGAAAGACACCTCGAAGAGAGTATTCAATATCTCTGACAGGTGAAGTAACCTAAAAATTTTATCGTGACATTCTGTCCTAGAAGTTAAGGGAGAACAGCAATTACACGGAACGGCTCCAGATTCGGAACCTCTGTGTGCTAATTCTCTCGAAAATCCTAGAGGTCGGTCTTACATCTCGCGTCTTTAAATTTAACGAAATGTATCAAATACATAAAGAAGTGTTCGAGAGGACATTCAATTGTGGGAAGCGCAACCGATGAAGGTTCCCTAACCAGAAACAATATATATTATATATATATTGTCTTGCGTACAAAGGAAAGACATCTCGAAGAGAGTATTCAATATCTCTGACAGATAACCTAAAAATTTTATCGTGACATTCTATCCTAGGAGTTAAGGGAGAACAACAATTACACGGAACGGCTCCAGATTCGGAACCTCTGTGTGCTAATTCTTTCGAAAATCCTAGAGGTCGGTCTTACATCTCGCGTCTTTAATTTTAACGAAATGTATCAAATACATAAAGAAGTGTTCGAGAGGACATTCTATTGTGGGAAGCGCAACTGATGAAGGTTCCCTAACCAGAAACAATATATATTATATATATTGTCTTGCGTACAAAGGAATGACACCTCGAAGAGAGTATTCAGTCTCTCTGACAGGTGAAGTAACCTAAAAATTTTATCGTGAGATTCTGTCCTAGGAGTTAAGGGAGAACAGCAATTACACGGAACGGCTCCAGATTCGGAACCTCTGTGTGCTAATTCTCTCGAAAATCCTAGAGGTCGGTTTTACATCTCGCGTCTTTAAATTTAACGAAATGTATCAAATACATAAAGAAGTGTTCGAGAGGACATTCTATTGTGGGAAGCGCAACTGATGAAGGTTCCCTAACAATACAATATTAATGTAAGGGTTACCGATATTTGATGGTATTTGAATGATTTAACTTTTATAGCTACGTTTACAGCATTTTAGTCACAGAAAAACGAAAAAATGTGCTATACGTCAAACAGTAACGATACACAATACTTTTAAAATAATATTCAATATAAATTGTAAAAAAAAGTATCCTCTGTATTCAAGAACATGCATTGAATACATATAAAATGCAAAAAAATAACGAACCTTATAGTAAAAACTGAAAATCAATTTAAAATATGAATTGAAATGCAAATGCATTTGTTTTTGTTTCAATATTTGTTTCTTCGCTTGCATAAAAATAAAAAATAAATTATAGTAAATAAACAAATATAACATCCAATTAATTTACAATACCAACACGAAATTTGCTTTTCATTCTAACAAACATTCAAATTCTCTTTGCGATATTTTAAATTAGAGACTTGACATGCGTCAGAATACTCCCTTCGAGGTGTCATTCTTTTGTACGCAAGACAATATGAATGATATATCTTGTTTCTGGTACGGAACCTTCATCAGTTTCCCCGAAAATCCTAGATGTCGGTCTTATACCTTGCGTCTACAAATTTACTGTTATGTATCAAATACACAAATAAGTGTTCGGGAGGAAATTGTGGGAAGCGCAACGGATGAAGGTTCCCGACCAGAAACAATATATACCATATCTATTGCATTGCACCTCGAACAGAGTATCAAATATCTCGACAGGTCAAGTTACCTGAAAATTTTATCGTGACATTCTATTCGGTGTGTGCTAGTTTCCCCGAAAATCCTAGATGTCGATCTTACATCATGCGTCAGAAGTGAGAAAATCAAGAAAACGGCAAACGTTACCAAGTTTATGGCTGGTAGTGACTAGATGTGGATTCAACTGAAAAATTGGCAAGCTGAAAGTATTCAAAAACAAGTGCAAGAAGTAACAATAATGACGCTGGTGTAGAACCATTGCAAAGTCCCTTTTTTCCAACCCAGGATATGTAAGGATTGTCTATAAATTTTTGGGCGTGCTGTTTAAAATTTACCCTCTTACTAGACCAGCGCCACCCTAATTTAATGCACTTTGATGGACACTTTTTAAATATATATTAGAGCAGTTATATTACAACAGCTATTGTAAAGGCTAGTCTGAAATTCATTTCCATTACTAAGAATGATACAAAGAAACACAAACCAAGATAGGAAACTATATTTCGTAAGAAACTTTCGCTATTTTTCAGTCTCAGTGACTGTTGTTCCTTTTTGTCCTTTCGTGGTGAAATTTCTGAAACGCCTTAAATTCCTCAGTATATTTAATTACTCTAAGTTGTTGTTCTTTGATATAAATTGGTTGAAATAATCAAATTACTGGTGCATTTTTTGTCGATATTCTCTCTCACAAAAGGAATGTTTCAATGGGAAAACATAGCGACTAAGAAAATAGCTGAATGTACTTTTTATACAGCAAATATTGTAGATAAGTTAATTAAGTGGAAAAAGTTTCTGAGAAAAATGAATTACGTGTCAGTTATTATAAATGATACACGTGAGTACAAGTTTATCTCGGTTCTACACAGTTTTATACACATTTTGAAAGATTTTGGTGCTGTATAGATAACATGATACTTTATTAAATTGTTATTCATCGCATAAATAAAACATAAGCGGGAAATGGTTAATGACTAAATTTGTGAGCAAAAAAAATTCATTTTGTCTTGGTATACTGAAATTTGTTGGATATATTATGTTTACCAATAATGATCTATATTAAACCTCCAACCATATATTTTTAACACTACACATGAACGTTATCATATTGAGTAAAATTGCAAATATCTGATACATTTGTGAATAAAATTTAGGCCACAGATTCCGCATGTTTACTAATAAATATTTATAAATTCTCTTTTATGTAACAGAAGCCCGATGCAGCATTTCCATTTTGCCGATGAGTTTTTCAGTATTCAGTTTTCTGTATTTTCTTTAAGTTCAGTTGCACTGGGTTTTTGTTTCAATATGGTATTAACAACAGCGGATTTCGCATAATCTCCCTCATTTTAAACCGACTTCCAAAAAGGAAGAGGTTATCAATTCGTCTACAACTTTTTTTTTATGTATGACGAGCGATTATTCAAAAACGGCTTGGGCGATTTTGATGATTTAAACTGCATTATATTAAGGAACATTACAGAAAGATGATTTTCAATTAATCTTCACTGTTTTCTCTAAAATTGCTCCCGCAATTTGAATATTATAAATTGTATTATACAAAGATATGTTCCATTTTTCTGAAAATCCGAAAAATTATCTCACATACTATAATTATAAATTTTGTTTGTAGTCAAAAGACTGACAAAGAAATTAAAGTATTTCGACAGCTTTCACAAAGTAAAAGTGTATTTCACTTCTTTATAAAATCGCTCATAAAAGGCTGCTTCCCGAAACCTTTCTTACATTGTGTTAGCTAATTCACCCGTTACTCAAACAATTTGTTTATATATATATATATATATATATATATCTCAAGACCTTAAGTGTCTCCGATTAGCTCTTCAGCTTTCGCTTCATTAATAAATTTCGTTATGAGTCTAGTTATACAAAGGCCAATTCCTCAACTTCTAGCCTTGAGTTTCCGATAAAAACTGCCAAAATTATGTTCGTCTTCTCAATCCTTCGTGCCAATTCTTCAATTCTTCAGTCCTACACTTCTTTCTTCAATTCTTCAATTCTTCAATTCTCTTCAATACAGTCCTTCAGTCCTTCTCACAGATCTTAAGCTCTTCTTCTTCTTCCTCTCTTCTCAAGACCTTAAGTTCTCCATTTCCACAGCTCTTCAAGTTCCTCTGCAATCTTTCAATTCTTCAGGGAGGCTACACCATGAAAAATTGGTTGAATATAGCTGCATATGATGATTATGATATATATATATATATATATATATCATCTATATATATATATGAACAGAGCTAGGTTCCGGGTGAGAACGCGTCTGAATTTATTATATGCTCGACGTTTCGACTCCTGCTTTGGAGCCATTATCAAGAGACAAAGTGAAAAAGAGTTTCAGAGTCTAGATCGAAAAATATTTGTACAAAAACTGTAAACATCATGGTAAATGTCAAATTTTCATCATAAATATCTAGTTTAAATGTCAAGATATGCCAAGAAAGTATGTCGTACAGGGCTTTTGAAGTCAGTTTATTTTAGGCACGAGGTTAAATTACAGTCGCGTGAAATTGTAGAAAATATTCCATTAGCTTATTAAAACGAAAATTTGTTATTCCGGCGATCTCTTCTGTGTGGAATCGGTTGAAGGTGTGTGCGTGCGAGCATGTTATATTAGGTGGTACATAAGCATTTGCATACAATGATAGTTGAAATATGAGTTGGAATTGAATTAGTTATACAGGGTGGTTCTAAAAATATTGTATTAGGTGGCACATAAGTAGTTGCATATACAAGGTGGTTGAAATAAGCAAAATGATAGTTATAAAGAGTGGATATTTGCGTTATAGGACGAAGAATAATTACAGTTATACAAAAGGCTTTAAATACTGCCAGAAGCAGTTGAATATGCAGGATGATATATAAATTGGAGTATAAATGCAGTAATACGGGGCGGTTTAAAAAGTTATATAGTTTGGAACCTAAGTAGTTGCTTAGACCAGGTCTTTGAAGTAAGGGTGGGGTAAAATTATTGTTATTCAGGGTGTTTCAAAAATGTGTTATACATGTCCGGTTATGAACTAGCGATAATATAAATACATGTAAAGCAACTATTTTAATACACAAATACACCACATACTAGGGCTCAATACCCCACCCCGCCATATGGCAGTCATTTTGTTTTTTTGATGACCCATTCTCTACGTGTGAACAAAAACCTTTATTTATATCTCTTAAAGTTTGGTCTTACTGAGATAAAAATAGGCTTATTCGACGGACAATAAAACTGTCTATCAACAACATTTCAAAAAAAAAGTGTTAACGTTTTCTTAACTTTCGAAAAAAAGATGAAATGCAAAAAAGGGTGAAAAAATTATGCAAATCAACAAATTATTACATTCAATGCAAAAGTAGTCCCGATTTCCTCTCATTTTTTTTCACTAAATCGAAAATTTTTGAGTTAAGCTCATAACTGTATGTTTATTACTTTAGGAGTTATTGTGGTTTGAACATAGCGTATGTTGGCACCGACTTCAAAAATGTACTAGATTGGTAGGTAATTAATTTGTACAGAATGAAGGTGCTCATTCTTAATGTTTACATTTTTTACTTCCTGGTTAGGTACCTAACAACATTGAATGTGTTATTTATTTCCTAGAGTTGTATTTTGTTATAATTATTTTTAACTTTTTAGTTGTAGGTAGAAGTCGGTTATATATTTTTTAAATGTTTTATTTTCAACTTTTTAGTTTTTTTGAACTCAAGCAGTTTTCATTCTTTATTTTTTATTTTGTATGTATAACCTTAATAGGCAGAACCAGGTAACATCGAAAGCCTCAACATTACACAATAATACTTTCTTATTTAAATTGACAGGTAAATCTTTACGCACAAAATGTACTAGTACGCGTTGACTTAATAAGCCCAAAATATTTATTTATGCCTTATGGACTACGCAATGTAACGTTTTTTCAACTTTTTTTTGACAACCCTGTATAACTATAGATAATTCCACTCCAACCTATGTACCAACCATCCGGTACATACGACTGCCCACGGACAAGCAATTTGTTAGCTGCCTTCTGTAAACTATAGGACGGAGTAGAATCCATCCCATATTTACGGAGTCAAATCCGTCCTATATTTCAACCATAGTATATAACTCCTTGCCCATAAATTATTTATATTTTAACATTTTATATTATCGCAAAATTGCAAGTTGCACGTCACAGAAAAGTATATGAGATCACCTAAGGATCTTCCTTAATAGACTAAACGTTAAAAAACTATACACATCCATAAGGAGTTATCGAAAAATCGACTAAAATATTAGGGATATTGGTCGATTTCCATGCACTCATGTATTCATTCACAAATTTTATCACTTTACCAATAGAATTCTTTTCCAAAATTTTCACCAATCCGGATATATACTCTATTAAACAAGTCCATATTCATTCAAAACGGTGCACCACAGGCGAAGAAATCAGGTACCATACATACAAAAAAAAAGAGAGAAAAAAATACGCGACGAATTGATAACCTCCTCCTTTTTGGAATTCGGTTAAATATCATGTGTACAAAATCTCTGATTCTAGTCCATAAAATCTTACTTTTAGTTGATATATATATATATATATTTCTTAATCGACATGAGATATTAAGAAAATTTTCAAAAGTTTAAGTAAACACAATTATGCAAACCAAATAGATAACGCTATTACATTCTACGTACAAGACAGACATGAATTTTACATGAAGGGCTTCAAATAAAATGGGCAAAACAACATTCAGTCTATCTATGAATATTCCAACTTCATTATCGAATTCCCGTCTTTCGTTATAATAATTAACAAAATTGTTATTCGCATTCATCTTAGGAAGGTTACCATAACAAGTAAACAATATGAAGAATAAGGGAGAATTCAATAGGCCATGACTCTATGGAAATATTTGACTAACAAGTTTGGATAACTTCCAAGCAATATATGGGCTTTTGTAGACTATGAAGTCTTCGTACTTACAGATTAAACGAAAGCTTTCGAATTTATGATACAATTCATAACGGGATTACAAAAATTTTCTGGAGACGTGTTTAGACAGTTCTCTTTTGTTTACTCAGTTATTGCAGTACAAGTATGCAGTTTACTTTAACTGTTTGAGCAAATCGAACTTATTTCCAAAGATTCGTGAAACATTGGTTGATTACCGGGAATATCTAATAGCTTTTATAGATTTTTTGGCGAAAGTAAATATTTTATTATATCCAAAGTTGTGTTATAAATATATGAATAAACCTATTGTTAAACAAATGCTGATAGGATTCGAGCCAAGTAGCCAAGGTGTGTGCGTATAGTATAAAGTATAGTAAAGCCTGCCAATAATGGAAGAATACAATTTCTGTACACTTGTACCCTGTATACTTTTATAGATAGTTCACCATGATTACGTAAACGTTTTATACGTACAGCTACATCCTGTTTACTTAATCATTGTTTATTGCTGCCCTATAATTACACTCATATATTCTTACACCTTGTAAAGGGTGTTCCAATTTTTAAATTTGTCGCCATTTCTATTTTTTGTACCAGAATAGCATATGTCATTTGACAGATGACAAGTAGGAATATTCTGGTTATTAAACAAGGAGAGATATACGATTGAGCAACGCGTGTTTATTATTAGAAATTATTTAAAATTTGGTAAAAGTTGTGCAGAAGTTGAAAGAAAATTTCGTACAGAATATGGAAGAGAAAATTGTCCATCAAATGTTACCATTGGAAAAATTGTTAACAAGCACATTGTCGTATCTTGGATGAAGCAAATCTACTAGAAATAATGGAAAGACCGATGCATGCACAAAAAGTAACTGTTTGGTGTGGTTTTTGTGCTGGTGGAGTGATTGGTCCATACTTTTTTGAAGATGACAATGGAAATGCTGTAACTGAATGGTGATTGATATCGAACGATGATAACTAACTTCTTGTGGGATGAATTGGAGCATACTGATGTGCAGAATATGTGGTTCCAACAGTACGGTGCAACATGTCATTCAGCAGCAGAAACAATCAATCTTTTTAAACAGAAATTTGGTAATGGAATAATTGCTCGAAGAGGAAACATTAATTGGCCTCCTAGATCTTGGGACATAACACCTCTAGATTTTTTCCTATGGAGCTATTTGAAAAAAAAGGTCTATGCCAATGATCCACAAACAATTGATGACCTAAAGGAGAACATTATTGACTGTTTTCAAGTAATTGTACCGCAGTTATGCCAGAAAGTTATCGAAAATTTTGGCAAAAGATTAGAAGCTTGTCGTAGCAGCAGGTGGTCACTTACAAGATATTGATTTCCATTACTAAACCGAATAAATTGTACTATCATTTGAAATAGAAGATTTAAGCATTCTCAAATAATTTGCGTATTTTATTAAAAATTTAAAAATTAACCTCAAATTGGAACACCCTTTATATTTATGTTCCGCATATTTACATCTTATTTGGTGCTACTAAGGCTTCACCATATATCCTAACCTTTTGTAAATTTAGACGACGCATACATACACCTCTGTATACTCACATCTTGTATACTTATACTCTGTATTTTAGTTTACTAATACCTTCTTTTACTAACACCTTGTATACAAACGATGAGCATGGTCACTGTTGACAAATCTCTTGCAACTTGTACACTTATATTCTGCACGTTGGCACCTTGTAACGTGCTACTGATGCTTCTTTCTCTATGCTAATTTCGTGTGAACTTGCTTACAGCATAAATGCTTACACCTATGTATTCTTACACCTTGTATACTTTTTTGTTATGTATTTTAACACGCTGTATACTTACACATTGTTTACTAATACCCTGTATATTGGGCTCCTACCAACGCAACAAAGGGCATGGGAACTACTGACAAATATGTTGCAGCTTGTATACTTATAATCTGCATACTGACACCTTTGTAACGTGGTACTGATGCTTCTTTCTCTATACTAACATCGTGTGAACTTGCTTACAGCATAAATGCTTACACCTATGTATTCTTACACCTTGTATACTTTTTTGTTATGTATTTTAACACGCTGTATACTTACACATTGTTTACTAATACCCTGTATATTGGGCTCCTACCAACGCAACAAAGGGCATGGGAACTACTGACAAATATGTTGCAGCTTGTATACTTATAATCTGTATACTGACACCTTTGTAACGTGGTACTGATGTTTCACCCTGCATACTAATATCTGATAAACTTACACCTCTGGATACTTACACCCTGTCTACTTATACTCTGTATTTGAACACTTGCTATGCTTACTGGTGCGTTCCCGCAATTTGTTTAGTGCATCGTTCAAATTTGATTGAATTACTTCATTGATTTTTATATACCGACACTTTTGATTCCATCTGAAGAGACGGCCGCTTTTTGTTGTTATAGTGTTACGATTCCGCGAGTTATTAGTTCCGGTCGTAACAACCGCTAAACAGCTTTCATTTTATTTCTTTTGTCTTTACAAAAGCGCATCATTTGTTATTAAACCCGCATTTTTGTTTGCTCAATCAATGAACATTACGTCGCTATTTTTTGTGTAACGTGTTGTCCAGACGAAGCTCTAAAATCTGTTCCTGCCGTTGCGGGGCTAGCCTCTGAAGAAAGAAGAACCAAGAAAACACCCTCTCCAGAGCTTCGACGTAAAAGGTTAGTGATTAACTTTATTTGGTGAATTAATTTACGTGACGGCACGTGTTTATTGATTGTTCCGCTAAATGTCCTTCGTCAATTATATACTTGCATTGAACCAGCATTGAACTAAAACCGCAACATCTAATTCATACATTTTTTTGGATATTATATGTAATGTGTCATCGAAGACATTCCACTTACAATTTATTTGCTAACACCCTGTGTACTGGGCACCCTACAATGCAATTTAGGCAAACGAAAGGCGTGGTTACTTGAAAAACATCTTACACCATGCATATTTACATCCTGCATACTTATAGCTTGTAACGTGCTACTGATGCTTCATCCTGTATACTGGGGTGTTGTAAACTTACACCACGTAAACTTGCACCTCTGTATACTTATTTGTATACATACAGAATGTTTACTAACACTCTGTATGCTGGAAACCTGCCAAACTTAGACAAAAGGAGGGCGTCGTCGATGTTGACAAACATCTTACATCTTGTATACTTAAAATCTACATACTTACATCTTATAACATGTTACTGATGCTTCACCCTCTACACAAGCACCTTGTAAACTTACACCATGTATACTTACAGCTCTGTATACTTATATTCTGTATATTAACACACTGTATATTTACACTTTTTTAACTAACATCCTGTAAACTAGGCACCCGCTCACGCAATTTAGGCGAACGTAGGGCGTGGTCACTCTTGTCAAACATCAAGAGACGTGGTCCCTCTTGCCGATACTTTTTCCAAAGACCAGCTCTCCAAAAAATAAGTCGATAATTTATAACAGTTTTTAAACAAAAAATCAGAGTAACCAATGTCTAAAAAAGGATTGTTTAAAGAATAACTCCATTACCATAACAGACCAATATTTTCTAAGTAATTTCGAAAAGATTGTTGAGGAGGTCTTGAATTATTTTGTCTGTTCATTGGGTTTTCTCTCCTCCAATTTTTTTCCTGTAACAGATAAGTAGTTAAAAATTGTATATGTAGAACAAAGTGTAGTAAGGCAATTTCGTAAAATTGCCCGGATTACTGGCTGTCTGTACAGAGATTCTTCCTCACAGTTATTCTGAGAGACATCTCTTTCTCTCAGAATAACAGATAATCCGGCAGTGACTTGTATGCACATTTATATGACGGAAACACATTAATTGGAAATATACATTGGACTAGATCTTTTTTCCTTCCGGTAAGTCAGCTCATTTTGTATTCATATAATTGCCAATTGTATCTGTGCATATACATACAAATACGCTAGAAATATTCTGTACAATATAAGGTTTTAACTTCTTTAACCGTTTCAAACTGAAACCACACCCAACTTCAAAATTACAGTCCACTTAATTTTATTACCATATTTATACTGTGATGTGGCTAATGCTAAGTTCCTGAAATGTCGTTAACTGTAAAAAATCAAATATTTGGTTTTAGGATACAAGACTGTGTATATATATATATATATATATATATATATATATATAGCAAAATATTTACATCTCATTATTTTACATTCTATATAAGTTATTTACATAAAATTTACAAAGGTTTCACACATTCTTTCACAAGACATCAAATTAACACGCTTTGAAAGAATAAGAGCACGCAGCAATGAAGCACTGAAGGATCTAACGGTGTCAATTATGATTACGGTGACGGTTTTTGTGGATTTACTCACAACGACCAAGGTAGTGCAAGCCCGGCAAAGTTTTAACAATACTATCACAAAATTCAAGTCAAACGATGCACATTAGAAATCCAAAACAATAAATTACATAATATTGATGTACGTATATTGCATTTACAATCCCATTTGTGTCAATTTGTACTTGGATAACAGTACATTTTAATTAAATCTGAAAGCATGTTTACAATTTGCAATTATTGACTCTGAGAATGTACACATTCATGTAACAATCCAATTGAGTAACACACATAAAACAGATCCCACTATGTTGATTCATGTAAACTTTGAAGGGCAACAAGAGCAGCAGAAGACATCTTTCATCTGGTGTTTTAATTATCGTATCACAATAACAAGAAAACTAGGAACGTTTTTCGAAGCGAGTTAACATTTATTTTCATTTAATTTCGTTCAGTTTTCACTTCATTTCATCCTATGATTTGAATTATGCGTTCTAGTGTAGCGTTCATCTGATATTTGATGGATGTATCAATAACTAATTTTATCAGACCGTAACATGTTTTTTTCTCGTATTCTGGACACCCGTATAAAAAAAGATAAGAAACAATTCAGCATCATTTTTTTATACTCACTTCGAGGTGTCATTCCTTTGTACGCAAGACAATATATGTTAAATATAACATATATTGTTTCTGGTTAGGGAACCTTCATCAGTTGCGCTCCCCACAATTGAATGTCCTCTCGAACACTTCTTTATGTATTTCATACATTTCGTTAAATTTGAAGACGCGAGATGTAAGACTTATTATATTATTTGAATGAGCCTTTTATCTGATATATTACATGATGCTTTTGAAAATTAAATTTTTATTTTCCATTTAATTGTATAATTAGTCCCTAAAATTACTATGGGGGTTTTCTAATAATTTTTTTTTATAAATTTCAAGTAAGCCCCAGTACCCCTAATTATTATCAAAATTTTAGGTAGTATGGTTTCGGAAATAAAGCGAGAAATGATTTTTTTTATATATTTATGTTAATAACTTGTAAACAATTAATTTTAAAAATATGAAAAATATATATTTGTATTCCTCAGAATGAGCCCTTTCATTTGATGTATTGCATTATGCGTTAAAAAAATATTTTTTTTTTATTTTCCGTTTAATTCTATAATTTGGCCCCCAATATTAATATTAGGGAGTTCTTCATATTTTTCCTGTAATCAAACAAATTTAGGTCTTATAGTTTGGGCAATAACGGGGGGAATGGGTAATTTTTTTTATATTTTTTTAATATATTTTAAAATAATAATTTAAAAAAAATTAAAATAATAGATTTGTATTCCTCATAATGAGACCTGTGATTTAATAATTACATGACCCGTTAGAAACAATTATAATTTTTTATTTTCCATTCAATTCTATAATTTGCCCCCCAAAATGAATATTAGGGGTTTCTCCTTATTTTTCCAGTAAGTTCAGGTAAGGGGCTATACCTAAATTTTTTTCAAAATTTTCCAGGTTATGGTTACTGAGATAAGGAGGGGGGGATGGGTAAAATTTTTTATATTTTTGTTAATATCTTTTAATTAATTTATTTTAAAATTATGAAAAAAATATATTTGTTTTCTTCATAATGAGCTCTTTCATTTGATATATAACATGATTGGTTAGAAACAATTTTAGTTTTTATTTTCCATTTAATTCTATAATTTGCCCCCCCAAACTTAAAAGTAGAGGTTTCTCCTTATTTTTCCAGTAAACTTTAGGTCAGACCCTATACCTCTATTTTTTTTCAAAACTTTACGTTTTATAGTTTCGGAACTAACGGGTGGGGGGTAAATTTTGGTATATTTTCGTTAATATCTTTTTAACTATTTTTTTTTAAATATGAAAAAAATATATTTCTGTTCCTCAGAATGGGACCATTCATTTGATGTATTACTTAATGCTTTTGAAATTTTTTTTATTTTTAAATTATCTTTTAATTCTATAATTTGCCCCCAAAAATTAATATAATGGTTTCTCCTTATTTTTCCTGTAAAGTTCGGGCAACGTTCTATATTTCCTATTTTTTCAAATTTTTAGACTCAGTAGTTTCGGAGATCAGGGGGGGAACGATCGATTTTTTTTAGTTTTCCCCCCAGAAGTACCTCTAAAATCAAAATTTCTTCTTTTACGATATACTCTTGATCGGGTCACTAAGCTATACATTGATACCAAATTTCAACCTCTTCCGTCCAATAGTTTAGGAGAAAATTGCTGTGATGTGACAGAGGCAGAAATCCTGAGTGATATTATAAGGGTATCCGTATGTTGTATATACGGAACCCAAATAACGAAAGTGAATGACGGTAAGTACTAAAACGATGCTGATTACTGACATTAAAAGCACGGTATAAAAAGTAACAAATATAAATCACTAGTACTCACTACCGAAGTAACAATTAATAACGGTTATTTAAAATTAACGATAATCTCGATCTCAATCCAAAAATCGTTTAGATTATAATGTTTTAAATTTGTGGGTTTATATTTGAGTTACTTTTCATAAATGTATTACCTCATAAGATTTAGGTATACTCGTAACAAAGCTTTTTGAACTTCTCGCAGAAATCCAGTGCAATTATAAACGTTTTTGAACCTACATATTTTATATCACTCTAGGAAATAATTTGACAAATGACAAATTTAATAAGTGATGTCCTACCTTCTACAAAAGATCCTTTAATACTTTTACTCTAATATTTCACTTTAACTTGAGAGCTGTTTTGACTTTTCCTGCTTAATATTTTTATGGAGACACCCACAAAAGTGAGCTAGAAACTCGAAGACGACTAACTTAATGAAAATAGAGTACGTGCTCTCAGGATGAGCACTCGAAATGTCAGAACGTCAATTTAGATATCTTTATGGGTTTATACAGAAAAGTGAGACAGTCGTATTTATTTGCAGAATCAATAGATGCTGTAACAAAAAGGAGACATAACATATTTTAGAATTAACGCGGAATAATAAGTTGTCTGAGAAATTACCCAGATTACTGGTTTATCAAATAAAGTAAATTAAATGCAAAACCAAAACTAAAATAAATGTTCGGTTTAATTTTTTCAGTAACATTCATAGCTGGTCCATAATTGTTTGTTCAAAATCTTAGTTTTATTTAAAGATAATAATGCAATTTCCGAGAATATATAGAGGGTGAGTTTTTTTGATGATCAGTATGGGGATCTCGGAAACTAGCGGAGATAGAGCAATGGTTGAATTGGGAAAGATTTGCAGTTTTACTGGCCCAATTTAATGACACTTTCGGATTTTTGTAAAAAGTCATGGCTTACTAGATAATTTGAAAAAACGAAATTCTGTCGATTTAGTCAAATCTCTCTAGCTCCTTTGTTTTTAAATTTATAAAAAAACTGTAAAAAATCAAAATTGAAGGGAATTGTATCCCGAATATGATTGTCATGTCCTCGTTTGCGTGACAACTCTCTTTTTCGAGATATGACACAAACTTATCTTTTTTTTAATGGAAATCATAATTGGCTATTACCTCAAAAAATCGGACATTTTTAGACCTTTTCAACGATATAATACTCGATATAGTTATTCATAAAAATAACGGAGTTATGGATGCTTTTCTCTCTTATTTTCACAAAAATCCGAAAGTCTCATTAATTTGGGCCAGTAAAACTACAAAGCTTTTCCAATTTAACCATTGCTCTACACCATACTGATCATCAAAAAAAACTCACCCTATATAATCAGTAAAATATGAAAAATTAAACAAGACCTTAGAATAATGTGATCATTTTTCAAAAAGTTTGCCAAACAGCTTAAAATCTGAACTACATTTGCTCAATATTTATTTTAAATTTGTAATGATTCCAGTTTTTTTCTGGGATTAAAGATAGTTAAAACTTGTAGGTTCAGTTAAATGTTATAACTCAGATTTCGCAGATAACAAATAGTCACCTCCAGTAGAATAGCTTATTCATTTATGTTCAGTACTAGAAAAGTAGTGCTCAATAAGTCCAAAGATAACAAAGAGTTTCTTTAATTTTTTTACTTACTTACTTTACAATTCGACCTGTTAAGCGATAGGTGGCACCACGACGCGGTTGGTTGAGGAATTACTTTTGTCCGTCAGATATTCTTTGTTATTTAAATGGATAATCAAATTAATATGTGTTATAATATTGAGATAACAACAATACAGTGTTGAATTATAGTTGAAGTTCTATAAAATTGTTATAGCCTCATATAAGTCTATCGTGATTAACGGGCGACAATTCAAACAACTATTCAGAGGGCAAGAGTATTTCCCAAACAACCGAATGTGATGCCACACATCCTTTAACAGGTCGAATTCACGGATAAACTGAAAACAATCGTTTATGAACTGATGAGAATTTAAGCCTCACTAGCCCATATCTAAAAATAGAACAGGATTTCATTGATAGAATAATAAATCAAGCCTTTCTAGAACAGAAACTTAAAGCAATAATCATTCCCCAAGGAAAAGGGGATAAAATTGTATCCTAGCAATAATCCTTATCAGACATAGTTCAATTATTTTTCCATCAAACATATGTAAGTATAATAATTTATTAAATACTATAACACAATACACCATTTTTAAAAAGAATAATGTTTTTGATGATGTATTCTATAGAAGTCTGACTTTTTTCTAAACTGCTAACTTACGTATGAAATCATAGGAAGGTTCCAAGCTGCAGCTACAAGTGCCTCGGAATAACAGGTATCATCTGGACCAATAAAAGCTACCGTACCGTTGTCCCGCATTTCCGTCATCACTCGTATAGCTTGAGCTGCTAGCGAGGATTTGCTACGTGATACGCCAAATGCTGGTAAATTGGTTCCTATGTCTGAAGCTACGTATCTAAGCTTACGACCAGGCAGAAGATCTGAAAAATAAAAAGTTATTATAGATGTATTGCATGGAACGCCATTTGAAAATCCACAATTAAGTTGCATTAAAAACATAACGGACTGATTTATAGAATATTGATGAACAAAGGTTAATTATCAATACTATCAATACCTCTTTAAATTTGATTAAAAATCGTTTTTTTTAATATTTGTTAATTCAATTTCGATTATAATGGCTGTTACTTTACCTCATACAACAGTCAAGGAGTACTTATTCTGCACCCTTGCCGACAGTAACTTTCCCTATATGAGCTGAGAGGCAGAACAGGGAATTTCCATTTATTATTTTACTTTCGAACTGAACGGAGATAAATTAATTGCCACAACTCTTATATGATAGGCAAATTAATTTCGTTGGTGCTTTGTTGTCTGTTGTTTACACCTAAACCTACTTTAAAAATTTGTACGTAAGCGCTAATATAATAATAATAATAATAATAAACGTCTTTATTTATCCTATGGGTATGTGCTAGGCGAAGTTTAGCTAAAGCTATTCTTACACTTAACCTAGCCATACAGGTAACTTTCATGAATATAATACATTATAATACAGGGCACCACTTAAGTTAGAAATGATTAGAATTTACATTATACTAACAGTCTACAGAGAACAAAGGCTTTACAAACAGTGAGTACCAGACAGCATCAACTTTCTAAGCCAACTTTTAAATGCTAGTATTGATGTGAATGGCTTATTTATTAGGAGTTTGTTAAAGTACCTTACACCTAGGTAAGAAAATGAACGCTTGAATAAGGCAGTATTGTGACGCGAGATATGAAGAAGTCTGTTTGAGCGTAAATTAAGCGGATGGAGGGTATTCCTAAATATTAATTTATGGTATAATTTATAATATATTTCTATTTGTATTTTATAGTCTATTTATTGATACTAGTGGTTGCCCAATGGTCGAAATTCGATCCTATTTCATGAAATTGTAAAAAATATATTTTTATAAGAAACAGAGTTGTGGAGAAATCGGAGAGGTAGATGTAATGATCAAAATTGTTCATATTGACAAATCTTTTTAAATAAAAAGAAAATAAAAATATAATCAACTATAGGTTATCGAAATATTTTTGACAAATGAATGACCCCCCAAATTTTCGGCAGCAATCGCTCCTGGCAAAATATTCGAAATAATAATTGGAAGATTGTTCTTTGCAAACTAAAAGTTTTCGTCATTTGCGGTTTCAATCAAGTTCAGGAATATTAAAGAAAAGAGAGGACCAACAACCCTACGAGAACTTAAATATTTAATATATTCTCTATTGTCTGCTGTCTGACAATTTTTTACACAAAATGTTCGGGAAGGTTGTGATAATAATATATTAATAAATAATTAAATTCACATTAAAAACATAATATTTAATATGAAAATTCCTGCAACGCGTCTTAAAAATCAATACTGATCTAAGTACTACATTGACTATTTTACCACTAAACAATAGAAACCCTTGCATGCCACTTCCAGAAGTACATGCTCTAAGTATATAACAGCATTTCACGATTGCTCCCTCCATATATAATTACTCAATATTTTGAGTTTTGACAGTCTGGCGGCGGCGGCACTGTCCGTAGTTTGGCGTTGACAGTATGGACGTAAATAATGAATTTTTATTATATTTTATTTAATGAATGAACCAATATTATAAATTAATATTAGCATTCTGCACTGAAGGTCGTCAGTAGCTACTTAACAAACCAAAATTGAAGAAAATCGGTTGAGAGACAGAGGAGAAAATGGTACCTAATCGTTTTGTCTTTGCCTATTTATATATAGATTGCCCAATAGATGATGCTGTTGTCGAATGTGTTTGTTTTAAACGACTTGGCCGATTGGATTGCTTTACGGATTTTAGAGGTTATATAACTTTTGAAAAGATTGATCGACTGAAGTCATATTCCCAGAATATGTTTGTTTTGTTGCGAAGATGGTTATTCCTCAACATTGTCTTTGCTGTGTCCAAAATTGAAGTCACAAACACCGACAATAGGCTTATATTAAAACCTACAGTCTTTTTAATGCTGGTCGCAACTTAAAATATGCCCTGGTAAGTTGGTAAAGTTCAACATGATGGAACCAATATGGCGACCGAAAAAGTGGATAAAATTTCGAAAATCAACTGATTTGATTTTGGGGTTTTTGAGATAGCAAGTAACGAATCCTAGGTCAGATTTGCAAGATGGTAGATCCAAGAAGGCGAAGGATTTTTTATCTAAATCAACAAATTTAGAAGTTTAGTATACAGGAGGTTTTGAGGTCGCTGATTACGAACCTGATTGTTTCCTATAGGACAGTTGTGTCATAGTTTGTCAATGTTTAAGCACTTCTTTCCCAAAAAAGTGCTTAAACATTTACGAATCTGATCTAAGATTTCAAAATGGAGGATCGACTTTGCGGACGTTTTTGGATCAAAGGATTGGCATCAAATTTTGTACACGGATGTTTTTGGTTACGAATCTAATGTATGCTATATTTACTTTTGCAAAGATGTCTTTAAACATAACTCGGTGTTGTGATTTTTGTTTTGTAAGTCTCAGGATCTTGAAAATGACATTTTGAATTTCGACCTCAGCAACCCTAACAATCACCTCATGTATTGCAAATCGATTGATTTTTTTTAAATTGTCTACAATTTTGAATTTTCGGCCGCCATTTTGGATTGTGACACCTTATCGGTGCAAAGTTTCCTTGGACTTCCATCGTTTTGAAAAACACATATCACAAATCATTCGGAAATATGAAAAGCTAACCATCGTCGAGCGCGGTTAGTATTTGGATAGGTGATTACTTGGAAACACCGCGTGTCGTTGCCTGTTTAAAAGGATTTATTTAGCTTGCCCTATTTGTTTGTTTGTTTTGAGACAACTCTATTACCTAAAATTTCACCAACTCACTGTAGACAAATTGATTTGATATTTGGGACAAAACATAATTCTGATGACAATACAATTTAATACTTGTCTTCTAAATGTTATTTGTGCCATGTTCTTGATTAGTTTTATGTTTTTTGGGAATATCACCACAATTGAAACGAAAAGATGTATATTAAAAGAAATTACAATTTCAATACATAATTTTAAAGCCATTGACAACGAAGTCAGAATCGACTTTGAAACGTTTGGTAATTTCTTTTAATATAAAGCTTTTCGTTTCAATTGTGATGTTATTCCCAAGAAAACATAAAAATAAACAATTTAATACTTTTTGTATTATTGTAAATTCAAGATGGCAAAATGACGGACTACATGTTCGTTCAAAACTACCTCAATATGGGTATCAAATGAAATGGCTAGAAAAGAAAAATAAAGTTGAAAAAAGTGAGATCAATCATTTAAAGACGATAGAAGTCCAGGGAAACTTCGAAGAACGATTACATTTTCTACCAGCTTCAGATTATCAATGCAACTTTTCATTTTTTCTGATTTCTTTGGGAATAACACTACATAAATTTGAAAGTCTGTATATTTCGAAAGTCCAAACGTTTCAAGGTCTAAATCAGACCCCGTTTTCAATGGTATTACACAAAACGAACAAAAATTAACAAAAGTCAGTGTATTGAACCTAATAGATGTCGGTGACATCTACCGTCTAGTGAGTAATTTAAGTATATGAAGGCTTATTATGCTATAACATATACCATACTCTTGACAGATGGTTCGAGTGTTTTATATAAAAACACATAAGTAAATATATATACTGATATATATAAACATATTTAGAACTATATCATTCAACGTATGACAGCCGTTTCGAACCAGGAGTTCTCGTCAGATACGCTTCCTTGAATGACAAGTTCTAAAGTGAAATACTTGGATGTTATACACATCAGTAAGACAACAGTCAGTGTATTGAACCTAATAGATGTCACTTTAGAACTTGTCATTCAAGGAAGCGTATCTGACGAGAACTCCTGGTTCGAAATGGCTGTCATACGTTGAATGATATAGTTCTAAATATGTGGATATATATCAGTATATATAAAAATTAACAAATTAAAAAATTAAAAGGATTCGAAATGAGAAATATCGTAATCACAATTTGACATTAACGTTTGACAATAAAACTGATGTAACTAATGTACTGCAAATTTGGACTTTTGAAATATACAGAACTCAGAATTTATATTGCAATATCGAGAGAAATAAGTTATTCTAAACCACAGCGATATCATAATACCACGAATGTCGTAACAACTGTGTTATGTTTTGTCTAATATTTGGTGTTTACTAGGTTTTTACCTTAGGGCCAGCGCGGACGGGGCAAGTGTTTTGCAACTTCAGGTGCAAACCAGTTGCACGTTGACCCGTAGACGTTGTGAATAATTTCAACGATTTGAAAAATTATCCGCTAATCGAGTGTTAGCATAAGCAGCTGTCGAGATTGCTGTTGGTGGAAAATGTTTTAAAGCATAGGAATTAGTTTCAACAAGCATCTACGAACAAACCTAGTTCCAAGTGCAACTGATTTGCAACCTAAGTTGTAGAACAGTTGCCCAGTTTGAATTGGCTCTTAAACAATTACATGGTCGGACAGGATTTGTAGCAGACTCTCAACACAATGCTGACATTCAGATTATGATTTAGGATTGTTAGCCTAGCTTGTTATAGAGGGTGAGTTTTTTTGTGATGATCAGTATGGGGATCTCGGAAACTAGAGGAGATAGAGCAATGGTCAAATTGGGAAAGATTTGCAGTTTTACTGGCCTAATTTAATGACACTTTGTAAAAAGTCATGGCTTACTAGATATTTTGAAAAAACGAAATTCTGTCGATTTAGTCAAATCCCTCTAGCTCCTTTGTTTTTGATTATATAAAAAAGTGTAAATATCAAAATTGAAGGGAATTTTATCCCGAATATGATTGCCATGTCCTCGTTTGCGTGACAGCTCTCGTTTTCGAGATATGACACAAACTTATCTTTTTTTAATGGAAACCATAGTTGGCTATGACCTCAAAAAATCGGACATTTTTAGAGCTTCTCAACGATATAATACTCGATATAGTTATTCATAAAAAAAACGGAGTTATGGATGCTTTTCTCTCGTATTTTCACTTTTAACGTAGTTAGCCATGAAATAGATTGATTTATTAATAACTATTCCAAAAAACATTGGACGATTTTTTATTAGGTGTATCAGATATAACGAAAAAACTAAATAAGTAGGTACTTACTAAAAACTTAAGAAATTAAAGTACATAATAATGGTTACAATTTATGTTCGAAAAGTCCACCATTATTATTTAGACAAAAATTGCATCTTTTAAGATTGACATTACCGCTTTCCTCATAGACCGCCTATCAATTTCTTCAATTAATTGTAATACCGCCTCCCTTAGGTCACCAACTGTCTCATACTTTCTTTTGTATACCTTGTTTTTTAGCGCACCCCATAAATAGAAGTCTATAACTGCCAAATTGGGAGACCGTCGTGGCCATTCGCGTGGGCCATTTCTTCCTATCCAAGAGTTTGGATAGATATTAAGTGTTGTCTTACTAATAACGAGTTATGAGAAGGTGCTTCATCATGTTGGAACCACTCAATTTCTAAACGGGTTTTCAAATTCAAATTATGCAACATGTCTTGAAAAGTGTATTGCAAGAAATGCAAGTAGCGCTCCCCAATAAGTGATTCATCATAGATAAAAGGACCCAGAATGGTAGACCCTATGATACCACAACAAACATTAAAACCAAATCTGATCTGGGATCGTCTTTGTTCTACGTGGAAAGGGTTTTCTTTACCCCAGATATGCTCATTGTGTCTATTGAACATCTAGTTTCATCTGACCATAACACCTTTAATAGAAACTGTGGATTGTCAGGGCACATGCCTCTAAACCATGTACAAAACAAAATAAGTCGATTTTCGTCACCAGCATACATAGTTTGAGAAACTGAAAGTTTGTACGGGTGGAACTTGTGCGCTTTGAGTACCTTAACTACAGTTCGTTGAGATGTGCCAGCTTCTGCCGCAATCTCACGATTTGATGTAGATGGATTTCGATTTACCATTGCCAAAACATTTATTTGTGCTGCTTCGTTAATTTGATTACGTTCCTTTGGTGGTTTAGTAAAAGATCCATGTCTGCCTAAACTATCGTAAAGCCTCTTAAATGGACAGGTTGACGCCGATTAAAATATCTATGAAAGTATTCCTCAGCTGCACGAACTGAATTTTTATGGCATATGAGATAACATTCCAGCATATTCAGTTTTTCCTCGTTAGAATATTTCATTTTATCACGAAAACTTGTCAATATCGACTGTCAGTTCAGCACTAATAATGGAATTACTCTCAAATGAGGAAACGTCAAAGTGAAAACAATCTTTTTCATGGCTACCTACCTTAAAAGTGAAAAAAAGCACCTATAACTCCGTTATTTTTATGAATAACTATATCGAGTATTATATCGTTGAAAAGCTCTAAAAATGTCCAATTTTTTGAGGTCATAGCCAACTATGGTTTCCATTCTAAAAAAGATAAGTTTGTATCATATCTCGAATACGAGAGCTGTCACGCAAACGAGGACATGATAATCATATTCGGGATACAATTCCCTTCAATTTTGATATTTACACTTTTTTATAAAATCAAAAACAAAAGATCGACAGAATTTCGTTTTTTCAAAAAAACTGGTAAGCCATGACTGTTTGCAAAAAATCGGAAATGTCATTAAATTGGTCCAGTAAAATTCAACCATTGCTCTATCTCCGCTAGTTTCCGAGATCCCCGTAGTGATCATCAAAAAAAACTCACCCTGTAGATCGAAACGTTTTTCAATATGAGCTTTACGAGGTTATAACAGACGTTGAACTTTTATTTCGAGAGCTCTTTCGTTTTCTGCTCGATTTAAGCGTTTGAACCGTGTCATTTTACGGAAATATTTCTCTTCGTCGGTTTTCTCTAGGATTTCTTTTTCAATCTCCGAAACAAAATGCAATAATCTCTTAAGCATCTTACTTCGAAATTCATTTCAGTTCCAACAGCGATTGCTTTCAAATGGTAAAAACTCAATTTACAGCACGTATTTTAGTCAGTTTAACCCCTTTGCATAGAGTTAAATATTCTTGTCAAAAGAAACCTTTGAATATAAATTACTTAATTAACACATCGGGATAACGCTAAAAAAAGTTTCGAACAGTATGGGCCGACAGCTTCAGGTATGCATAGAACGTTTGCAAGCGAAGAAAAAAATTTAATGAACGCAGGATCGACATATTAAACTAGATTAGGGCAAATAGGTTTCATGCGTAGCACTGAACCCATAATGATTAGTGAGTAATTGGGTTTCATCAACAACTATGGTGTAATTAAGGGAATATACCCGTCGTGGATACGCAAATTGGTATTAGGTTTCCGCTAATCATTACACACAATTTTTTGATCACAAAAAGGTCATTAACAATTTTTTCAAACGTATGAAATTCCATTTATAGTAAGAATTACCATTTTCAAAACTTAGATTTTGATGCTACTGACAGTGAGGAATTTCAGTTAGTTTTTCCGAAATTGAGATAATTGGAACCGTGGAATCAGATCGCATAATTTACCCTTGACAAATGTAATGAAACTTACCGGTGCATGCGTCATTTGAATTACAAATGTAAAAACCAACACGCAGAATACAATACATCATCTGATTGTATATTCTGATGCAAAAGAAAATAAATTGCATGAAAAATAATTTGGTCAGGTGCGATTTTGAGATTTCTTATAATCTTTAATTTTGAGTTTACTAGCTGACCTTCCACAGATTCGTAAAGACAACTCTGCTCATTTTTCAATTTTATATAGCATTTTCTAGTTTGTTGACATTTTATATAAATTTCAATTATTTTCCGAGATTTTTTGAAGATTTTTGATATTTTTGACATTTTTCATTTTTATGACATTTAGATATTTTTGACATTTTGGCATTTTTGACATTATCGACATTTTTGACAGTTTCGACATTTTTGACATTTTTAACATTTTGAATATTTTTGACATTTTTGTTATTTGTTTGATTATATATATATATATATATATATATATATATATATATATATATATCTATCAAAGTAATATCAGCTTGTTTGATGTTACATGTTATAATAAAATAAACTTCATGAACTCTACATTAGCAATCTGTAAATATATTCATGATCCCACATATAAATGATTGTTTTTATTAAAATGCGTTATTAGAATTGCTTTTAGATAAAAAATTATGGCAATACAATCAGGGGATACTCAAGTACGTCTTGTTTAATCAGGTGCTAGAATAAAACAAGTTTATTCAGTTGCAGTGAAGTATGTTTAAAAATAGAAATGATAGTGATCCGAAAAATTTACTACCTCAACATCGCACCACTCGCCAACAATTCAACCATTTTGAACAAACAATTTGAAAATTATTTGAGTAAGTCGATAGGAGTGTTTTTACTGAAAATGAAATAAACTGCACATAGCGGCAATAGGCCTGGACAAGTCAAAGACAATTTGATCGCTGTAAACTACTGTAGAATTCTAGACAGATGAATTTAATATAGCAATATTCACTTGTCAGAGCGTCCAAAAACTGCAACCACTGACCGTAACATCGCCCTAATTTACCAAATGGTGGTAAACAACTTTCTAATTAAAGTAAGTAAAATATCAAAGATTATAAATTGGTCATGTGCCCACGTTTGCTCGTGTTAACCCAAAAACTTGTTTAATTGATCATTTTCTCCGATCCTTTGGTGCAATTTAGGCACAATCAATAAGTGTTTTACTGTTAATTTTAATTGGTAGGTAAGGAAACTTGGATGCACTAATTTCTCAGAAACATAGCTACTTGTTTTCTGAATGATAATTGTAGCATCTCTGGTTTTTATTTACATACAGGGTATTTCAGAAAGACTGAAAAGAGTGAGAAAACAGATTTAATATTAAAACAACTTTCAAAGTAAAAAAGACACGAATCAATTTTATCAAAAACTAATCCAAATAACGTAACACGAAACTCAAAAAACTGCATTTATAATATACCTTGCCAATATAACAAATTTTATATTGTAGAAACCTCTAGGTCTATAAATGTTCGAATAAATGAACACAAAAATTATATAAAGAAACGACAATTCGAAAAGTCTGGAACCTTGGTCAGAACTTACAATTTCAAAAATTGAACCATATTACACAAAGAAGAGCACAACACAAAACGAAAGCTGAAAGAGTCTGCTTTAATTTTATTAAATGAAAGCGATTGTTTAGCTAGTACTTCTATAGAATTCGGCCGTCCCTGGTTGCCATTTACCTTTTGAACAACCCTAGGTTTTTCCTTATGATTTTAATGAGATGTCTGGAACATCAGATTTTCTTTGGTCTCATTTTTGGCGAATGCACTATTATTTTTAAGTTTTTTTGTTGGGCAATAACACCACAATCGAAACAAAACGACGTATATTGAAGGAAAACCAAACGTTTAAAAGTCTATTCTGACTTCGTTTTGCAATTTACATCAATAAATATACAGCCATTGACAACGAAGTCAGAATAGACTTTGAAACGTTTGGTTTTCCTTCAATATGCGTCGTTTTATTTCGATTGTGGTGTTATTGCCCAAAAAAAAACATAAAAGCAATCAAGAATATGCCACAAACAACGTTTAGAATGCATGATCTTATAACAAAGTCGTACCTAGAAACGCCACATGAAATTCTAAAGATAACTCTTTCAAATTCTTCTAATTTGAAAGAAGCTTTGGTATTTCACATAATCTTTAAAAAAATTTGTGCTACCCTGTATGTATCAAATTGCAGTAAATTTCCTTAGTTATATCAGTTTTATTGTCAAACGGTAATGTCAAATTGTGATTACGATATTTGTCATTGCGAATTCTCTTAATTTTTTAATTTCTTATTCAATTTGTGTTAAAAACATTGTAAACGAGGTCTGATTTAGACCTTGAAACGTTTGGATTTTTGAAATGTACAGACTTTCAAGTGTATGTGGTGTTATTCCCAAATAACAAACATAGCTACTAACTACAATTATTCTATTTCGTGTTATTTTGCATTCGTTCAACCTCTTCCTAGAAATATCATGTAACATCTCAATCTTGACAAGGTATTTGGGCCTCATTCTAGTGACAGTATTCCATGATACAAAAATCAAACATAAAATGTTACCTTTAAAGATAAAAACATAAAAATAATCAAATCTACTTACATAATTCTCATGGAAAAGTAATTTCTCTTTACCCTCGGTTCCCTCATGTTTCCAGAATGATTTTTTTATAAATTCCTGTTTGAGTTCAATAAACTCTTCAATTACTGATCCATTGAAAAATATCAAATGTTTACCAGCATTTAGTAAACGCAAATAAAACTGAAAATCGGAAGCTCGATGTATTGTTCCCAAGTGGATATGTCCCCAGGCATTTGAACTTTCACACGAGCAGGATAAAATTATTCACTGGGAACTAAACTGGAATAACAAAACAGTAGCGTATTGGGTATAATATATTCCACGAGAAACGCTGCCAGGAAAACAAATAGTAGCTCTGTGCAAACTTTAAATGAAAATATTATTTTGCTTCGTTCAAAGTGAGTGGTGATTCGAAAATTCAATAACTTTCCAACAAATTGAGGAGAAAACTCAACGGGGGGTTTTAAAGCTTTAAAGCATAATACGTTAGAAACAAGTTTATTTTTTTATTTTCCATTTAATTCTATAATTTGCCCCCCAAAATGAATATTAGGGGTTTCTCCTTATTTTTCCAGTAAAGTACAGGTGAGGCGCTATACCTATATTTTTTTCCAAATTTTACAGCTTATGGTTTTGGAGATAAGGGGGGGATGGGTAAATTTTTTTATATTTTTGTTAATATCTTTTAATTAATTTAATTTAAAAAAATGAAAAAAAAACATTTGTTTTCGTCATAATGAGCCCTTTCATTTGATATATGACATGATGCGTTAAAAACAATTTTAATTTTATATTTTCCATTTAATTCTGTAGTTTGCCCCCCAAAATTAAAAGTAGAGATTTCTCCTTTCCAGTAAACTTCAGGTCAGACTCTATACATCTATTTTCAAAACTTTACGTTTTATAGTTTCGGGGATAAGGGGGGGGGAGGGGGAATGCTTAAATTTTGGTATATTTTCGTTAATATCTTCTAAATTAATTATATGAAAAAAATATATTCGTGTTCCTCAGAATGAGACCTTTCATTTGATGTATTACATGATGCGTTTTAAAAATTTTTAATTTTTAAATTTTCATTTAATTCTATAATTTGCCCCCCAAAATTTATATTAACGGTTTCTCCTTATTTTTCCTGTAAAGTTCGGGCAACGTTCTATATTTCCTATTTTTTCAAAATTTTAGGTTCAGTAGTTTCGGAGATCAGGGGGTCGATTTTTTTAGTTTTTCCCCCCAGAAGTACCCCTAAAATCAAAATTTTTTCTTTTGCGATATGGACTCCTGATCGGGTCACCAAACTATACCTTCATACCAAATTTCAACCTCTTCCATCCAGTATTTTAGGAGAAAATTGCTGTGATTTGACAGAGGCCGAAATCCTGAGTGATATTATAAGGGTATCCGTATATTGTATATACGGAAACCTAAAAAACAAATAAATCTTATTTGTATTTTAAAAATAATTTGTTTAAAATATTTAATAATATATTAATTCAAAGTTGACCATTTTTCCATTTATCTTCCAAACAAATTAATTACATACACTCACAAAAAAAGGTTTCGTCTGTTCCGCACCTACTATTAGACCTGGAGATCTGAATAAAAAGTTAAACCACGATTTTCTGAGTCTTGCCTTCTGAAGTACTGAAAGGTACAATTCATGGAAAATCATAGAGTTTCCTAGGGGATTTTCCTGTACAAATTAGATTTACAAACAAAAAAAAAGTATGTGCTGCGACATCTTTTTCAGTACTAGTACTGTAGTGATGGGTCTAAGGCTTGAAATCGATATATAAACATGTAACAAAAATTCATAATTTTGAATGAGTCCTGTCAACTAAATTAATCAAACATATTTATATCATAATGACCAAACAAAATGACATGACGCCTTAGAGAGAATAAATGAATATTCACTTGGAGAATGATGCGGAATCTTTATTCTGTTTTTCGAGAAATGTCCCTAGCAGGCGTAATGCCAATTTTTTTGGATCAGATAAAAAATTTTGATGATTATAGTTGGCAAGACTCAGAAAGTCATTCAAGAATTAAACATTTTCCCTACATGTTCATATATCAATTTCAACCCTCAGAACCATTACTACCCTCCTGCCAAAAAAAATGGAGATAAAATCGATGGTAACCCATCATTTTATTAACACGGCAGTACTCAGAATGTCGTCGCAGCACTTACTTTTTTTTGTTTGGAAGTTGTAACTTTCACAGGAAAATCTTCTAGGATTTTTTCACAAATTGTAAGTACCTCATATAATCTGTCAGTACTTCAAAAGGGAGGACTCAGAAAATGGTGGTTGAACTGCTAATTCAGATCTCTGTCTATATGTGTATCCTACGTTTTTGGGGCCACTGAATCCGAATCCCAGCACGTTTCGCTTTAGCCATGACTTCAAAAAACACTCTGAAATTTATTTTATATCCTTCGTGCCTCATTTTTATTTACACAGTGGGTCGTTGGGTCCAATTAAGAGTGACCTCAAACAGAGAACACGAGAATATTTTTAAGAAATCTTTTATAAAAAAAATTTTGCTCACACTCCGTTATATCAAACTTACCTAATGAAGAAATTTGTAAAAGCTCTCGATAAATCCTGAAATTGCTTCACTTATCTCGTTAGAAAATTTCTTTCTTATGTCCAGTTGAAAGCAGACGTCATTGATGGTCCTCAGATCAAAACAATGTTTCGAGATACTACCTTTACTAGTACAATGAACATGAAGCAGAAAAATGCTTGGCTGAGTTTTAAGGCAATTGCTCGAATTACTTACTGTATCAAAAATAGCCCCCATTATGGCTAAACCGAGACATGCTGGGAAGAAAATGACCCTTGCAATAGCCTTCGCATTTAGCATAATATGATTGCTCCGTCATTATCATCTGTGGCTAAATGAGTATAGGTATGCCATTTTGCTAAATTTATTACGTAAATCCATATTATGCAAGAAATATAAATAAGTGTCTGCTTAAAATTAAAGTTTTCATTAAGATTATTTGTAATAAGAAAATAGTACCACCTCTTAGCAATTTTTGAATGGACTCGTCCAAATAATTTTTTACGGAATGGCCAAATATTTTCAAACTTATATGTATTTATACTTTAAATTTTGGAAAAGTGAGATGAGTGATCACTAGATCAACTATTCTACTTTCCAACGGTAGTTTATTCATAGGATTGACCGAAATTTTGCAAAAACTACCGGGGCTACAGTATGTACTTTAAAAAATCAGATTGTTTTTTTTTTGACAAAAAAAAATTACACATTACTCCCTAAATACCACCCAATTGAAATTGATTGCTCCCACTTCACAAATTACCAACTTGGATAAGCTAAAAGCTCATGTAAATTGAAAATGTATTTAACCCTTATTTTTGAAAGGGCTTGAGCTGAAAGCATGTCCTAATAGTACTATTACGAACATGTACAAAGTTTAAACGGTCATATCTAACTAATCTAATTTTTATCCTACAAAAAAAACATAGATTAAAAAAACATAACCTACAATTTTGTACTGTAAAAAAACGTTGCCTATCTCTCATAATTGTTAAGTTATTTTGAAAAAAGTAAATTTTTTACAAAAGTGCAATATTCTATTGAGGCATAACTTTTTTCAAAACTACTTACTTTAAACAGGTCAAACTTTCTGAGCTTAATTGAAATAAATAACTCAAGTGATTTGTGAAGTGGTAGCAATGAATTTCACCTTTATTTAGTGGGTATTTTGTTAATTTTTTTCTCAAAAAAATACCAAAAACCATTATTTTATTAATTATATATTATAATTTATAATTATTAATTATGTCATAATTCGCTTAATTTTCATTCTAGAGACTTTCATAAAAAACCAAATAAAGTATTTTTTATCACTTTAAAAAATTATTTATAAACTTTTCCCGAAAAATGCCTTGTTTTCAGTTATTTCACTATAAACCTTTTTGTTTTGACAAATAAAAACAAAATTTCAACAAGCTATAACTCCCTTTGTATTGGTTCTACAAAAACCATAAATCCAACATTTTTTTTTCTTTTTTTTTATAAGCTACATTTCTGATCCAAATGATTTTTCTCGAAAAGTGCTCTTTTCAAGTTATTTACGAAAAACAGAATGAAAACATGTTTTTTTGTTGAAAAATCGATAATTTCACTTGCGATTATTTCAAAAAAAAAATTATGGAGCAAAAGTTACTTAAAATTAGTTAATTTATTCATTCCCCGACTTTGTTTCATATAATATTTTTCACCCCCCCCCCCCTCCCCCCCGAAGGGGTAGCAACCGCCCCTGGGAAACAAGCAACCCCCGGCACAAGGTCATCTTTGAGGCAGGGGGTAAGTAGTACTTAAATCCAAACTTTTAGGAAAATCGGTGCTGTTTGGACAAATTACCCGCGAAAATGGTCACTGACTGAACTAATAAACATACCTAAAACTAAAAAAATATACACGCCTTTTGACAGTCTTGTAAAAACCAGCATTTACGTAAGACTTAATGAGAACAATTGGATCTGAAGACAGATAATTCCATCCTCGGGAGTTCTGTCTCCCTTCTTATACCAACCGAATGCCGTACTTAATCCACTCGTTATAATGTCTAGATTGCTTCAGACATATCACATGAATAGACAAAATAAGACAAAATACATCAAATTTTCTCATGAAATAATCCCCATACGATATATGGCATAATTTGTAGGTCAATGTCAAATCAAAATGGATTCCCATTCGAATCACGGAATTCCGTGCGACCTTTACGACCGCCATAGAACGAGAAACTTTTCTCGACTCTATTTGCTTTATGGAAATTGAACTGTGACGTTTACCAGTGATGATGAAGAAGGAGAAAATAAACATTACAGGAATTCTAATTGGAGTTCAAAATGTATGAGAATGAGGTAAAGTAAGGATGGAGTGGATTTCATTTGAATTTATTTGGAATTAATTTGAAATCGTTTTGGCTACTCCTGAAGTTTACGTTCTCAGAACAATAGGTTTTTGTGCGTTAATATAAATTGTCTAGTCTGCTGTTCTCCATTATAAAGCGATTGTTTTCAAATTCAATAGATTGATTTCGGGCGATAGTTTCAGTTCTTGAGTAGTAAACAATAAACGTTGTGAGGCTGTAGAATTCAAAATTAGGTTTTTTAAATGCGTTCATACAGCAAAAAGTGTTTTATATCTACCATAACATTAACACTAAACGTTAAATTTCGGCAGCCGCCCTTAAAAGTAGTCTCTTTTTAGAAACAATGTGATGAGATTAGTGACTTTCCAAAAATGTTCCCCGAACATAGAATTAATACCTAAAAATTGAGTGCTTGAGATATACGCTAGTAAAGTATCTTTGACAATAGACATTTGCGCCATCTCGTGTTTTATTTGTGGAATTCTGGTTCTATCAAGGCCGTAATTTGTGTTTGCTGTGTTATAGATTGAAATTTAGTCATCGCATAAAATGGAAAGGAACACATGAAACCGAGAGTGCGGTGTAGTTGAATGTAAAGACACATCAAGAAAAAACCCAAAATTATCATTATACCACTTTCTTGGATATCAATATCAATTAGAGATGAAGTAAAAATGAATTGCAGCAGTTCGACATCATGGGTAAATAAATTTGATTTTCACCTTGTTCATTATTGCATGTATATAATTAATCATAATTGTTGTTTTATTAACAAAACTAAACTTTAAATTACAGCAGTGGGACAATCCATCTCGACCAGAAACAAATTCAATGATTCGCAGTGGTCAAATTGTTTGCGGAAAAGTAAACAATTCACATAATAAAAGTTACAAACCAACAATATTTCCTGCAATATGAATATAAAAAAGCAAAATCTTCATGCTGGTTTGTGGGCTGAAAGATTACGAGTACCTACGACAAGAAAAAATTGCATCTTCAGGAGTCGATGAAGCTCCAATTGAGATTAACAATAGTAAGTAAATATATATAAGAAAAAAACAAATTAGCTTTATTCATTATATATAATTTATTACTAGATTTCACAGACAATGAAGTTTTAATGGATCAAGATCAAAAAGTTGGAACAAGGATAATAAAGCAACAACAGATGCAAATATACATGTTAATTCACAAAGAAATGAATATTCATTATATATTATTTACAGCTTTTGTAATAACTAATAATAAAGAAGGTCTCATAAAAAAAAATAATGAGAACAAAAAGTGTTATTTATTTAAAAGAGTATAAATATTGATATATTACAGGAAAGATAGTTGAATTTTAAACTTTGTTATGTATCTACATTTGTATGATTTTTCTGCTCCATCGAAATGAGCACAGCAAATCCTTGAATATGTTTTTGGTTGCCATGGCTTTTCATCCCTCCTTTAACTAAAAAGTTACTTTTTTTCTTTATTCCTAAAAGAAAATATTATTAATTAAAAAATTAAAAATTATGTTAACCTTCAATTTCAATTAATTTTGGAAAGAAAAGTATTACATGATTAATTTGTCTTATTACAAGAATTATTCTTATTTTTGTTAACAGAACAACAATTGTGATTAATTTTATGTATTTAGTAATGAAAAATTTGGAAATTTAATTTATTTGCCCTTAATGACAAACTGCTGTAATACATTTTTTCCTTCCTCTCCGATTGCTATAGAAATCCAGGAAAACGGTAGAATTGTATTTTTTGATTTTTTCTTTATGTATTTTCAAAATCAACTACGCACTTTCGGTTTGATGTTTCGCTTTCCATTTTATGGGATATCTAAATTTTAATCTATAACCTTAGATCATGTACCTTCTAGATATAGCCTATCATGCAAGGCAAGAGGCTATTTCACTCTATTGGGAACTGCTTCCAATGAAATCCGTTCAGTGTGTTGTTCATTCGCTGAGTCCACCCACTAGCCTGTTACTGTCTCTGTTGCCCTCTCTTTCTAGCGTTGCCACGATTTTGTGCTTGACAGGCGATATCTAGGAGGTACATGATCTAAGTCTATAACACAGAAAACATAAATTACGGCCTTGACAGTATCAGCGTTTCACAAATAAAACACGAGATAGCGCAACTGCCTATTGTCAAAGATACTTTACTAGCGTATTGGCCTGTATTCTGTATACTACGATGAGCTGTCATAAGTATATGGGAAACTACTGGAAGTATTAATCTGAAAATTGATATAAGGAGTTTTTTCGAGAATCTGATTTCAGTTAAATTATTTTCAATTGTCTACGACTTTCGGTTCTACCGGAACTGGACCCCAACTTTGTTTTTTATAATGGAATACCCTGTTTTTATATCATGTTTAGAATCAACGATGAATTTCAAGATAACATTGTTGGAAACATCATATGTATGAAGGGCTCCAGTCGAAATGTATTCCATTTTTTTGAAAATTTTGACAGATGCAGTAATTTAAGGTTTTTTTAAACATAGAGAGGCAGGTGAAAATTGCCTGAATTTGTCTGAAAAAAACTTGAAGCTTCCTACATCTTTAAAAACTGTTAAAGAAATTCTACCGAGTGCTCAGAATTTGGCGCCGAATTCGGCTATTTCGAAAATCGTGTAATTGTTTTTTTTTTTCAATTAGCAAAATAGGGGGAGTTTTTGCCTACAACACCATACCTAAATTAAACGGTTTTTGTAGATACTTGGAAAAACAAAAATTTCCGTAGGATTTTTAGAGATATCTGAATTATCACTAGGCTTTTTTGAAAGAACCGACAAAAAATAAATGAATATTTCTTTAATTTCTTAATTATTTATGAAGAATGTGATATGGTTATTGAAAGAGTCTTTGATACTTTTCCTCTGCGATATCCAGGATATATGGATAGATAGGATAGTATACTCATGACACCATGACGCAGATTATTCCCTGTACACAGGCATTTTGTTCAAAATACAAAAATAAAGTGATCTGTAATCTTAGAGCATGTATCTTCTTCTACAATGCACAAATTCGTAGCAAGCCTTGAAAGAGAGGGCAGTAGAGACAGTAACTGGCTATTTCACTTGGTTGGTGGAAGCAGCCAATGATCAACACGCTGATCGTATTCCATTGACATCAGCTCCCAACCGATTGAAATAGCCTCTTGTCTTTTCTATTGCTCTCTCTCTCTCTCTCTCTCTCTCTCTCTCTCTCTCTCTGTCTCTCTCTCTGTCTCTCTCTCTCTCTCTCTCTCTGGGACGACCGGGTAGAAAACTGATTTCTGCGAACAAACCTACCTGAATAAAATTGAAGAAAAAAATGGAAACAACCGTTTACAAAGAGAAGTTCCCATAACAGATTTTCTAGGTTATATTTACTAATAATTAAATCATTCTCACTTTTTCAGCCACTTCACTTCTAAATGTAGGATGTGTGCATTTCAATCCGTTGACAATTGCTAACTTCATAATATGCCCTGTCTTCACACTTGTGCCATTCTGGCCATTTCTTGAACTTTTTATTTGAAAGCGTCCGCTGGACACTTTTTCAGGTTGTCCTCCTTTGCTCTCTATCTCCAGGAAGTACAACCTTTAAGTCTGTCGTAGGCAATGGATGCGGATGATCCACAACTGTCAAATACACAAACAAGAAAGTGAACAAACTATAATAAATGTTCCAACGGGTTGCCTGCAAATTCCAAACATTTATGATTTCTTCTTAAAAATCGGGCATGTGTGGCAGTATGAATTTCTTGTGAGGGAAGAGATCGAAACGCATTCCTAACTCGTTCCTGGCAATCTTCTTTTCTTGTTAGCCGTGCAGCATAGACAATATATTTTTTTCGACAGCAAACAAAAAGTCTAATGGAGTGATATCGGAAGAACGAGGAGTTATTCACAGGTGCATACGGGGTGTAAGTATACAGTATTTGGCATTAGACCAGCATAAATACAGAAGGTATAGAAGGTGAACAATTCACTGAAAGTAATTCATCTATTCAACAGGTAAACAAGAAATTACTATACAGGGTATAAGTATGCAGAATGCACTGTAATATCACATCATTAATCAGTCGAGTTCCTATTTCAATTATATCTACAGGGTGAGTTTTTTTTGATGATCAGTTGGGGAATTGGGAACGATTTGCAGTTTTACTGGCCCAATTTAATGACACTTTCGGATTTTTGTTAAAAGTCATGGGTTACTAGATATTTTGAAAAAACGAAATTCTGTCGATTTAGTCAAATCCCTCTAGCACCTTTGTTTTTGATTTTATAAAAAAGTGTAACTATCAAAATTGAAGGGAATTGTATCCCGAATATGATTGTCATGTGCTCGTTTGCGTGACAGCTCTCGTTTTCGAGATATGACCCAAACTTATCTTTTTTTGGATGGAAACCTCAAAAAATCGGACATTTTTAGAGCTTTTCAACGATATAATACTCGATATAGTTATTCATAAAAATAACGGAGTTATGGATGCTTTTCTCTCTTATTTTCACTTTTAACATAGGTAGCCATAAAAAAGATTGTTTTCACTTTGACATTTCCTCATTTGAGAGTAATTTCATTAAAATTGCTGAACTGACAGTCGATATTGACAAGTTTTCGTGATAAAATGGAATATTCTAACGAAGAAAAACTGAATATGTTGGAATGTTATATCTTATGCCATAAAACTTCAGTTAGTGCAGCTGAGGAATACTTTCATAGATATTTTAATCGTTGTCAACCTTACTAAACCACCAAAGGAACGTAATCAAATTAACGGAGCAGAACAAATAAATGTTTTGGCAATGGTAAATCAAAATCCATCTACATCAACTCGTGAGATTATGGCAGAAGCTGGCACATCTCAACGAACTGTAGTTAAGGTACTGAAAGCGCACAAGTTTCACCCGTACAAATTTTCAATTTCTCAACATTTGCATGCTGGTGACGAACATCGACGTATTTTGTTTTGTCCGTGGTTTAGAGACATGTGCCTTGAGAATCCACAGTTTCCAATAAAGGTGTTATGGTCAGATGAAACTAGATTTGCTAACTGCGGTATGTTCAATAGACACAATGAGCATATCTGGGCTAAAGAAAACTCTTTCCATGTAGAACAAAAACGACCCCAGATAAAATTTGGTTTTAATGTTTGGTGTGGTATCATAGGGTCTACTATTCTGGGGCCTTTTATCTATGACGAATCACTTACTGGGGAGCGCTACTTGCATTTCTGGCAATACACTTTTCAAGACATGTTGCATAACTTGAATTTGAGAACTCGTTTAGAAATTGAGTGGTTCCATCATGTGGAGCACCTGCTGATAACTCGTTATTAGTAAGACAACACTTAGATAATATCTATCCAAACTCTTGGACAGGAAGAAATGGCCCACGCGAATGGCCACCCCGGTCTCCCTATTTGGCAGTTATAGACTTCTATTTATGGGGTGCGCTAAAAAACAAAGTATACAAAAGAAGTATGAGATAGTTGGTGACCTAAGAGAGGCCGTATTACAACCAATTGAAGAAATTGATAAGAGTCTATGAGGAAAGCGGTAATGTCAATCTTAAAAAGATGCAATTTTTGTCTAAATAAAATTGGTGTACTTTTCGAACATAAATTGTTACCAGTATTATGTACTTTAATTTCATAAGTTTTTAGTAAGTACCTACTTATTTAGTTTTTTCGTTATATCTGATATACCTAATAAAAAAAACGTTCAATGTTTTTTGAAATAGTTATTAATAAATCAATCTATGTCATGGCTACCTACGTTAAAAGTGAACATAAGAGAGAAAAGCATCCACAACTACGTCATTTTTATGAATAAGTATATCGAGTATTATATCGTTGAAAAGCTCTAAAAATGTCCGATTTTTTTGAGATCATAGCCAACTATGGTTTCCATTCAAAAAAAGATAAGTTTGTGTCATATCTCGAAAACGAGAGCTGTCACGCAAACGAGGACATGACAGTCATATTCGGGATACAATTCCCTTCAATTTTGATATTTACACTTTTTTTATAAAATCGAAAACAAAAGGAGCTAGAGGGATTAGACTAAATCGACAGAATTTCGTTTTTTTCAAAATATCTAGTAAGCCATGACTTTTACAAAAATCCGAGAGTGTCATTAAATTGGGCCAGTAAAACTGCAAATATTTCCCATTTTAACCATTGCTCTAACTCCGCTAGTTTCCGAGATCCCCATACTGATCATCAAAAAAAACTCACTCTGTATATATACTTAAAGCCTTGTACAAAGTATTGTTCTTACCTTTATCGTCATTCACAGCTTCCACAGCCAGTGGCAACGCTCCCAGCACTACCTGAGCTTGCCGATAAGCCCCCAAGAACCCGATAGTAACGGACTCGCTAAAATTATGAGCCCCAGTCCCGTTCAAATAATCATACAGAACCGAATACGAATAGTTCGATATGTTGTTGCTTTGATTCTTGGAGAAGTCACTGCCGTTGGTACATTGAATTTGTTCAGGTACACCACTGAAGATCTCGGCGCTACTGGATTTCGCGATGTTGATGGAAACGTTCGAAGACGCATTCCGGGCGTCGATTCCGGAAGATGAGTTCAGATTGATCAGCAGGATTAAGATGCCGACGATTGTGGAAAGTCTTTTGGCCGGAACGAAATGCGATATTGGGAGCATTCTTTATATTTTACACCTCATTTTGTTCTTGGCGGAGCTATGGAATGGAACGGATAGAAAGGAAATGTTATAGTTTCTTTTTGAGCAGTCTATTCTCAATGCAGAATTTTGTGTTATGTGATGAGACGCGTTTAAAAAAATGAGCAGCTTCGTAACGCCTGACAGATGTGAAAATATTTTATACTGAGAATATGCGTGAAAGGGTGAATTATTAAAGGAAATATAACAATAATACAATAAACAAGAAAATATTCACATTTTTTTAAAGAAAAAAGTTTTACGATAGACAAGGAAAACATTTTTAACATTTTTGATACTTTGACATTGAAATTTTCGAAATTTCTAGCAATTTGACAATTTTTACATTTGATATTTGTGGCATTTTTGATATTGCTACAGATCCCGTGGGTTCAATAAGACACCTGTTGTTCAATTAATACTATTTCATTAACGGTGAAAACAAAACCTTAACCTTTAACTTCAAACTTCAATACAAAATTCTTAAACCAAACAATATCAAACACAATTTACACTTAGAGCATATACTTTACTTCTAATGATACTCAACTGAACTTATGACAAGACTGATTAACTAACGCTTACAGAACCTATTTATATACATTTTGTACATTCGAGAGTCCTCGAGATTACTCTATGGTGCAATTTCGAATTTTGTGGATCTTTCACGAACTGACATTAAACTTGATTGGTATATACAAGTACCTCCCTCGGCCGACGTTATAACTTTCTGTGACAATATTTTAATATTTTTGGCATTTTTGATTTTTTTGGAACTTTTGCCATTTTTGATAGTTTCGAAATTTTTTACATTCTTACCGTTTTAACATTTTTAACATTTTTGACATTTTTTGTCTTTTTTGACATTTTCGATTTTTTTTACATTTGTGACATTCTTGACATATTCTTTGGGAATAATACCACATAAACTTGAAATTTTGTATATTTCAAAAGTCCAAACGTTTCAAGGTCTAAATCAGACCGTTTTCAATGGTATGAAATACAAATTGAACAAAAATTCTCATTAAGGTCATACTTTAATGAGATCTCTGAAACATCAGAATTTCTTTAATCTGATTTAGACCTTTAAACGTTTGGACTTTTGAAATATACTAACTTTCAAGTTTATGTGGTAGTTATTCCCAAAGAACTCGGAAAAAAATAAAAACCAGAGATGCCACAATTATCATTCAAAAAACAAATACCACATAAACTTGAAAGTCTGAATATTTCAAAAAAGTCCAACAAGAAATTAAAAAATTAAAAAGATTCGTAGTGACAAAATTTGTAAATCACAATTTGACATTTTTAACATTTTTGGCATTTTTGATATTTTTGACATTTTGACATTTTTGACAATTGTAAGTATTCAATATCTCTGACAGGTGAAGTAACCTGAAAAATTTTTATCGTGACATTCTGTCCTAGGAGTTGAGAGAGAACAGCAATTACACGGAACGGCTCTAGATTCGGAACCTCTGTGTACTGATTCTCTCGAAAATCCTAGATGTCGGTCTTACATCTCGCGTCTTCAAATTTAACGAAATGCATCAAATGCATTAAGAAGTGTTCGAGAGGACATTCAATTGTGGGCAGCGCAACTGATGAAGATTCCCTAACCAGAAACAATATGTATTATATTGATATATAATATATATTGTCTTGGGTACAAAGGAATGACACCTCGAAGAGAGTATTCAATATCTCTGACAGGTGAAGTAACCTGAAAAAATTTTATCGTGACATTCTGTCCTACGAGTTGAGAGAGAACAGCAATTACACGGAACGGCTCCAGATTCGGAACCTCTGTGTACTGATTCTCTCGAAAATCCTAGATGTCGGTCTTACATCTCGCGTCTTCAAATTTAACAAAATGTATCAAATACATAAAGAAGTGTTCGAGAGGACATTTAATTGTGGGAAGCGCTACTGATGAAGGTTCCCTAACCAGAAACAATATATATATATATATATATATATATATATATATATATATATATATATATATATATATATTATATATATATATTGTCTTGCGTAAAAAAGAATGACACCTCGAAGAGAGTATATAACTTTGTTGTTCCTTCACTTGTTATAGCTGAATACAAATATTGCGTACAGAATACCTTTTAACTAAAGTTGTTCTACTTATTTCTATTTTCAAATGTTTTTGACACTTCTGTAAACTTTGTAAATTTGCACTCATAATTTTGTTCTTCTAGCTTAGTAATATTCAGAAATTTATGAGATATCTTAATAAGATGCAGCTTCTAGCGCAAACAAACTTTACCGAAAAAATCTAATTACAAATGTCTAAAGTTTTCTGCACATTCATATAAACTATTTAATTTTTATTCGTATTTTTTTAACATTCGTATAATAAGAGAGCTTATTCAACTGCATTAACTTAACAACGCATAATCCAGTTTTATCTCAAGAGCAATAAGGCCGAATAATAGTGCTCACTTTAAATAAGACAAACTCTAGTTATTAGTCAAGTTTAATTAATTTCAACAGAGAATTAACTCAACAGCGCGGAAAACTCTCGACCCGATTACCGGACTTCAGCGACAGCAGAGAGAAATTTCTGATTGGGAAATTAAATTGTCAATTACAAAGCAAACAGTTTAATTATAGGAAACAGGTAACAAAAATACTAGGAGCTAGTGACGCAGAATGGAGCCGAAATAAATTATTATTGTATACTGATATCGATATTAAATCTACCGGATCGAATTGAAAAATTTAATTAGTGAATACAATACAAATATCGGTGGTCACTAGATATTATAAAACAAAATCTTCGACCACATCTGGCTGTCTGTTCCCGGTAAACTCAAAAACTACTGAACGAATTTTCGTGCGGTTTTCAACCGTAGATAGAATAATTTCATAAGGAAGGTTTATGTATATAATTTATCAAAATTTTGAATAAATTGGTTGAAATATAACGATAATTGTTCAAGCCAGTTCAGGTCGTAGAAAAATTTCTTTAAACGGTTTGTCCGATTTTTATGAAATTTTTTCTGTGTGTTTGAATGGTTTGGGTCGATTTTTATTGTACCCTATAGGGGTGCTACGATCGAGTTTTAGGAATTATTTATATTAGCTGCTATAATTGTATAAACTTGTCAACTGATTTGGGAATTTTGGATTGAAAGCTACTGTTATCATTTAGTCCTATTGTATAACCGATTTTTCTCAATTGAAGCCAAGAAAACTTTTCAGCTGTATATGAAGGACTGAGGAGGGACAGGTGACGTCAGAGTTACTCCATCCAAGTGCTGAGAGAATTCACAAATCCATTTAAGTGACGTTCCCAGGCAACAGATGTAAACAATAAAGCAAATCCGAAACCATGTAACGAAAGAGTAAATAAAAAAAACATTGGTAGAAGGCATTTGAGAGGTTCCAACGAATCAATTTCCATCCAGCTTAATCATATAAATAGACGACTAAAGGGTACCGTCTAAGACTTTTAAGAGCGAAATCTCAAAGACAGGAACTCCGTAGTAAGAAACCTGAAGAAGCCACACCAGGTTCGTAGATATTACGCTAGAACACAAGCGTTAAGGTCATTACTACTATTAATACTTGCATTCCACCAAACCCTAGTCCGTTTGAGGGCGACTTCAGTACCCTAAGGTACCTAAAGCCCTGGATGAACAGCAGACTCAAAAATAAACGGAGCTATGCTCCTATATAATGAAGAGTAACGAGACTCATACAGATATATACCTAGCCTGGAACGAAAATTATTTCTTACTCGACTTCCCACTGCGAGCTCTGGTTCTCGCAATAAAGCATGTTTCCTTCTTTCCTTTATGAAGAAATATCTGTGATTTGTTTTCATTAACTCTAAACTTTCTATTCGTATTTTGTATTTATTTCTATCGCTTATTTGTTTAAGAACTTTCAATAGCCTTTTAATAGACTGTATATCATATCTTTACTTTACAGGTGGTAAACATGTAACCTAATATTTGGAAAAGTCGGTACTCGTCATTTTTAATAGATATCTTTCACATTTTTCTACGTCCGTCATTTATTTCCCATAGTTTTCCTGTAATTTTCAAGTTTATCGACTTTTTCGCTTGGCCAAAAAAAAGCTATAGCGGACGTAGAAAAATGTGTAGAATTCGATAGCAGTTGTCCAAAAAAATCTCAATTTTTGAGGTTTAATTACCCCCTTGACCCCCCGACCGGAGTGAGGTATGTCAACCAAATTAAGGGTGTTCTTAGTTTATGTGGTACATATTGCACTGCCTTAATTTTATAATTTTATCTTAAATATAAGTTCGTTTTTCGCCCTGGCCCCAAAAGCTGAAACCCAACCATTATTTCAATTGTTATTCTACTTTGAGATCTGTAAGCTATTTGGCTGTGTTGCAACTTTGTTGTTGAGATGACCCCAAACAAAACTAACGGCCTGAGGTCTTGGCTCCTAGCTGACAACTCAGTTGTACATTATTGCCAATTTACTTATTGAGGATAATTTCGTTTTAGTACTCTCTTACCATTTTAAATGATTTTGATGTGTCACCCCGTCCTATTGAAACCCAATAATTTTATTCGGTAGGCTCGGATCTATTGTTCTGAGATATGATACAGCCCAAACTTTAACTTTTTGAGGATAAATTCTCTTCTGACCAATATCTACAGTTTTACAGATTTATCTCCCGTTTACTGTGAATGTTGATTCGTCAGAAAAAATATGGAACCCAAAGTCATCTAACTTATTCTGTGTACTTAATATGTGTACCTTATTCATCAATGTTTCGCAAAACACCATTCTAAGATCTAGATCCTCTTCTGTTAGAGCTTGGACAAAAGTCAATTTATGTAGATAAACATTTTCTTTATGGAGACACCTTAGAACAATTCTATTACGTCATTTTGACGGGCAGTTTGATGTGTACTTAATGTAGCATTGTCACTTAACAAAATATCTACTTTCACATCTTTCTTTAACAATATATTCAAATTTTCACTCTGTACTACTCAAAATAGAGAATAAATATACAGTGTTCTATTAAAACTGAAGAGTGTCTACCTACCGACTGTGACAGACTTACGTGAATCATCCTGTACAATGGAATGTTTGTTCTATGGCAAAATTGAGTTAAAAAGTTGACAAGCCCCAGCGTTTTTGATAATTCCATAAAATAAGGGCACAGATAATTTTATTCCGTAATGACGCATATTTTATACATCCGTTTAACTTCATTTCAACTTGAGAAAACTTTGAAAACAATAAAAATGAATTCTAAATCACAAACATTTTCGGGGATTTCACAAAAACTTACCCATGAGAGTAGTTATAATAAAGCAGTATATCAGAAACAATTGATAATTGATACGGCCCTTATAGAATATGTAATTTTAGAACTAATTGCCTCCAGTCGCAGATTAGTGTAACGAAATTTGGAGAATATATTACGATAGGGGCTTATTTGTACCAGTCTGCCATGCATAAAATTTTAGTGTATGATTACGAAATATTAGAGCGCGCAATTGTATCAGTAGGATTACGAACTGAAGGGGCACAAGAAAACTGACACGAGGATCATTTCTACAGGTATTAGTTATCGTAAAATCTAGTGCCTTTACACTAATTTGAGAGTTCACAAGGAACAATTTGTTGTGATATTACTTTTAAATGCGAATATAAACAAGATAGCCTGTCTAATGGATATTTCGCTAAATCAGATTGTATCAAATGTGATGCATGAATTTTCCTGAAACCTACAGATGAGTGTAAGTTTCAAAAACCAAAATTAAACTCAAAATAGTTTATATTTAAAAAAACTGACTTCAGCAGACTTAAAAAACCGTTTAGAAACCGTGTGCAATCAATCACTATTTTCAGACTAATCTTCTTTTTTATCTGTTTTAAGGTACAACTCTCTCTAATGGGCTACCCTACATATTTATTTTTTCTAACCTCCCTGTATAGCTATAAGTGCACTCAATTCTCTAACATTTATTAAAATCCTCATTATAATAATTCCATCTCATTATATATTTCCACCACCCTGTATATGCAACTGCTCATGGACCACGCATAATATTTTTTAACATTTTTGAACCACCTGGTAAATCATTCTGTATATGCCACTGCCTATGACCACCCATATTTACTCCTTTTGTTTATGAAATTTTTAATTATCTTCTGTAACTATAGTTCTACTCCGACCTATATTTCAATCATTATATATATATATATATATATATATATATATATATATATATATATATGGAACTCTTCGTGGGCTACTCTATAAATCATTTCCTTTTCTAACATTTTTTATCATCATCCTGTATATCTATAATTCCTCTCACCCTATATTTCATCTTCCCCTATATATGCAACTGCTTATGGGTTACGGAATGCTGCATTTCCATTTCCGCTACCCTGCATATGCATCTATGTATAATATTTTTTGCACCACCCTGTATAACTGTAATTCTACTGCACCTTCTATTCCAAGAACCCTGTAAATTCAACCGCTAATGGGCTTCCCTATATAATTATTTTATTAGTTATAATTGCACTCAACTCTATATTTTAAACACCCTGTATATGCAACTGCTTATGTGCCACCTACGAAAAAAATGATTTCTAACATATCTGGAATCGCCCTGTATAATTATAATATACAACGATTACTTTACCACTAAACAATAACAACGCTTGCATGCCACTTCCAGAATACATGCTCTAAGTATACAACAGCATTGGTCCCTGTATATATAATTACTCAATGTTTTAAGTCTGGCGGCGGCGGCACATTCAGTTGTTTGGCGTTGACATTATGGTCGTAAATAATGAATTTTTATTATATTTTATTTAATGAATGAACCAATATTATAAATTAAGATTACCATTCTGCACCGAAGGTCGTCAGTAGCTAGTAAGGAAACAAAAATGAAGGAAATCGGTTGAGAAACAGAGGAGAAAATGGTACCTAATCGTTTTGTCTTTGCCTGTTTATATATATATAGATATTTATGATGAAAATTTGACATTTACCATGATGTTTACAGTTTTTTTTTGCATATATTTTTCCAATTTTCAGAGAAATGGTAAGTTTTACGTTATAGAAAAATATATGGAATCAAGCTGGAACATATCTTTGTAGAATACAATTTATAATATTCAAATTTCTTGAACAGTTGTAGAGCAAACAGGGCAGGTTTATTGAAAATCGCTTAAATCTAGTAGTCCCTTATTTTCTTTCTGATTTTCTAGAAAACTGCAAATCGCATGTTATAGACAATTATATGGGACCTTTCTGTCATGTTTCTTAATATAATGCAGTTTAAATCATCAAAATTGCCCAAGCCTTTTTTAATTATCGCCCCACATACATAAAAAAAGTTGCATATCAATTGATAACCTCCGTTTTGGAAGTCGGTTAATAAAATATAGCGGTATTGACAAAATTAATTCTATTAAACTAAAAAAATTGAGAACATACATTAATTTTACAGGGTCTTTCATTACTAAATGCAAATATTTTAACTGCTAAATATTGAGCTTAAAGTATGAAGGTTTAACCCAAAATACTTAGATAAAATGTGTCTCCTGTCTAAGTTACAGGGTGTTTTATTGAAGCGAACGCTTCTTGACGGAGGCCCGCCCACCTTTCACACACAAAAATGTATGAGTATGGTAATGAAATGCTAGAATTGCATTGAAAATCTTTGATAAAATTAACAGACTTAATAGACCAGGGCTGAAGCCTTTGAAAATTGCAAAAAGTGAAAAAAATAACAGTTTTAAGGGTAAAAAACGTTTTATCTCGATTTCCAGCAGAACTACAAGTCCTATGGAAAAAAGTTAAACGGCATACTTGTAGATAATATAAAGATCTACAACTTTTCTCTTAGCATTTTTCTCACAGAACCTCAAAATTCAAGTGAAAAATTCAAAAACGAAGTTTTTGGTTTTTATTTTTGTCTTTTATCGAAAAAGCACCCTAATTTTTAATCGAAAATTCTCACGTCAAAATATCTGAGTGTTTAAAAAAGTCGGTATCCTTTTTGTTATTTTAAATGTCTACTTTCTGCCGGTCTAATAAAAAACATACATTATTATGGTAAATGTCCTCAGAAAATACAAAGGACTGAAAAAATTTTTTTTTTTTTTTCGTTAACCATTAAGTACAATTTTGAGCTATTTATTAAAACTTTTACTTTAATTACTCCAAAACCGTAAAAACGTAAGATTCCATGTTGTACTAATAAACAAAATAATTATTTTTATTTATTTATTTATTCTTATACGGGTAACCCCATTTACATAAAATACCAAAAAAAATGAAAAAAAATAGTATAAATAACATTAAATCTAAAAAACATATAAACCTAAAGTTGACTTTTCTAACATTGGACTAAAATTTTAGAAACAATACATAATACAGATACAGATAAAATATAGTTAATTAAAATTGAAATTAAAATACTTGTTGCCCCGAAGAAAAGAAAAGAACACATCAATACAAAACAAAAGGAAGCAATAAATATTATAATATAAGGAGCACTTGATTACATTGACGGAGTTTAAGACACATCAATATGCGGGGAATAATGATTGGCTGTACGCATTAACCTAGTCAATGCTGAACAAAATCCATAGTTAGTTCTATGAAATGAAACATGGAAGAGTTCTGAAGAACGAGTTCTCATTGTAGTATTCAAAGAAATTCTGTCTAGTAAGGAAGGGCAGTCAAGTTCATCTGACAACAACTTGTATAGAAAACAAATTTCAGCTATGTTACGCCGATTTTGCAAAGATTGTAAATGCATTTGTAATAAAATATAACTATATTGATAATTGTCCCTGCTCAAACCCATGTTAAATGCTACTATACGAAGAAATTTATTTAGAACTTTTTCAATATTAGCTGTATGTGTGTTATAGTGGGGGTTCCATATAACAGAACAGTACTCCAGAATAGATCGTACTAGTGAACAATATAGTAAACGAATCGTATTATGGGAAAATGTTTTAGATGTACGATTGATAAAACCCAAAACCTTGTTACTCTTGGAAACAACTAGATCAATGTGTCTACGAACAGTCTGAGAATTATCGAAAACGACACCAAGGTCACGAATTTGACTTACTGCTGTATCTTTGGTGAATTAATAGCGTTTGAAATGATTATAGGTTGTGAAATTTTGCAAAAGTAATAATAAAACATTTATTGATATTCAGGTCAAGATCATTGCTAATACACCAGGCCAATAAAGAGTTTAAATCTGATTGGAGTAACATAGCATCATTGCAATTAAGATATTACAGTGATTAATTATTTTGCCAATATCATGAATAAATAAATTAACAAGCAATGGTCCCGCGTGAGAGCCCTGTAGAACTCCCGAAGACACACATATAATACTGGAAATAATAATTATATACTACCTACTATAATTAACAAGCAGATAAGATAATAAAGTTAATATTTAATACGATATCTACAATATTTTGAGAAAGTTATTGAATCCTCTTAAAATTATTTGCCTAGTTGGCTGTTTATTGCTATTTTGAGATTATACTTATATACTTGAGTGACCTACGGAGAATTTTAGCCAATGAAGGTGTTGATTAGAGAAATGTGGAAGGGGCTAGACTGTACCTTACTACTTAATATTCAGATTCTAATTGCTTTGGTTTCTTTGCATTTTCTGAAAACATTCACCACAGTAATGTATACAGGGTGTAAACTGTTTAAGTGCAAAGATTTTGAAGAACAATACTTCAGGCAAAAACAAATCAAAAAGCTTTATAACATTTTCTAAAATAAACTATAGTTTTGCCAAAAAGAACACATAAAGTTAGATTTTATGTAGCCCTTGCTACAGTGAATAATACAATAATTTCGATTTCAAAATGTCGGTAAATCTAAATATGTAAATACTCAATAGCTTATACATCTTTAATAGCCACATTAAAAACGAAAATTGATTATTTAAACTCGAAATATGCTTTTATAATTTAGTGTAAGTTTCTCCGAATAGATATGGCAACGTGGCATACAGACCAACTTATTTACTACATTTTTTACTTTAACGACGACTGAGAGTTACGATTGTTTTTTGCGATTTCGATTCTTGTAAATAAGAATAGATAAACGGTAAAGTGATTTGAATGATATCTATTTGATGTAGACTTCGTGGTTTGCTTTCCATTTAATATATTTTTTAAATAAATAAAATCGGTTGTGATTAGTGTGTAAGTTCGAAAATTAAGAATAGTGCGACAGTATTTATTTGTGATAAATAATGGCCGATTATACAATTAGGGAAAGACATGACATGCTCTTAATTTATGGGGAAAGCAGACGTAATTGCAAATTTTATACAGGAAAAGGTTTCCAAACGGACTCCTGCCCAATGCTAGGACATTCGTAGCTGTTTCGCAGAGGCTTCTGGAAACAGGTAGTGTAATACCACAAATAAACAATCGCGGACCACAGCGACATAATCGTATCTTAGCTGCTGAGGATCAAATACTAGATCTTATCGACATCAACCCATATCGTAGCACACGGATTATTGGAAGTGAGCTGCAAATTTCTCACACTGTTGTTCATAGAACATTACGGGAACAATTGCTCTATCCATATCACATGCAGCGGGTTCAAGGGCTTTCAATTGATGATTTTCAACCAAGACTCAATTTCTGTCGTTGGTTCCTCAGAAAACATCGACAATTTCCTAATTTTGTGAACAATATTTTAACAACAGATGAAGCAAGTTTTAATAGGAATGGTATAATAAATTTTCATAATACGCATTCGTGGTCTGAGGTAAATCCTCACGAAATACGCCAGTCAGTATTTCAACACCAATTCTCAGTTAACGTGTGGGCTGGAATATTTGGTGAATACTTGGTTGGGCCATTTATACTGCCTGCACGTTTGACAGGTGAGAATTACCTTTATTTTTTGAACAACACGGTACCAGATTTGTTAGATGAAGTGAACCTACAAACACGTTCCAATATGTGGTACTTACATGACGGAGCACCTGCCCACGCAAGTCATCTAGTTGTCGACTTCTTAAATAGAACATTTCCCCGTCGTTGGATTGGTCGAAACGGACATATACGTTGGCCAGCAAGATCTCCTGATCTCAATCCTTTAGCTTTCTACTTATGGGGACACATGAAAAGTAAGGTTTATACGACTCCAATTATTGACGAGAATGACCTTAGACAACGCATTTTTGACACTGCTGACGAAATCCGAAATATTCCAGGAATTTTTTCTCGCATACGTGAAAATTGGATTAAACGGTGTCGTGCTTGTGTCGATAGTAATGGTGGGCATTTTGAACATTTGCTGTGAATAATCCGTTGTTTCAACTCAGTTCTATCATTATAATAAATTCGGAAAGTAGGATTACATATTTCCTTGTCTAATAAAAATAATATTAATTAAATCAGTAATAATGACTCTTCGAATAATTTAACTGGTAAAAAACTACATATACAGATCTCTTGAGTTGAATATCATATGTATTTACCCAACTTTGTATAATTGCATAAAAGAAACCGCCAAATACAAATTCTAATTGCAATACCTTGTATTAAAAACGTAAATATTTTCAACACAATATTTCATACATTTTTATTTAATTCTAAGGTCAATATCATCAGTCAATACAAAAACACATGTGTTTACTTTTTTTGTCGGCGTAGTCATTCCTTTATTATTCGCGCTAAGAATGAATCTGCTTCGAACGCGAGCGACGTTGCCGGATTGACAATAATTTACTTAATATGTTTTAGGGATTTTCTTGGTTATTAAGGCCTACTGACCATAGTGGTATAAGAGTTTTTTGTTTAATTTGGTGTATACTACCTCCATCTAAAATATTTGCACTCAAACTATTTACACCCTGTATATTATTAGAAATTTCAACGATCAAAAAGCGCGCCTACTTTTATAAAAATGCAGATATTTTGACGTGAGAATTTTCGATTGAAAATTAGGGTGCTTTTTCGATATTAAGTCAAAATAAGGTGCAAAAATAAATATTTTAAATAAAGAAAAATACTGTGTTTTGGGAAATTAAAATGTAAGTTTTTACTACATTTCATGGAAAAAAAATTGTAAAAGATAAAATAAAAAAAGACAAATTCTTGTTTTTTGAATTTTTCACATAAATTTTGAGGTTATAAAATCAAATTGGTGTAAATCCATGGCTATTATTAAATCCATTTGTTTTTTCATAATTTATTTTTGTAATTTTTAATTTTAGAATTATTAAACATATGTTTTGAAAAACGAATAAACGATCTGCATTCTGCATTGAGAATAAGCTGAAATAAATATTGATATAAAAAAATAATTGAAATTAAAACAAACAATTTACTTGTTGAAAACTTCTCGCAATGCTCGACAATTTGAAACGCACTTTCACGCTCCGTCAGTTCAGCGATCAGCGGCCTCGGAAAGTGGAAACTCGCGCTGGAAACTGGAAGATTTTCCGAGCAACAACTCTATATAAAGCATAGTCGAAATTTCATGAATGAACGGAAGATGGAAAATTTCGCGCATCCGCCCATCTCGCTTTGATGATCTCTGGTTTTGTTGTTTGTTGTTTCAGTCGGTTTTCAGGCAACAGGTTTTCATTTCACTTTTCATCGATGACGAATCGCTTTCGGGGAGTTTTCCCCAAGGCGGTTTAGTCCTGAAAGGTTTGCTAATCATAAGAAAATACTTCAGAGACATTATTTCGTTTTTTTGAGTTACGAATAAGTGTGGCAATATATGAAAGTTCTCATACTCAAAGGTAAAATGAATATAAAATCTTGAATGAATAATTCATAACTTTATGTTAAAAATGAAGAGTGGAGCCACTTAGGGAAAAGATTCTAAAATAACTCTACTTTTAATTTAGATTAGGAAACCTAGAATTATTTTAGAGGATTTTTGCTAAAATGTCCACAAGTATTTGTTGGTTGTTATTTTGGTTGATATTTTATGAGCCCAACAAAGGCGATACATTATTTTTTTAACAATCTAATTGTTTATTTTTAACCATCGAAAATATAGTATAGCATAGTAATTTTTAAATATTTTTACAAAACGCATCAACGTTTAACATTCTTTTAGGATTATTAAAGGGCACGTTCGAGGCTTCCACTTTCAAAGGAGTGCCATGGAGTGAGAAGGCCACACTTCCTTATCATTTTATGAAATTGATAGCGTACCAATTTAACAGAGCATCCAACATGTCCCAAAATTCAACCTAGCCAAAATTTAGGAGTGGACCAGTTTATGACTACCCAGGGAAAAATAATTTAAAAAATAGGAACCATTTTTGTAAAGATATGCGCACTCTATTGAAAATCGCCCAAAAAAGTGCCTAGTCTACATTTTTAGGGTTCCGTAAATACAATATACGAATACCCTTATAATATCACTCCGGATTTCTGCCTCTGTCACATCACAGCAATTTTCTCCTAAACTACTAGAAGATGTTGAAATTTGGTATCAATGTGTAGTTTGGTGACCCGATCAGGAGTACATATTGTAAAAGAAGAAATTTTGATTTTAGGGGTACTTCTGGGGAGAAAAACTAAAAAAATCTCCGAAACTACCGAGCCTAAAATTTTGAAAAAAATAAGAAATAGAGAGCGTTGCCCGAACTTTACAGGAAAATTAAGGAGAAACCATTAATGTTAATTTTGGGGGCAAATTATAGAATTACATAAAAATTTAAAATAAAAAAAATTTCAAACGCATCATGTAATATATCAAATGAAAGGTCTCATTCTGAGGAACACAAATATATTTTTTCATATTAAAAAAATAGTTAAAAAGTTATTAACGAAAATATACCAAAATTTACCCATTCCCCCCTTATCTCCAAAACTATAAAACGTTTTAAAAAGTTTTGAAAAAATTAGAGGTATAGGTTCTGACCTGAAGTTTAATTACTTTTAATTTTGGGGGGCAAATTAGAGAATTAAATAGAAAATATAAAATTAAAATTGTTTCTAACGCATCATGTTATATATCAAATGAAAGGGCTCATTATGACGAAAACAAATACATATATTTTTTAATTTTTAAAATAAATTATTTAAAAGATATTAAGAAAAATGTATTCTTATTCCCGACCCCTTATCTCCGAAACTATAAGCTGCAAAATTTTGAAAAAAATATAGTTATAGCGCCTCACCTGAACTTTACTGGAAAATAAGGAGAAACCCCTAATATTGATTTTGGGGGGCAAATTATAGAATTAAATGGAAAATAAAAAATTTAAGTTGTTTCTAACGGATCAAGTAATATATCAAATTAAAGGGCTCATTATGACGAATACAAAAATATTTTTTTCATATTTTTAAAATAAATATATTTTAAAATATATTATCAAAAAAAAATACCTATTCCCCCTTTATTCCCCAAACTATAGGACCTAACATTTTTTGTTTAAAGGAAAAATACGAAGAAATCCCTAATCCCCTAAAAAATATATTTTTTTAACGGATCATACAATCCATCAAATGAAAATGTTATGAGAATCAAGGGAATCATGAAGCAGATAAAATAAAAAGTCTGTGAGTGGAAAATAAAATTGTATATTTTTTATAAATTTAAAACGCTTCCTTTAAAAGATATTAGGGTAAATATAAGAAAATGCACTCATTCCCTGCTTCTCTGAAACTGCAATATTAGAATCTTAAAGGTGGTACGGAACCCTTAGCATGCGAGTCCAACTCGCACTTGACCAAATTATTTAATTTCTAGTTAAAGTCCTGGTTGTAAGTCTGTAGGAATGCACAAATATCCTACTTCATTATATACTGCTATAATCTGTTTTATTTTTGTAATTTATTTCGATTATAAAAAACTGTAATTAATATCCGCTTAATTACTCAGAAAATAATATTGACTGGACAAAATTATTCAGTACTATAATTACTTTTACGAAAATATGACTGTTGAAATAAATTGGTAACATAACTAACTATTTTATAAGGTACTGCTGACCTTTCCCGGCTTCGCACTGGCTAAACAACATTTATTCATTTCGTAATTCTCATATCCTATACTTTTTATGGCTAGAACGACTTCTAAAAATACATGTTTGACTTGTTTAAGATTTTTGATATTTGATATTGCAATTTTCCCGTTTTCCACTTTTTAACGGGCCTCCAAAAAGGAGGAGGTTATCAGTTGATCTGCAAATTGTTTTATGTATGAAGAGCGATCATTCAAAAACGGCTCCGGTAATTTTGATGATTTAAACAGCATACGATTAAGGAACATTACAGAATGGTCCCATATAATTGTTTGTAACATGAGATTTACGGTTTTCCAGAAAATTAGAAAAAAAGTAAATAAGGGACTAGGATTTCAGTGAATTTCAATAAATCTTCACCGTTTTTTCTAAAACCCCTCAAGAAATTTAAATATTATAAATTGTATTCTACAAAGATATGTTCCATTTTTCTGAAAATCGAAAAAATATATGTAAAAAAACTGTAAACACCAGGGTGAATGTCAAATTTGCATCATAAATATTTAGTTTAAATGTCAAGAGATGCCATGAAAATATATGGTACAGGGTGTTTGTAATGGTTTTAATTTTAATTCGTTGGAAGTAAGTTATTTTTTAGAGACGAAGTTAAGTTAGGGGACGTATAGTTCCGTGACGTGGCAGAAAATATTCCGAATATTTGTTATGTCCGCCAACTCTTCTATATGGTATACGGTTGTAGGTGAGTGCATGCGTGCATATAATATTAGGTAGGAAATAAGCAGTTGTATACATAGGATGGTTGAAATATAAGTTGGAATTGAATTAGTTATACAGGGTGGTTCTAAAAATATTGAATTGGGTAGCACATAAGTAGTTGCGTATGCAAGGTGGGTGAAATAAGAGTGGAGCAAAACTATAGTTATACAGAGTGGATACTTGCGTTATAAGACGGATAATAATTACAGACATACAATACAATTGTCAGAAGCAGTTGAATATACAGGATAGTTGAAATATAAGGTGGAGTATAATTACAGTTATACAGGGGGTTTAAAAACGTTATATAGTTTGGAATATAAATAGTTGCTTAGACAAGGTGTTTGAAGTAAGGGTGGGGCAAAAATATTGTTATTGAGGGTGTACCAAAACTTTGTTATATAAGCATAAGCAGTTAGGATATTTTAATTACAGACATGGGTTTAAAAAATTTTAGAAGCTGTTGCATATACACGGTGGTTGAAATGGTAGAGTGAAATTATAGTCATAAAATGTGATTCAAAAAGGTGAATTTTGTTATATAGGGTAGACCATGAGCAGTTCTATAAATAAAATACTAGAAATATGGGGCGACGTAAAATCATTGGTATACAGGAATAATTTAAACAATAGAAAAATAGAAAGATTCAATAGCCTGGAGAGGATTTATACTTATACAGGGTGGTTTTAAAGATATCAGGACGGTTGTAATATTGTGTTGGGTTGAATTATAGTTGTACAGGGTGATTCAGAAAATGATAGACCAATAAGTTATATAGGGGTGAACAATACACAGAAGCATATACAGTGTGAATGCAATATTGAAAGTAGTCCAAATAATTAAACAAATAAAAAATTAGAGAGGGAGAAAGAGATAGGGAAAAAAAGAGAGAGATAAGAATACGCTAAAATTCTCAATTGAATTGTACCTTAAATCAGATAAAAAAAGATATGTCTGAAAATAGTGATTAATTGCCTACGGTTTCTAAACGGCTTTTATTTTAAGTCAGCTGAAGTCGGTTCTTTGTTAAATATAAATTATCTGTTACTTGTGTTTTAACTGCCACTTTTGATATGTTTTGCCTTTTTGATATTTTTGAAATGTTTCACATTTTTCATATATGAACATTCTTGACATCACTTTTTCGATATCATTAACATTTTTATCATTCTTGACGTTATTAATATTGTTGACATTTTCAACTTTCAGTAGTTAAATAGTGTCGCGTTTTTGACATTTCTGGCATTTCTGACATTTTAGAATTTTTTTAAATTTTTTACATTGTTGGTATTTTAGACATTTTTGTCTTTTTTTACATTTGTAACATTTTCGACATTTTTGAACTTTTCTAGGTTTGTCAGTTAACAATTTCTATATTTCCGACATTTTTAAAAATATTTTCTGATTTACTTGCGATTAACCAGTAATTCAACACTTTTTTAGTTCCGATCCTTTCCATAAATTCAATATTGGTAAAATGCCGAATAATGTCCCCATTCATGTGAAGAAAAAAGTCACTTTATCAATTCTCATCCAGTGAATATCGGGTACACCTGCATCATCTTCTGTTCCTTCAAAATTAAGTCTGAGAACACATAATCAGTATAAACAAAACGATTATTCACAACCAAATTGCTTATATTGTTGGGGAATAAATATGCTAAGCTGATTATTAACAGCAATTACTTTACTAATGATAACAAATTAGTCACCCTAATTTTAATTATTTTAAGTTAAAACAGGCTCATTTTAGAGGAGAGCTTAAGAATATTATATCGTCTGGCATGCAACTAATCAAATTAAGGAAAGCGAATCACTTTCATAAATTCAGGTTTTGAATTTTTTCATAATGTGAATAAGTCGCTATTAAATTTAGGCTTATTTATAATGTACGCATAACTTTCCAGAACAGGTGTCTAGGGCTTTCATGACAGTTTCAATTCTTTTGTTTCACCATAATACTGCTGAAACGAATAATTTAATATTTTTCCTTTAAGAGGAGTAGCATAGCAGCCTCCAAGCGATATATTATAATTCATTTTCACCAGAATGACAATGATGTTTCTACATTTTGTCTGAAAATAACATAACATCAATCAAACTTTTTGTATGGTTTGGGATCATTGGCAAGTGATCTCAGAAAATTGTTTCCAATTGCGAGGGTAAAAAATTTTTAAAATTCAAATTGACAGTTAAATCAAGATTTGTGTTCTTGTCTGTTAGAACAATGACTGGCGATTTGTTATTATTTAAATCACCTTTTGCTCATATGATTCTTGACAGAAAGGGGAAAAAATACAGAAACTCAGAGTCAAAGGTGTGCTAAAAATTGTACACTCTTCACAAAAAGAAAGATAAACTGTAGGCAACTTTAAATTAACTCATCACTTGATTGAAGAGGGTTGGTTGAGATTTTTGTCAGTTATGATAAAGCTGGCTTTGAATTACTGACTTTTTATTGGCCACCGTAATATTAATAGCCAATGTCTAATAATTATTTAATAAATAGAAAACTAATTAGAAACTTGTTTAATGAAAACTGTCATGTCATTTATTTTCGTTGAGAGCCTTTACATCGAATGATGAGAGTATGTGCGTAGCCATTGACCACATGATCACATTACGAAGTTTCTTTGTTATCTCTAATACTCCTCAATGAGTAAAATTTTATAAATATATATGAAAATTATATAAAAACTAATTTTCTGGCTACAGAGAATAAAGCAGTTTAGATTTTTAATAATCTATCCATTTCAAGATATTATCAATAAAATAATAAAAAATACTCTCGTCTCTCCTCTCTCCCCTCTCCTATCTCCTTTCTCCCCTCTCCTATCTCCTCTCTCCCCTCTCTTATCTCTTCTCTGCCCCTCCTCTCTCCTGTCCGCTCTTTTCTTTCTCCTCCCTTCTCTCTCCTCTCCCCTTTCTCCTCTTTCCTCGCCCCTTTCTCGTCTATCCTCTCTCCTCTCTCCACTTTCCGCTCTCCTCTCCCTTTTCTGATCTCTCCTCTCTCATCTCTCCTCTCTCCCCTCTCCTCTCTCCTTTCTCCTCTCTCCTCTCTCCTCTCTCCTCACTCTTTCCTCCACTTTCCTCTCTCCTCCTCTCTCCTCTCTCCTTTCTCCTCTCTCCTTTCTGATCTCTCCTCTTTCCTCTCTACTTTCTCCTCTCTCCTCTCTCCTTCCTCCTCTCTCCCCTCACTCCTCTCTCCTTCCTCCTCTCTCCTTTCTCCTCTCTCCTTTCTCCTCTTTCTGCTCTCCTCGTACTTTTCTCATCTCTCTTCTCTCCACTCTCCTGTCTCCATCCTCCTCTCTCATCTCTCCTCTCTCCTCTCTCCTGTCTCGTCTCTCCTTTCTCCTCTCTTCTCTTTCTTCTCTCTCCTCCCTCCTCTCTCCCCTCTCTTCACACTTCTTCTCCCAGACCCAGTCTCCCTTCTCCTCTCTACTTTCTTCTTTTTCCCTCTATCTCCCTAAGTTCCCCCCCCCCCACATTTTCTAGTTAATATGGATACTCTATTGAAATTAATATTGATTTTCTATGTGTCCATCTAATTGCTGAGGTCATCGAGATCTAGTTAGAGAATATGAATATATCAGAGTTTGTTGATCCGTTACATGTATTTTCTTGAAATAGAAATTTCGAAAAAGAAATGTATATATCTGTGATAATTTACCTGACTATTATAAACTGACATTTTTGAAGAAGCATCTTAGAGTTCCAAGAAATGGAGTCACCATCGAAATCGGGGCTCAGCTAGGTACTAGGCCGTCTAATCATCTTACCTGGGAAAAACACGAAAAAATCGCATATTCCATTTTATAAATTTCACCTTTTAACAGAAACATTCTTATAGTCCTAAATAACATGTACGTATTAGTATTTTATTAGCGACCAGTATATTGTAGAATAAGAAGTCTTCCAGTAGCATTAATAACAAATTACCATAATTTAGTTTTCGGACTAAGGGAACTCGATATTCAAGGTGGCGTGAATAAGTAAAACACAATTCGTATCTAACAAAGGATGATGCCCAAACAAGTGGATTACAAAATAGTCTTGGGATTGAGCGGCACAATAAGCAATTCTGCCATGAACAACGTACAATATACTGAAGGAAAGGAGCTGAAAGCGGAGCAATATATAAAAAACATTTACCTAATTCAAAAATATTCCAACAGTGTCGATTAAAATGATAGTAGTTACTATTTAATAATTTTTAAGGCATTATGAATTATAGATTTTATGCTCGAAAAGTCTAATTTTTTTTCTTATTCCTTAGCGACATTTCTTCGAGCAAATCTTGAACTCTAATCTCTAAGTACATCCACTTTTTCTTTTTTCACCAGAATTGTTCGAAGAGTGAGTATAAGAAAGTAGGGCTTAAAATAAACATAAAGAAAATGGTGTATCTAGAAATCACAGATGCAAACACAAAATATTCAAGTTGGAATAAAACACAGAAATAACGGGGCAGACAAATTCAAATACATATGAAACTATAAATCCGTTACAAACGGTCCCTTCAGCATCGGGCGGTATAAGAAGAAAGAATTCTTTCGACTCTTTATTGGCTTGACATTTTTCTTCTCTCCACTCTAACAGAGAACGTTAGCGTTTCTCTCATTACGCGTTTAAGAATGTTACATCGATATATTCTAAACCAATAAACTGCATTTACTAAAGAAGAAAAAATAAATACAGAACCTGGATCCACTAGATTACTATCGGTCGTAAAATATAGTTTTGAGAGCCTTCCTTCTCTATCTACATCTTTTGGAAATTTTTATAGAAAGTGAGTTGGATCTTCATAGTGAGAGTACTACGCATGCCATATAGTACTCAATAGTAATACCACATTTTGGGAATGGTTCTAGATTTTTCTGAAAATATTGAATGCAGATAAACTAGAAACTAGTCCGTCTTCTTGTTACGTATCAAGGTTTGGTATACTTTGACGTCTGATTGTCGTATATTAAATATATATGGATTATAATCCATATAAATTTAGATTGAGATATATATTTCGGTAGATTATTTCATGTTAGAGAGCATATTTCTCTAAATAGAGCCATTAGGATTTCAAGAAACTGACTTCATATCGGTTTCCAATTTCAGGTCTGGCACCCTTAAACAAATTTACTTTTTTTACCATATCAACTTCCCTAAATGTTCCTGACGAAGAGCTGTCAATCGTCAATGTGAGCTGACCAAGCTAGGTCATTGTTTAGAAGATATTTGTGTGTTTATTATTAGTAACTTTTTGAGGCTACAATCATACAACTGGATAACCTTGTTAACCGACTTCCATAAAGGAGGAGGTATTAATTCCTCTGCAACTTTTTTTTATGTATAACGAGCGATTATTCAAAAATGACTTGCGCAAATTTGATGATATAAACTGCATTATATTAACGACCATTACAGAAAGTTCCCATATAATGGTCTATAATAGGAGATTTATGGTTTTCTAGGGAATCAGTAAAAAAATAAATAAGGGACTAGTTTTCAGTGAACTGCAATGAATCTTCACTGTTTTCTCTAAAACCGCTCAAGAAACTCCAATATTATAAATTGTATTCTACAATGATATGTTCCAGCTTGATTTCGTATATTTTTTTATAACGTAAAACTTACCAATTTTCTGAAAGTTGGAAAAATATATTCAAAAAACTGTAAACTCATGGTAAATGTCAAATTTTCGTAATAAACATGTCAAGATATGGGATGAAAGAATATCGTTCAGGGTGTTTGTAATGGTTTTCATTTGAATTCGTTTAAAGTAAGTCTCTTTTAGAGACGAAGTTAGTTAGGGGGCTTATAGTCGCGTGAAATGACAAAAAATATTCCGTTAGTTTATCGAAACGAATATTTGATATGTCGGCGAACTCTTCTATTAGACCAATCAATAGAGCAAACAATTACTGATAATGTGTAAAAAATACTATCAGGATACCGACTGTGCCGTCACATTAACAAAGATTCCTAGCGATATTTTGCCATGGTTTCCACTCGCTAAGATGGTTTTTTACTTTCTTATAAACAACTGAAGCAAGAAAATTACGTTTTTTTTTCTTAGCATATTTATAAAATCAAAACTAATAAACTAATCTCAATGGTGTCAACAGGTCAATTGTAAAGCATAAAAATACCAATGAAATGAGCCCAGACTCGATCCGATTGGATCATTAGTAACAAGGCAAAACAAAAAATACTGGAAAATGTAGAATTTTTTTAAAAAAATCGAACCTTCGTCACTTTAGAAGCTGTAGAACTGGGCTTGTGAGAACTAATAGTAATTTATGTCTATTTTATGTATGCCAAAACTAGGCGCTATCGGTTTATTAGTTTTTGAACAATTGTGATATAAAGTTTTTTGTACCCTATTTCTGCTTTGTGCCCCCATCCGTCATAGATAATCAAATTTCAATTTTGAAAAAAGTTGTTGAAAGTAGAGGTGACATTCTACAAAGCCTCTATTCTCATTTTTCACCAAATGTCTGTGAAATATCTGGAAAATATTAGCAAACATGACAAAAAATGGGCGAGCGTATGAATGTATCCAAGGCGTGGGAGAAGCACGGTTGTTGAGGGAAAGCATTTAGTAATATATAATATAGGCAGGCTGCCTGTAATTTATAAATATTTTTATTGCTTTTGTCAGAAACTAATTTAGATATTTTTTTGACTTATTTAGTTCAGTGTTTGTTTCATTTTAATATAAACCCATTGCCTTAATTCTGGAGTTCTCTATGAAATATTATATAAATATATTAATAAGCAAACAGTTTTCATTTGATATAATAAAATCGAACAAATCGCTCTGTATATAAGCTTTGTCATCTGTCAGAGTGACAGTTACTATCGATAATAATTATTGTCAGCAGTTCTCCTCAACAACTGTGTTCCCCCCACTAAGAACACATTCATACGCTCACCAAATTTTGGAGATGTTTGTTAAATTTTTTCGTATATTTCACAGACATTTAACGAAAAATAGAGGCGTTGTAGAATGATACCTCTACTTCCAATATCTCTATTCTGAATAGATATTTGACGATCCAATTCGCATAGAGACGCACTGCAAGAATAGTGGACTAAAAATTTCATATCACAATTATTCAAAAACTAATAAACCGATAGCGCCTGGTTTAGTCACGCATAAGGTAGATATCAATTACTCGTACTATCAGTTCCCATAAGCCCAGTTCTACAACTTCGATAGTGAGGGAGTTATGATAATATAAAGAAAACCGCTAAATTTTCCAGTAATTTTTGATTTTCCGTGTTACTAAAGATCCTATCGGATCGATCCTGGGCTCATTTCATTGGTATTTTTAATGCTTTACAATTCACCTGTTGACACGATTGAGATTAGTTTATTATTTTTCATTTTAAAAACATGCAACGAAAAAAACGAATTTTCTTGTTTCAATTGTTTTTAATAAATTAAAAAACCATAGTTGCGAGTTGAAAAGGTAGCAGAATATCACTACAAATCGTTCTTAATGTGATGGCACAGGCAGTATCCTGATAGTATTTTTTGCACGAAAAAATCTCTATTGATTGGTCTATATATGATATACGATTGAAGGTGAATGCGTGCGTGCTTGTAATATTAGGTGGTACATAAGCAGTTGTATATATAGGATGGTTGAAATATAAGTTGGAATTGAATTAGTTATACAGGGTGATTCTAAATATATTGCATTGGGTAGCACATAAGTAGTGGCGTATGCAAGGTTGTTGAAATAAGAGTGGGGCAAAACTATAGTTCTACTGAGTGAATATTTGCGTTCTAGAACGGAGAATAATTAGTTATACAAAAGGCTTTAAAATTGCCAGGAGCAGTTTAATATACAGGATGGTTGAAATATAAGGTGGAGTACAATTACAGTTATACAGGGCGGTTAAAAAAAAAAAAGTTGTATAGTTTGGAACATAAGAAGTTGCTTAGACAAGGTGTTTGAATTAAGGGTGGGGTAAAATTATTGTTATTGAGGGTGTATCAAAAATTTGTTATAAAAGTTGCATATACCGGGTGGTTGAAATAAATGTTAAAGTAAAATTATGGTAATAAAATGTGCTTTAAAAAGGTGGATTTTGTTATATAGGGTAGACCATGAGCAGTTGCATAAATGGAATACTAGACATATATGCTGAAGTAAAATTGGTATACAGGAATAATTTAAACAATAGAAAAATTGAAAGTGTCAATAGTGTGGAGAGGATTTGTACTTATACAGGGTGGTTTTACAGATATCAGGATCGTTGTAATATTGTGTTGAATTGAATTATAGTTGTACAGGGTGATTCAGGAAATGATAAACCAATAAGTTACATAGGAGTGACCAGAAGGTAAACAGAAGCATATACAGTGTGGATGCAATATAGAGTGAATTAGTTACATTTATAGAAAATGGTCCAGATAATAAAGCAAATAAAAAAGTTAAAATATATTTGTAAAATATAGGCAAAGAATGAAAATTAGAGAGGGAGAAAGAGAAAGGGAGAAAAAGAGAGATATAAGAATACGCTAAAATTCTCAATTTAATTGAATTGAAAAAAGTAGATATGTCTGAAAATAGTGATTGATTTCCCACGGTTTCTAAACGGTTTTTATTTTAAGTCAGCTGAAGTCGGTTCTTTTATAAATATAAATTATTTTACAGGTCAACGATCTCGTCTAGTCTACCATTGTTCATTATTTCTCCATTTTTTCTACGATTCAGGAGGGTAGCTGAATCCGCAACTGATTACAAAAAAGGTAGAGAAAGGGAAATTATGGCAAAAGATGAGAGCTGAAACAAACTGGTTAACAAAAAATTAGAATTTAGAAATTAATGCTTCATGTCGTGCTTTTTGGGATGTGCTCATCAATCAGTTAATCTTCTGCTGGCAGTGTTTCATAAATTTACGAAATAGTGCATTTATTTCTTCGCCCAATTCAATATATTTATTTTGAAATATTTTTATTTCATAAGATTTCCCATTGTACTAGTGCTGAAATTGTAACAGAAAAATATTTCACTCATTCATTCTCAAGTCTCAAGAAAAACACTTTCAACTCCCTTGTGTTCATTTATAATTACCTTTCTTGTAAATCCAACTTTAAAAAATGGCTATTGATGAAGCCCCATGAGACTCTTATTAAAGAAACCCTCTTTGTGAATGCCGTATTTACATTTTCGGAAATAATATTTACGTCCCCTGAGATATCGCAAAAACAAACCGATTGTTTTGGCTTCTCTTTTTATGAGGGTGCGTTGATGTTTGCTTCTGTGGAAATACCCCCAGCAGTAAAATGAGTTTTATGGGTAATCAAATTGAATATCTTGTCATTACTAAAAGTAATATGTTTCATAATCTTTATTGTCATATTTATTACTCGGACTTCCAAGGACGCAATTCTGGTTAAAAGGTAGGAAATGGGGTACATTTATGTCAAATTTTGTTTAGGAGAATCTAACAAAACCTACGGAAGCTTTTCGATATTGACCCTCTCTTAAAATATCCTGTACGCCTGTATCGGATGAACGTCCATACCAGCTAAGCCCCTAATAAAATACTGAAAATGAATAAATAATTTACTTTCACATCATATTATTTTAAAGGGTGTTCCAATTTGAGGTTAATTTTTAAATTTTTAATAAAACACACAAATTATTTGAGAATGATCTTTTATTTCAAATGATAGTACAAATGTTTCGGTTTAGTAATGGAACACAATATCTTGTAAGTGACCCCCTGCTGCTGTACGACAAGCTTCTAATCTTTTACCAAAATTTTTGATAACTTTCTGGCATAACTGCAGTTCAATTGCTTGAAAACAGTCAATAATGTTCTCATTTAGGTCATCAAGTGTTTGTGAATCGTTGGCATAGACCTTTTCTTTCAAATAGCTCCATAGGAAATAATATAGAGATATTGTGTCTGTTCATTGGGTTTTCTCTCCTCAAATTTTTTTCCTGCAACAGATAAGTATTTAAAAATTGTATATGTAGAACACCATGTAGTAAGGCAATTTCGTAAAATTGCCAGGATTACTGGCTGTCTATACAGAGATTCTTCCTCACAGTTATTCTGAGAGAAAGAGATGTCTACAAAATGATCAACCAGTATTCCTGTATATAAGTAATGTATTGTATACTGTGTAATACTTATCTGTGTTTGGAGACGTTTCAACTCCGAGTCTGGAGTCGTTGTCAATCGTTTAGTGTTGTTTTCGAGGTTTTTTTTCTAAAAAAATTTCGTTTGATCTTGAATTTGTTGTTTGTTAAAAAATTTGACACTGACAATTTGTCGTTTGGCGATCACTTGACGCTGAGGTTACCGTTTTTTTTGCTCTGTTAGCAATAAATTCATAAATTCCTCCAGTCCAAATGAAGGTCGGCTGAAGGTGCTCCGATTTCAGTGTTGTTTATCATAATACAGCTGGCTTCTTTAAGTTTTCTCTTTTTTAAATTTTCTTCTTTTAACAAAATCTTTTTTTTTATTCCAGTCTATCCTATGGCTGCAGGTGCTCGTTAATACATGATTGGCCAAATTTGATTTGTCCACATGTCTTCCGGAAATGTTATATTGATGTTCTTTTTTCCTTACTTCTAAAGGTCTTGAAGTTTCACCGGTATAAGAATGGCCACAGTCACACAAAACACTGTACACACAATTTTGAGAACTCTGGGTTGCGTTAAACGGTTTGGTATGTGTGAGGATAGAGCGCAAGGTATTATTTGTTTTAAAAACAGTTTTAACGCTGTATTTATTTCCTAACCGCTTAATTTTTTCCGATACACCTGGGACATATGGAATTATGTTCATAATTTGGTTGGCTGTTTGTGTTTGGTTGGTATTAGTGTGATGGTTATTTGTGCTGGTTTGTTGTTGCGATTTTCTTTCTAGCTGATTTATAGTTTTATTTATAAAGTCTTGGGGATATTCATTTTGAAGTAGATGTTCTTCGATAATATTGACTTCGTCGTTAAAGATTTGGGTGGATGAAGATATGCTTTTGGCTACCATATAAGTACTTTACAACGCCTTTCTTGACATTCAAGGGATACAAATTTTCCATCTCCATTGTAAATTTTATTGTGTGTTCTTGACTACTGATGTAATCTAGGAATGAGTGCAGTTCTTCAGCACCATACTCCCAAACCACAAAAATGTCATCAACGTATTTCCACCATTACAAAACGTAATGGTTACAGGAAATATTTAATGCTAAGATGATCAAATACAATCATTTGATTTTTTTAGGGTTCTCATTTAAAATTTTCCCAGGAAAATTACTTGCACTGTTGCTATTATGTTTCTAACCCACGTTAACTAATATTTTACAAACCCCTTTACTAAGTTCCATATTTTCATATCATGTTCTATGGAAAATGTCAATTCTCGTCGGCAATAAACCTTCTGGCATGTAATTTCAAACGAACAATCGTAGCGTAATTAATCAACATGACGTTTAATGGATATGTTAAACACCTCCATTCTGTTCTTTAAAACACTTCATGTGGGAGTGTAAATTCTACACGATTACATATTTTGATGAAACAAAAACAAGAGTAGGCTCGTGCTGTTGTACTTTTACAGGAAACAACAACGTATGCCCAAGGATGGGCTTATGACGAAGTAAAGATATTATTAATATACATTTTACGACAAAAAGTCATTCTACATAAAGACCTGAGATATCTCGGAACGATAGTACATGTGAAACATCGAAACTATTTTGTATAGAAAATATAAAATGTATGATATACAGGGTGAGTTTTTTTTTTGATGATCAGTATGGGGATCTCGGAAACTAGATGAGATAGGTCAATGGTTAATTAGGGAAAGATTTGCAGTTATACTGGCCCAATTTAATGACAATTTCCGATTTTTGTAAACAGTCATGGTTTACAAGATATTTTGAAGCTCTTTTGTTTCTGATAAAAAAAAGTGTAAATATCAAAATTGAAGGGAATTGTATCCCGAATATGATTGTCATGTCCTCGTTTGCATGACAGCTCTCGTTTTCGACATATGACACAAACTTATCTTTTTTGAATAGAAACCATAGTTGGCTATGACCTCAAAAAATCGGATATTTTTAGAGCTTTTCAACGATATAATACGGAGTTATGGATGCTTTTCTCTCTTATTCTCACTGTTAACGTAAGTAGCCATGAAAAAGATTGCTTTCACTTTGACGATTCCTGCTTTGAGAGTAATTCCATTAGTAGTGCTGAACTGACAGTCGATATTGACAAGTTTTCGTGATAAAATGGAATATACTAACGAAGAAAAACTAAATATAGTGCAGCTGAGGAATACTTTCATAGATATTTTAATCGTCGTCAACCTGCTCTATGTACATTTAAGAGACTTTGCGATAGTTTACGCAGATATAGATATTTTACTAAACCACCAAGGGAACGTAATCAAATTAACGAAGTAGCACAAATAAATGTTTTGGCAATGGTAAATCAAAATCCATCTACATCAACTCGTGAGATTGCGGCAGAAGCTGGCACATCTCGACGAACTGTAGTTAAGGTACTGAAAGCGCACAAGTTCCACCCGTACAAACTTTCGGTTTTTCAAACTTTGCATGCTGGTGACGAACATCGACGTATTTTGTTTGGTACATGGTTTACAGACATTTGCCTTGACAATCCACAGTTTCCATTAAAGGTGTTATGGTCAGATGAAACTAGATTTACTAACTGCGGTATGTTCAATAGACACAATGAGCATATCTGGGCTAAAGAAAACCCTTTCCTTGTAGAACAAAGATGACCCCAGATAAAATTTGGTTTTAATGTTTGGTGTGGTATCATAGGGTCTACTATTCTGGGGCCTTTTATCTATGATGAATCACTTACTGGGGAGCGCTACTTGCATTTCTTGCAATACACTTTTCAAGACATGTTGCATAATTTGAATTTGAGAACTCGTTTAGAAATTGACTGGTTCCAACATGATGGAGCACCTGCTCATAACTCGTTATTAGTAAGACAACACTTAGATAATATCTATCCAAACTATTGGATAGGAAGAAATGGCCCACGCAAATGGCCACCCCGGTCTCCTGATTTGGCAGTTATAGGCTTCTATTTTATAGGGTGCGCTAAAAAACAAAGTATACAAAAGAAAGTATCAGACAGTTGGTGACCTAAGGGAGGCGGTATTACAAGCAATTGAAGAAATTCATAGGCGGTCTGGGAGGAAAGCGGTAATGTGAATCTTAAAAAGACGCAATTTTTTTCTAAATAACAATGGTGAACTTTTCGAACATAAATTGTAACCATTATTATGTACTTTAATTTTTTAAGTTTTTAGTAAGTACCTATTTATTTAGTTTTTTCGTTATATCTGATATACCTAATAAAAAAATTGTTCAATGTTTTTTTGGAATAGTTATTAATAAATCAATCTATTTCATGGCTAACTACGTTAAAAGTGAAAATAAGAGAGAAAAGCATCCATAACTCCGTTATTTTTATGAACAACTATATCGAGTATTATATCGTTGAAAAGCTCTAAAAATGTCCGATTTTTTTGAGATTATAGCCAACTATGGTCTCCATTCAAAATAAGTTTGTGTCATATCTCCAAAACGAGAGCTGTCACGCAAACGAGGACAAGACAATCATATTCGGGATACAAATCCCTTCAATTTTGATATTAACAGTTTTTTTATAAAATCAAAAACAAAAGAGCTACAGGGATTTGACTAAATCCACACAATTTCGTTTTTCAAAATATCTAGTAAGCCATGACTTTTTACAAAAATCTGAAAGTGTCATTAAATTGGGCCTGTAAAACTGCAAATCTTTCTTAATTTAACCGCTAGTTTCCGAGATCCCCATACTGATCATCAAAAAAACTCACTCTGTATAAAATGAAAGACTGGTAGAAACATAAAACTAAATTCACAAATTTTACATATTCATACAGAGTATTTTGTAAAAGGTTCGCCAAACATGGACGGCAGATAGGTGAACTCATTTGTTATATTATGTAGCCCATATAACATCTAGATAGCATACGGGTTTTTTTTTATTTCTATTTTTTTCCTGATTTTTGTAACTAATTTATTTTTTCACTGTAACTTAACCAAATAAACTAAAATCTAATCGATAATGTTTGTTTGCTGTTCTGCAATCAATATTTGACACGAATAATAATTTGGAGAAAATTGATGTGAGTCCTGAAATGTCAAGGTGCCATAAAAACAAAATTAAGTTAAAGAATTTTCACATCACAAGAAAAATAAGCAGCACCTCGAGAACTTCGTATGCTAACAAAAACTGCTATACTTCAGCCTCTTGCAAACGATGTACCAAATGTATTTTAAAGTATTTATTAATAGAATAAAATTTGAGATTGTAACTGAAGTGGTTAGAACTACAAAAAATAAACAATACAGCAAGTTGCAAATGATTTGTTAAAAATTTTGTTCAAACTTGCGTCCAGCGCTATGGAGGCAAGCCCAACATCTTTTTCTGACTGCTAGAGTAGTAGTCTATAGTTGCATTTCATACCCCATTTTTTTAAACATAACATTTATTCTTTCTCCTTGGTTTCTATTATTATCTCGGAAACGACTTGAATTTTTACTGATCTTAGTAAATGACCGCATTGAAAGACAAACCAATAATATTCCTAAAAACTATGGCTGTCCAGCACATTACTTCAAATGAGTTAGAATTTCTGAGGGTTTAACGCTATTACTGGTTAAAAACTTCATGATAATCTGTTGCACAACTGACGACAAAGTCAAACGCGCATACCGGCTGATTCCCCCAGTGCCTATAAAGCAAACATCTACTCCAAACAACATAATGTAGCTCGAAACAGCAGAATTGCAAAATTACCGTTTATATTTGATTTACCCTCGTATATTATGTAATTATGCTTGGAAAGGGCATTTTAAATGTCATGTGAATTCGATGACATGCTGTTCTTATTCTACCGTGAGGGGAAACCATAATCCCCCTCTACTATTATTTATGCGATGCCTAATACCAAAATGCAGAATTTCAAATTAAATTTACAGGCAATAGAACAAACCCAAAAGAATATTAATGTATGATAAGTTGTACCGAAAGGTTTCATAATTACCATGTTCCATTCAGATTTATAAGAAGTAATTTGATGCAGAATGGGAGCATTGTAAATATCACCAAAAATAAAGAGCTCTCGATAAAAAATTACATTTGTGAGAAAACCTTCAAAGCCATGAAGTAGAAATTTTGAACAGTTATTTTTGAAAGGCAATTAAAACTTTTTGACAAATTTTATCTTTCTCAATTTTTTAGATAAGAGTAACGAATGATTGAAAAATGGGCCTTTTTCACATTTTTTGAGAACAACTCACTTATTAATTAACCAATCCTACCTTCTTAAAATACACTTACTACACACTTACCTTCCATACTTTAAACTCTTATTGTGTTGCTGAGAAGTCACAAAAACTGCCAAAATTACGGTTTTAGATATTTTAAACTCCTAGTATAATTAACTAAGAAGTAAATGTGTGTTAACAAAAGTTGTTTTGTGTTATGCGGTGTACCTTCTTTAACAAAAACCATTTAAACACCTGTGGAATGTTTTTGTAAAAGTGGCATTATAATAATGCTAAGTTCCCTACACTGTAACGAGGTTACAAATAAGTGGTACATTATTTAAGTGGATACTCTTTAAATATCAAAACATCCCCAGACTATTAAACAAAATAGTAGTTGTAATATAGATTAATCGAATATATATTGAATATTTTGGGGGTGCTGTTGTAGCAATAATAAATCAAAATCATCGTATTCTGCTGCTTCTGAGAAAATTTCAATAACCCAAACATATTTGTTATTGTTCCATTAAAATAAATATTGAAAACAAAAGTTCAGTTTTCGCAAGAATATGAGATGAAAATTTGAAAAATGTTATCAATGGGATTGTAATCGTTTTTAACTGACCTCTAAAAAGGAGGAGGTTATAAATTCCTTGCGTTTTTTTTTGTATGTATGGTACCTGATTTCTTCTCTTGTTGTGAACAGTTTTGAACGAATATGGTCTTGTTTAATAGAGTATATATCCGGATGGGTAAAACTTCAAATTTGGGAAGTGCATTCTATTGGTAAAGTGATGAAAATTGTGAATGAACACATACGTGCATGAAAATCGACCAATATCCCTAACATTTTGATCGATTTTTCTAAAACCTCTTATGGATGTGTATGATTTTTTAACATGTAATCGATTAAGGTAGATCCCTAGATGGTCTCATATACTTTTCTGCGACGTGCAACTTGCAGTTTTGCAGAAAATCGCCAAAAATTCCAAGTTTCTCATCAAAAATTTCATAGAAATGACGTAACAGACATTTCCTCATAAATATTTTAATTCCAACGCAATAGTGTGGGAATTGTAGGCACTGGAAGTTTTGATGGCGAATTTGAAAATTTTCTATGTACATCTCAAGCATATAAGTAGTAAAGCATAGTATTTTCGGCTCCTTCAATCAACGAATACCAAGCTCGTTTTGTTTGTATACCAGGTAAATTCCTATTTAAATGCAAATTTTTCCATTTTGCGAAGACGGTACTTTTGGTTGTCACATTCTCCCGGCCTAACAGAAAATTCAGTGACAACAATGTCAAGCTCTACACTGCTATTTGGTACAATTTTACACAGGGTGTTTAGTTATAGCAAACAAAGTAAAGTCATAAAAGGAGTTGCATATACAGGTATGGAAAACGTTTGACTGGGGTCGGAGAATGCTAACGTTAAACAAGGACGGAACGGCTACTATATGCATGAGACGAGGATTGTCGTTTTAAGTACGTCTGTTTCACGAGCATTCAAGGTAAAGCACGAGAATATCGTATCGTACAGCAACAGAGTGACCGTCCGTCCCTTTCCTCGTCAGTAAGGTTTTATCAACGAAGGAGTATGTTGTTCGTCGACAGATTATTTTCGCAAAAAATACGGATTTCGGAGCATTTTTCCTTTTCATGATTTTTGCGATGAAAAATTAATTGTCCGCTATTACGCCAGAACAAAAACTAACATTTTTTCTGTTTTAAAAATGAAATAAAATAGATAATCTTAAAAATAAAATAAATCTTATAATTATTTACAACATATCGTATGTTTTATTTTTAAGCGATTGGAATCGTCGGAATGTGGTGATAACAAAAAAGTATTTATCGCCCGAACACCTCCGAACCGGCGTCACACCGACTTCATTCTCCTGGTGTGTATTGCGTTGATTGATTCAAAATCGCATGGGATTCTACCCGACCCCAGAGAACGAATTTCCACACCTGTATATGATGATTGAAATATAGGACGGAGTAGAGTGATAGTTACAGAAGGCAGTTAAAAACATTATGGATGTCCTCAGGCAGCAGTATTTACAGGATGGTTGGAATATAGGGTGGAGTGGACGTGTGGTGGTCTAAAAATAAACAAATCATATACAGGATGGTTGAAATATATACTGGAGTTTAATTATATTTATACAGTGTCATTAAAAATTATTTATTTCATAGCCCATAAGAAGTTGCATAAAGTGTGGAGAGGAATTAATGTTAAACAGGGTGATGATATAAAATGTTTAAAACGCAATAATTTATAGGGTAGCCAAGGATTTATATACGATAGTTGAAATATAGGACGGATTTAACTCCGCAAATATAGGATGTATTCTACTATAATTATCAGCAGGCACCTAACAATTACATAGTTGTATATTGTAGGGAGTCGTATGTACAGGATGGTTGGTACATAGGGTGGAGCGGAACTATCTATAGTTATACAGGGTTGCCAAAAAAAGTTGGAAAAAGGTTACATGGTTCGATGTTACCAGCTTCTGTCTTTTGAGGTTATACAAAATAAAAAATAAAGGATCAAAACTACCCGAGTTCAAAAGAACTAAAAAATTGAAAACAAAACATTAAAAAATATATAACCAACTTCCACTTATAACTAAAAAGCTGAAAATAATTATAATAAAATACAACTCTGGCAAATAAATAACACATTCAGTATTGTTAGGTACCTACTCAGAAAGTAAAAAATGTAAACATTAAAAGGTATCATTCTGTACAAATTAATTACCTACCAATCTAGTATATTTTGAAGCCGGTGCCAAGCAAATCTAAAATCCTTCATTGCGTACTTATCCACTACTTCATCAAACTTGATTGTTGCTTGGCACCGACTTCAAAAATATACTAGATTGGTAGGAAATTAATTTGTAAAGAATGAGCACCTTTTAATGTTTACATTTTTTACTTCCTGGGTAGGTACCTAACAACATTGAATGTGTTATTTATTTGCTAGAGTTGTATTTTATTATAATTATTTTCAGATTTTTAGTAATACGTGGAGGTCCGTTACATATTTTTTTAATGTTTTATTTACTGTTTAACTCCTATAGATATGCCCCGCTAACTAATACAATTAAATATGCAAATGACAAACAGTTGATGTGCACGAAATTACAGAAAAATAATCAAGTCAATCACTTGTAGTCTAGTTAAGAATTATTCATAATTCAAAAAGAAAGTTATTTTACCTGATAATTCAGAAATCTTAATGGGATAATTAGCCTGATAACGAATTTATTTCATTCGTTTTATCCAAATTTTTCTCATCATCCATCATCAAATGTGAATCACGAATACGAACATTCACAACAAATAAATTTTATTTAGTCATTAGTCTGACTTTGTAGTTCAAATACTTCAAAGAGTCTTTTATAAATTATATAAATTAAAGTCAAAGGTCACCTTTATGTGCTCAAAAAATTTGTGTTTGGGTGTAATACTCCAAAGGGAAAGATGTTAATCAATTTTGCGCTCTGTTTGGTCTTTATTTTGTTTACATCCTCATGGTTTACAAGAGGTAAGTTTAGAGTCAATTATATTTCACTTTCACTTGGCCCAGATAATCTAAAAATAAATTTTCTTTATCAAATTTGACACGCTATTTATCAAAATGTTTTTTTTTAGGTAGGAACTGAATCGTATTCTTTTTTTTTGAGAAGCAGGGGTTTATTTCGTATAGGCAGTATCCTAATAGAAATTTCAAAATAAATTCAAAAAAAATACTTCAAAATTATCAAAGTAACGTCACCAAAAAGCAAGGAATAATATATTTTTACAGAAAATACATTTTGTTATTCCATTGGTAAATGAGACTCCGTTCCCTGACTTGACCATACAATGTATGACAGCACACTCCCTCTAAGGCAGGCATAGCATGCCTTTTGGGTAAAAGCTTTTCAGGCCCGTGCTTGGAGTCGTGGCGGCAGTCTCCCATGAATTTCCTGACCGTCCGAGCTGTTCCTAACAGGACGGCTTTTTGCATGAGTTGATAAAGATGTTCGTCCAGGTATTTTAAATTGTTTTTTAGATGTTTTGGGACTACTTCTGTCGTTGACATAACAATTGGTACAGTTCGTGTGTTGTTCATGTCCCACTGAGTCTTTATTTGAAATTCCAAATCCCTATATTTCGTTATTTTCTCAATCTACTTGATATTTATATTATTGTTGTTAGGAACTGCTATGTCATTTTAAGTTGTTTTCCGAGTTACTTTATCTACCAAAACTATATCTAGTCTATTGTGAGCAACAGTCCGATCAGTCAGTATCGTGTGGTCCCAGTACAACTTGTAGTTGCTATTTTCTAAAACGGATTCTGGTTTGTATTTATAGTGTGGTAATCTCCCTGACTGTGATAGTTCAAGTTTCAGTGCTAGTTCCTGGTGCAGTATTTTTGCCACAGCATCGTGTCGTTCTTTGTAGTCACTTGCAGCGAACGCTTGACAACCTCCTGTGAGATGCTGGATAGATTCAGACGTTTGGCAACCATATCTGCATCGGCCGTTGTTGATAGAAGGGTCTTTAACGATGTACTTTAAATAATTCTTAGTTGGAATTAGTTGTTCTTGGATTGCCAATATAAAGCCTTCCGTTTCAGGAAACATTATGAGATTAACCAGTAGTTCGACGCTGAACAGATGACATAATCTTGGTTGACGTCATTTATATGTCTTCCATAAAGCGGTTTCTCTTTCCATTTGAGCAGTTTCTGATCAGTTGTCTGATAATATACTTGAACTTGTTGTTCTGTCAGTCGCAGAGGTGTTAAGTCATCAACCTGACATATGACTCTGTGTAGATCAGAAAATTCTGCGAGTTTCTGGAAATGATTACGCAAATTAGAAATTTGTTGATCACGTAACTTGCCTATATCTGCCAATCCTCTTCCTCCTTCATACCGTGGCAACATTGTACGTTCGACAGAGCTCTTTGGATGGTGATTTTAAGCTTTTGTTAGTAGAACTCGAACTTTCCGTTGTAGTTTTTCAATATCAGTTTTGGGTTTTGGTTTAACTATTCCGAATGAGTAACTGAATACTGAGCACGCATAGGTGTTAATAACCTGAACAGATTTTTACTGTTGCGTTTAGTTTTGAACAGTCGTCTTACCCTTCTATAGAACTCTGTTGATAGGTCCAATTCGTTGAGCTGCTTTATTCAAAGTTATTTATAAGTATGACCTTCCTCCATGGATTCAATTGAGGTGTCGTTTCGAATTTCGTAAGATCCTGCTGTATTTTGCCTTTAACTATATTAATAATTCAGCATTTTTATGGTCCAAATTACATATGGATGTCACTAGAGAACCCTTCTACTATTTCAAGGATATCATGCAGCTGTTGTTCGTAGCTGTCATGACTTTAAGTCGTCCATCTATAACGTATTACGTAATATTATTATTATATTTTACTAAATTTGAAGTCAGTGCCAAGAAAATTAATTTTGAATGATTATGAGGATATCTTTGATTATTATCTATATACATGGATAGTTCTGTCCAGAGTATTTCTTGCGACAAATAAATATTCCAAATTTAAAAGTGGAATAAAGTGTAATATTGCAATTTCGGAAATTGCCCGCATATATTCTGAGAGAAAGCGATATCTACTGTACCATCAACCAGTATTCTTGTGTTTGTCAGTAAATAAAAACACTTTGAGAAAAAAACAGACAATTTTCCGAAATACCCTACTACACTTTGTTCTACTATTAAAGCTGAAATAATTATCTGTTGCAGGAAAATATTTATACTGAGGAGAGAAAATAAGTATCTACAGGCAAAATAAAATCACTTATGTTCATTTATGGTGGTGAATAGATTCATTTTAATTTACTTTTCGGAAATTTTGATAAAAATGTAAATAATATCATATATTTATATACTTTTAGTTGTATTGAAGGGGAAATTGTACGAAAAGTGTAAGAAATGTACGTGTTGGGACAAGCAAATTATACCTGTGTCAAAATCATGTAGACAGCTGCAAAAATAGGTAAAGCCTAAATATTTGATACTTTTTACAAATTGAATTTCGTCATTGTAAATCCTGATTTTATGTTCTGGAAAATCATTTTTTCATATTGTATTTTTTTGTTATGATCAGAGCTTGGGATTTATTTATATTTAGCTTTAATTTATTTGATTAAGATATTTCTCTATTTTTTCCAGTTCACGTTCATTTGTAGGGTTCCGTATATACAATATACGGATACCCTTATAATATCACACAGGATTTCTGCCTCTGTCACATCACAATTTTCTCCTAAACTACTAGACGGAAGAGGTTGAAATTTGGTACCAATGTATAGTTTGGTGACCGATCAGGAGTACAGATGTAAAAGAAAAAATTTGGATTTATAGGTACTTCTGGGGAAAAAACTAAAAAAATCGACCGTTCCCCCCCACTGATCTCCGAAACTACTGAGCCTAAAATTTTGAAAAACTAGGAACTATAGAGCGTTGCCCGAACTACAGGAAAATTAAGGAGAAACCATTAATGTTAATTTTGGGGGGCAAATTATAGAATTAAATAAAAATTTAAAAATAAAAAAATTTTCAAACGCATCATGTAATATATCAAATGAAAGGTCTCCATTCTGAGGAACACAATATATTTTTTCATATTTAAAAAAATTATTTAAAAAGATATTCCGAAACTATAAAACGTAAAGTTTTGAAAAAATCGGGTATAGCCCCTCACCTGAACTTTACTGGAAAATTAAGGAGAAACCCCATATTTGGGGGGGGGGCAAATTATAGAATTAAATGAAAATATAAAATTAAAATTGTTTCTGACCCAGCATGTTATATATCAAATAAAAGGGCTCATGATGAAGAAAACAAATATATTTTTCCATATTTATAAAATAAATTAATTAAAAGGTATTAACAAAAATATTAAAAAAAATTTCCCCTTCCCCCCCTTATCTCCGAAACCATAAGCTGAAAAAATCTTGAAAAACTAGAAGTATAGCCCTCACATAAACTTACTGGAAAAATAAAAAGAAAACCATAATATTCATTTGGGGGCAAATTATAGAATAAATGGAAAATAAAAAATATAATTGTTTCTAACGGGCATGTAATATACAATCCCAGGGCTCATTATGGCGAATAGGTACAAATACATTTTTAATTTTTTTAAAATGAATATTTTAAAATAATTAAAAAAATATTTTAAAAAAATTACCCATTCTACCGTTATTCCCCAAACTCTAAGACCTCTTTTTTGTTTATAGGAAAAATATGACAAAAAATATCTAATTCTATTATTCGGAGGCCAAAATAATAGAATTAAATGGAAAATAACTTACTAGAAAAAACCGCCATAGTAATTTAGGGACAAATTATACAATTAAATGAAAAATAAAGATTCAATTTCCAAACGCATCATGTATATATAAAAGGCTCATTATGTGAATTACAAATATATCATATTTTAAATCATTTGTATAAAAGATATTAAAAATATTAAACATCCACTTAGTTCCCACTTTAGAAAAAAATTGAAAAATATATTTTATTACATTTTAAATGATTTGAATAACACGAGTAATAATTTATAATATAAACTTTGACCTATTTTGCCATTTTTCTTCCAATCTACAGTGCCTCAAAACTCTACAGTAGATTATAAAATCCTTCTGAAAGTTTATAGTAAAATAAAATAATGTTACTTTTGGGGGCCAAATTAGAAAATTAAATACATATGTATTGTGATAAAAATCAGCGAATCCTAAAAGCAGATAAAAAAAAAAATGTGGAAAATCAAACTGCATATTTTTATAAATTTAAAACGCTTCTTTAAAAGATATAAGGGTACGTATAAGAAAATGCACTCATGCCTGCTTGTCTGAACTGGAATATTCAAATCTTGAAGGTGGTCGGAACCCTAAGCGCGAGTCCATCTGCACTTGACCCAAATTATTTTTTTGCATCATCTAAGTTGCTGTCATAAATGCCAAGAAGGGTGTCGAGTGCAAACAAATTAATAAAATTACACTTGTGTTTGGAGCGATATCATTTATATAAATTAGAAATAATAACCAGACCCA